>VXBC01012140.1:82037-98731 GCA_013399945.1 Ploceus nigricollis
TGCTGCTTCTTGGTATTCCTGGGATAAGAGGAAAAAAAAAAAAAAACCAAACAAAACCAGAAGAAATATTAACAGAAAGGTTTTTTACTTAACAAAATAATTTTTACCTAGACAAAAGACAAAAGAAAATACCTTCTTTTTTCTTCACATTCAAGTAACACACAAAAGGAACAAATATTATTAGTAATGATGATAAAACTATCTCTCCTAATAAACAGTTAAACAATGAGATACATGAAAACAAACAAAGTAACAAAGTAAAGTTTGCACAGTCTTCAGTTACAAATGGATTCCAGGTTCCTGATGATAACCCTTAGTACTCCAATAGCCTGCACCTGGTTGTCCACAATGCAGTTTTACCAGTTGACTTAACTACAATTGCTTCATAAGCAATTACATGCTCCAATTTCAGAAAGACCATTGCTCTACAAAGAAGAAATAAAGTTAGTATAAGGGAGAGGAAAAAAATAAGGAAGGCTCTGGAACATAAACATAGACAGATTGGCAGCAGCTGGAAAAGGGGAAGTAAAGGTGATCTCTTAATTACTTTGTAATCAACCCCCTACTTATATATTCACAGATTAATTAGGTCTCATACAGAACTGAGTTTTCAAAAGAACAGTGTAATACAGATGTTTTTATTTTGCCTAGTGCCATAATAGATTTTTTTAAGTTGCAGAACATTTTTTTTCCTCTAAATGCCCTGAAATAGAGAAAGAGGGAGATTTAAAATAGCAAGCTGGTATAGAGAAATGAAGATGGTAACAAGTCAGGAAATGCCAGGACTACAGTTAGAGGATGCAGACTGCAGTACTGGAATCAAGACATTATGCTGAGAGCTCTAAGTGACCTCAGAGACTTAAACTGGGTTCTTGATGCATAACAGTATGCTGTGCTTGAAACAGTGACTACATTTAAACAGTCTCCACTGGTATAGGGAGATAATAAATTTTATTATCTATTTTATTATTTAAACTGTTCACAAAGAATGTACAAGCTCAAGTTAAATGCTAGTGCTTCAGCTACAATACATGGTCACAAAAAGGCAAACATAGATGGAATTACAAGTCCATATGATGATGAAAACTGAGGATTTTGCTAAGTTTCAAATACCTCTCTTAGAGCTATAGACAATTTTGCTGAACATGAGTGACATTATTCCTGTAGCAGTGGTCTAAAAAGAAGCAAAATGGTATTATCCAGCCATATTCTCCTGTGGTCTATTTGGTACAGGTCCAACTAGTGGTGAGCAAGGCACCCTATTTTCTTTTATCTCCTCCATTCTTCAAGCACAAAAGGGAAAAAAATATACACAGCTATCCCTAGAATGAAAATAGAAGATGCCACACTTCTATAGAGATGTACCCTAGTTCAGTTCAAAATGTCTTTGACCAAATAAATATTTTATAATTTTTTTTGGAAGGGAAAGAATTTGTAATGCTATTAAAATAATTCAAGTGATACAAAAATAGAGGCCACTAAATGATTTAATTTCAAAATGCAATTTACAGGCCACATATGTCACTTTACTGTGCTGAAATAAAGTATGAACATGGACAATACTTTCAGTGCTACTGCATTATTTACAGTGTTTGATTTTTATAGATAAAAACCCTGATAGCATGACTGGAAGGAACTGAAAAGGTAAGACAAATTTAGAAAATAACCTATGGTTTCTGGCCATCACAGGTGAAAGGCCAATATCTAAGTAAACAAACTGTGATCCCTACAGGGCTGTTGGATAGCAATACCAACATTCAGCACTCTTGCTAATTAAAGCACTTCTTCAATGCTTTTTGTGATATGGTAATATGCAAAGTAAATAAGACAACCTCTGACTTCAGAGAGGTAAGTTTTGCAAGAAAATATACCTTCTTTCTTTTACTGGCTAATAATTTCTTTTGCTACACCAGACACTGTTTCTAGAGTTTTCTTTAAAGCTTGAAAGCACGGTTCTTGAAAGAGAGGTGGACTTTTCTTCCTAAACATTGGCAAACTGGTTTCCTTTGGTGTTTGGCTTTGAGGGGCATCTCACTGGGTTGCAGAGCTTCCTCAATTCCAAGAAACCTTAACAAAAACTCAGGTGCTACTAGCAAAACTATTTTATCCTACTTCTTACTACACCCTTAGCCTTTATTCTAGCATGGAAACAGAACTGAAAACTAGAAATATAATGACACAGAGACTTCAAAAGGTTTTTGTTTTGGAGAGCTGAGCATAGATGGCAGTAGAAGAGACAGGGCCCACCCCGACATGTACTAATGCTGCCCCCAGGGAGGGCAAGCAAGCAGGAACACAATGAACAGAGAGGGCAAATGGCATGAAACCTGAGCCAGGGCACCATGACACTGTTTGCACAAGCAGGGCAAGCAGGAAGGGCACTGAGGCACTGACAACTCAAGCACTTAGCTCAGTCGGTGATCTTCACTGTCAGTGACTGAGCTGAGGTGTTGTGTTTGGACCAAAGTTACTTCCTCTGTGCACACCAGAAAGGATAAGGCAACCCAAATGGAGTGCCAATGAAACCATGCAAGAGTCTGGGTCAGGCTGCAGGGAACGATGGAGCACGGCACTGCCCTCAGGGCAGCAGAGACAATAGCTGTGTGAGTTGTGATCAGGTGGATTACTTAGCCTAATGCTGGAGCTGAGAGACAAGGTAGAAAGACTGAGAAGAATTAGGGAGTCTGAGGAAGAGACTGAGTGGTGGAGCCGCATTCTACCACACCTCAGACAAATGCACCCACTGTCCACTTCACATGAAGCAATGGATCCCCACCCTCTCACCACCAGGTAGCATGGGAGCTTAGAGACAGAGGTGAGAGGAAACAGATTTCTCCTTGGGGGGGCAGGTGAATCTCCTCCCAAACTACTTCACCTTCCCAGGTGCCCTTATACAACAGGTATGGGGCCCTGGAATCTCAGAATCAGGGAAATGAGAATGTGGATGAAAGTCCATCTAGGCTGGACTGATTGCCTAGGACAGGGCAGCCTACCCCCTACATCTTGACCTCCTCAATTAAGGGAAAAAAGAGTGGCAGTAGTGACTCCCTTTTAGAGAAATGAAGACAACCAATATGCCAACCAGAATTAACCTATACAGAAGTATGTTGCCTCCATGCAGCCTAGATAAGAGACCTCTAGGCAACCTTGCCCAGTGGTACAGACAACTGATCACTACCCGTTACCTGTTTACCAGGTGGGTAGCAACAAAGTCCCAGTAGAAAGGCTGTGAATGATCAAGAGGGACCCCAGGACCTTGGGATAACTGGTCAAGGGATCTGGAGCACAAGCTGTGTTCTCTTCTGTCCTTCCAGTTGCAGGGAATGATGGGGCAAAACCCAGGAAAATCCCAGAGGAACACATGGCTTCAAGGGTGGTGTTACCGTCAGAATTTGTGGGGTTTTGATCATGGGTCAGTTTATATGACATTGAGTCTGCTGACAACAAATGAGATCCTCCTATCTCAAAGAAGGAAAAGGGTCTTAGCAGGGTTCACTTAAAGAGCTTTAAACTGGATTTAAAGGGGGACAGGGACAAGGCCAGGCTTGACAGAGAAAAGTTGTGGGAAGGTGAGAACTACAGTGATCACCCAAGCAGCAAAAGGATGCTTAAGAGGGGATGCCTCCCAAGGGTACAAGCATCCAAAGAGGTAACCAGAAGACAGACTATGCACTCCCACTGGGATATATTGACACAATCAAACACTTCCATGGAGCGCCTGTACACCAATGCACACAAAATGGGGAACAAACAGGAGGAACTAGAGATCTGTGGGCCATCAAAGGACTCTGACCTTTGCAATTAGAGACGTGGTGGGAGAGCTCACATGACTGGAATGCTGTAATAAAGGAAATGCTATTTAGGAGAGGTAGACCAAGAAGGTAAGGTGGTGGAGTTACCCTCTCTTGAGGCAACACCTGGAATGTATAGATCTCTATCTTAGGGTGGACAGTGAGTGAGTCAAGAGCCTATGGGTCAGGATAAAAAGGCAGATCAGTAGGGGTGACACTTGTGGGTGTTTGCTACAGGCCCAGGAGTAGCAGGAGAAGGTGGATGACATCTTCTACAGGCAGCACAAAGCAGCCTAAGAGTCACAGACACTGGTTCTTCTGGGGGACTTTAACTACCCTGACATCTGCTGCAGAACCAGCACCATGAAACACAAACAGCCCAGGAAGTTCTTGAGAAGCAGTGATGACAACTTCCTGCCACAGGTAGTGGAGGATCCCACAAGGAACATTGTGCTGCTTGACCTCACACTAACAGGGAAGGCCTTATTGGGATGTGAAGGTTGGGAGCTTCAGCATCAGGGTAGAAGGAAGCAGTGCAGCAAGTAAAATGGTAACCATGGACTTCAGGAGAGCTAACTTTAGCCTCTTTGGGGATCTTCTTGGAAGAATCCTACAGGAAGAGCCCCTTAAGGGAAGAGAGGTGCAAGAGAGTTGGTAGATGTTCAACGGTAAGTTCCTCCAAGCTCAAGAACAATACATCCCAATGCACAAGAAGTCAAGCAAAGGGGGTAACAGACTTGCATTATCAAATGAAAAACTGTCATTACCCAGGCAAGAAATACACAGGAGATGGAAAAAGGGTCAGACCACTTAGAATGAAGATAGAGAGGTTGTCAGAGTAAGTAGAAATGAGACAAAGAAGGTCAAGGTGCATCTGGAATTAAATGTGGCCAAGCATGTCAAGGACAACAAGGGAGGTGATCTACTCAACCTTAGTGAGGCTATGTCTGGAGTGCTTTCTCCAGTTCTGGGCTCCTCATTACAAGAGAGACATGGAGGTCCTGGCACAGGTCCAACAGAGGGTGACAAAGGGACTGGAGCATCTTTCTTACAATAGAATGAGGGAGCTGGGCCTGTTCAGCCTCAAGAAGAAATGACTGAGAGGCAACCTCATATATATTGTCCCTCACAACATCCTTGCAGGTAAACTCAGGAAATGTGGGTTAGATGAATGGACCTTGGAGTGAATCAAGAACTGACAATTGCATAGCTTAGTGGGTTTGTACAGACACTGTCCTAATAGAGGAGCACAAAATCCACATGGAATAATAATTTTCAAAGCTCAGGTTGATGTGGAACCGGCCAGACACTAAAACATAAAACAATGTCTGCTGCAATAGGCTGCAAGTGCTACAAAGTTTTTTTTAAAGGTACTTCACATCAGTGGTGGAAACCAGTTTGTGACATAGTCCCCAAAATCTCCTCCAAGAAGAGGCAATAAAGAGAGGATATGCAGAATGTAGTCCTCATAGTTCCCTTCCCTGCTCCCCACCCCCTCAAAAAACCTGATCAGTGGACCAGAACCCAGCAGGAGGCCTGCAGTCAGTGGCATTCCTAAGGGCCCAATCTCACTGAATTTGTTTATCAGTGACCTGGAGGAACCTGCACCCTCAGCAGATTTGCTGGTGACACTAAAGTGGGGACAGTGGCTGATCCAACTGAAAGCTCTGCTGCCATTCAGTGGGACCTTGATCAGCTGGAGGGTTGGGCAGAGAGAAACCTGATGAGGCACAACAAGGGCAAGTGCCAGGTCCTGTACCTGGGCAGGAAAAGCCCCAAGTGCCAGCACAGGCTGGGGCTGACCTCCTACAGAGCAGCTCTGTGGAAAAGGACCTGGGACTCCTGGTGGATCACAAGCTGTCCATGAGCCATCAGTGCCCCCGTGGCCAGGAGGGCCAATGCCATCCTGGGGTGCATTGGGAAGAGTGTGGCCAGCAGGTCGAGGGAGGTGATCCTCCCCCTCTACTCAGCCCTGGTGAGGCCACACCTGGAGTGCTGTGTCCAGTTCTGGGCTCCTCAGCACAAGGGAGACAAGGAGCTACTGGAGAGGGTCCAGTGGAGAGCCACAGGGATGATCATGGGTCTGGAGCTTCTTTCTCATGAGGAGAGGCTCTGGGAGCTGGGGCTGTTTGGTCTGGAGAAGACTGAGAGGGGATCTCACCAATACATAGAAATATCTCAAAGGTGGGTGCCAGGAGGATGGCGTCAAACTTCTTTCAGTGGAGTGATCCAGCATTGATGTTGGATGAGGAGCAATGGCCAAAAACTAAGGCACAAGGAGTTCTACCTCAACATGAGGAAAACCTCCTTACACTGAGGGTCGTAGAGCACTGGAACAGGCTACCCAGGGAGATTGTGGAGTCTCCCTCTCTGGAGACATTCAAAAACCTCCTTGATGCATTCTGGTGTAATCTGCCCTAGGTGACTTTGCCTTGGCAGGTGGGTTGGACTAGATGGTCTCCAGAGGTCCCTTCCAAACCTAACAATTCTGTGATTCTCATCACTGTCTACAGAATGATCTAAAGAAAGGGTGTCAGTGGATGGATCCAGGCTCTGCTCAGTGATGCCAAGAAACAGGACAAGAGGCAATGGGCACAAACTGACACACAGGAAGTTCCACCTGAACAAGAGGAGGAACTTCTTTTCTGTGCAGTGACCGATTGCCCAAAGAGGTTGTAGAGTCTCCCTCACTGGGGATATTTAGGAACAATCTGGACACAATTCTGTGCAATGTGCTCTGGGACAACCCCCTTGAGCAGGGGGATTGCACCAGATGACCTACTATGGTCCCTTCCACCCTGACCCATTCTGTGATTCTGTGAGTCAGTGATTCCTGTAGTTCAGCTGTTTTATTTTTCCAAATATATACATATATATGAATAGCTATACCTATAAACAACATCAACTGTCCTGTCCTCCCTTTGCTGTGTTTTAAGTACACGGGCCAGACATGCATACCAAAGACACCTAGTAGGTCAGGACCAGTACCGTTGCACACATTTCTCTTCCTCCCTTTGCACTGATTATAGTGATTTTTCATATAATTGCAATATAACCCATCTTTTATCTAATTCACGTGCCCTGCTGTAAAAGGACTCCAACCAATGAAAAAGAAAAAAACAATACTTTTTTTTCTCCCCAGGGGACTTTTTCCTTTTCCTGTTTAGCAAACCTTTGATTTTCCTATTGAAATTGACATTTTAAAGTAGTTATAGTATTTTTCTCTTACAATATGTTTTTGCATATCAGAACAAAACCCTTCTATTTTAAGCAGTTGCCACAAAAAATGGGGACAGATTAATAAATGTCTATATAAGAAACAAACAACAACTGGTAGTTAAAATTCAGAGGAAATTTCCTATGAGACTGTAAATAATAAATAATTTGTGTGAGGCTAAGGAACAGGCATAGTAACATTTTCAAAATGGCACACTATCAAATCAAGAGGACTAGACTCCTGCAACAAAAGGCAAAGAGAAACTGTATGCATTTTAAGCTCCATTGACTCTCCAAACATGGAGACCACTGACAAAGAGTAGTATCTACAGAGTGGCTTGTTTATTGCTGATCTGTGATAAGGCTACTNTGTGATAAGGCTACTCTGGGAATTTCTGTCCTTTAGAAAAACAGTAAAACTGTTTCTGATTACACCATCCATCTGACCTACAGTACCAGCTGTGAAGTAGTACCTATTAACATTCATAGATACTATTGTAGAACCAGGGACCCTGAACAGTACTGGCTGGGGACAGAAGCAGTAGCAGGCGTCACTGCCACTAAAACCTCCAGGTTTTGCAGCATTTTAATTATAAGGGGACCATTCTAAAAAGCGCTGTCTACTGCAGTTCTAATAAACTAAAACAATAATTTTCAAGATACATTGCTTATACTGCTGTGCAATTAGAGTGCTCTGTTAACTCCTGAGAGTGTGAATTGACACTCTATGGTTTGCTTTCACAGACATGTCAACAATTTGAAAAACTAAAGAAGTCTCAACACAGGACCTCTGAGGAGAAAATATCTAGAAGTAGTCATGGAACACTGGTTGAAGACAAAGCTACAAATAAAAGGAAGCATCCTATGATGTACCATTAGGTTGGTGCAGGACAGCAAAAATCACTCATCTTGCCTTTTCAGAATGGAATTAAACCCTACAAGGGGTTATTTCACTAAAGTGCTTGTAATTAACACTCAGATCTTTGGATGGAAAATGTTGCAAATTGCTACAGTTTCCTTGTAGTGCTAGAATAAGTGTCCTAGAGTGAGGAGACCCCCAGCTGTACAATGAAATACTGGTAAATTATATTCCACTTGTACTGATTATATGTTTCCTATAAAATTTAATGAATAAAGCTTGCCAAAATAATTAAATTTAAATATTGCATTCTGCATCTTTATGTAATCACTGGCAGTCAGTAAATCTTAAAGATCCTTTGAAGATATTCTGCAACTTGTGGCACATTTTCCCTTGTTTCCTTTGGAAATAAGGCTATGATATTAGTCTGCCTGTACACCTCTGATCAAACAAAGCACTGATCTTGCAGACAAATAAGGGTAACTGGCTCAAAATGCAATAGGTAAAATACAGTTAAGCCAGGAAATATGGGCAATCAGGACTAGGACAGCCCTAACAGTAGACATTTATGGACTCTATGGATGCCAAGAAAGGAAAGGCTTAATTTGGTATTTGCAAATGGAGAAGAAGTTAGACTGTCTTCTTGAGAGTTTGACACTTAATAGTAAGGAAGGCAAACTGTCACACGAGATGGAAAAGAGATTGTTGAATCATCTAAGTGTATACAGACATTGCACTACCTAGATTACAAAACTACCAGCTTGCACTCCAACATTACATAACCTGTGTTAGAAAACATGCCCAGATGTTTTCTAAGGGAAAATATTCCCCTTTTAGCAATTCAGTAGTCCTGTACAGCAAGCTGACAGATGAGGTTTTTTCCAAAACACATGCCTAATATGCACTCCACAAAAGAGACACATTACCAGTACAGGCTTTACATGCTATCTATACAATTCAGCTGCAGAGGCTGGGAGGTTTAGCACCATCCCAAAGAATGGTGCAGTACTGCAGAGCACCTATTTTTCACAATATACTAGAGTTTTTAAAGACATGACCTATCATCCATAGGAGGAAGAAATCTAAATTGTATAACTCCACTTTTTCTTTAGGAAGGAAATGTAATTTTTAAAATTAAAATTAAGCTTCCTTATTCCACCATTCTTTTTGTTGGCACATGAAAGCCATAAGCTGAAACTACACAATGTTGGGGAAATTAAATATAAATCTGGATGCCACTTATTCCATTCATAGTGACGTCCTTAGCCTTGTCAATATCCAACATGAAAAGTAAATATCAAGCAAAAAAAATCTAAAAAATTATAACTCAATCCTAAGAACTCACCATAAATTGCTCTGTAAAAACAATACTTCATAAATGTATTTTTCAGCACACAAAGACTTCCAAGATTAAAATCTGAGTCAAATACAGCATCCTTCAGATGAAGGAATCACAGGTGGCAGTCACAAGTAACAAGTCATACCTTATTTCCTCAATTTCACAACACTTTTAATTGAAACACATGTAAATGAATGTGATGGAAAATATGGTGAATGGTGGTTGTAGAATAATAGTGAACATTTCAAATTGCAAATAACTTGACTAACAATCAGTACCAAAAGTTTTACACTCTTGACCCACTGCTCACTATATCATCTGTGTAACAGCATCCTCTAATACTGTTGAAATCTACCACTGCTAATTGGTTTTTAGGGTCAGAATGTATATATCTAAATTTATCCCCAGATGAGACCATTTTACTGTATCTCTACACAGTCTTTGCAAAGCATGAACTGAAAAAAAATCACTGCTGCCCTATATAATTCTTAAATCAAGAAAATTCAATCTCAAATCCTTAACATTCTCAAAATAAGAAAATCAGTAGCAACTGTCAGCCAAATTAGACAATTCACTTCTGGAATGTTTTAACAAAGATATTTATTTCTTATTATGAACGAAGTCAATACTAGCATGGAGTTTGCAGGTTTTTTTAATTTTAAACAACCTTAAGCTGGTTAGGGGTTCAAACTACTGAAATAATCCATTAAATATTTACAAGAAAAAAAAAATAAAATCAGAAGTTCATAGCACCATACCTGTGCCCTTGCATGAACTTCCCCAAGGAGACCTGAGTACTGCTGTTCCAGATACTTTTTTTCACTCTGCCAACAGCTTGTCTGTGCTTTCATTGCTTCAGCCATTTTGTTAAAAGCATCTTCCTGGCTCTGCTGAAGCTCCTTCATAGTATTGGACTTGTTTTTACAAACATATTCCAGGTGAGATATCTGTGTGACAAGCATTTAGAAAGAAATTATTTTACTCCTCTAAACACCTTTTTACTTTATTGTGCATATCAGTTTAACCACAGACAATACTGGCATAAAGTCTAAACTGTAATTTCTTCAATATATTCATTAAAACTAAGTAAAAGCCTTTCATGACAGATTATTTACTTGAGTTGTACAACAAAATGAACAAAAAATCAGATTCGATTTTGCCATTGTTGTACCATATTGCAGATATTTGTTGCTTTCTTTGTTGAAAACCTGAACTGGACACTTCTCCTATATTTTGTCTTTTTTCACACAAGAGCATTAAATCTTGTGTTGGTAAAGTACCAATCTGAGTATACCAGTCCATTAGAAGTTTGCAAGAATTGCAAATAATATGTAAAAAAACAGTCCTTAATTTAATTTTTGTTTTAGTGGAAAATCAAAACATCCCAGATACTATTAAGCATTAAAAGAATTTCAGGACATTTTAGCATACAGAAGTTCTTATCAACAAGTACAAATGGATTCACTCTGTGGATAACTTAGGAGCTCCCATGCAAACTAAATGGAGGAATGAATCAAGGTAACAATAATCTTTAAATACACACACCTACAATTAATTACTAGAGAGTATTAGCAAGCTACTTTTCAAGTATGTCACACAGAAATGCAAGAGGAAAATTTTGTTCCCAAGAAAGCAGGTACAATGCAAGTGACATACTGTTCAAAATCCCTGAAAAGCTGGTAAGTATCTGAAAAAAGTCCTAGAGACCTCACAGTCAGTACCAATAACCATACTAAATTAAAAAGCAAGGAATAATATGACACAACATCCCCAAGCACTGCTAATAATGTTCACTCCCTTCTCTTCCACTCCCTTTCCTCCTTTACTTCAAAAGTAAAACAGAAAAGTACATCAAATGTTCATAATCCAGATTTTATCCTACCCCTTTGGTAAGGGGGTAGGTCCAGCTGACTGCTGGGGTATTTATTAAATGATGGGCAGAGTTAAAACAATTCACTGTAACCAGTCCTGCATCTTATTCAGACCAGAAGAGTGGTCACTCCTGAAGATAAAAAATCTTCAAAATAAGATTATGGACCTTACTATGTCTCAAAAAATGTCAGCACAGACAAGTTCTGGAGTTGCTGTACTAGTCTTAGGACTGATCTGATCAATGGAGCCAGAAAATGAACTGAAATTCTAAAGACTGTCATATGTTAGTCTATGGAGTCAGTTTGATTTATTTAAAAGGAGATTTTTTTCTTTCCTAAAAATGCAGGGATTTCTGGAGAGAAAGGCCACATAAGCTTACTTACATCCTGAAAAGTACAGCTCCTCCCTATAGCAAATATTGAAATGTTTTATAGAAACAGGTATTTTCTATTTGTGTTACTGAATATAATTCTATAATCCATGAGTTACAATTAAATGAAAAAAATATACTGTCATTCTTTCAAATGAAATAATAAACTCTGAATAATAAACATATAATTTAAAGACGATACTCCTTGAGTAAGGGCATTTTGTTTCAGTTTTATGTAAAATAAAGACTTGCTTTATTAGTGTAAATGACTAAGTTCTTTGAATTGCTTCATCAGTAAGATTAATTTATTTTCTTTTAATTAGGTCCCTGTGGCTAATATTGGCTAGTACTATTAGCATGTCCTGCACTGAAAATGGAGCTTAGAGACTTCATACAGACTTCAGTCACATTTACATGCCCACAGCAATGGCATCAAACTGAGTTGTAGACAAGCCATAATTAATGGTATTGAATTATTAACGTCCAAATTCTTTTTGAAATAAGATGAATGTCAGTCCTTTTTAATGATACTGCGATGTGGACAAATGTCACTGAATTTAATAGAGGTAGCTGGTGCCTAAGGACACTTACCTTCTCATTAGCCCTGTTGAGGTCTGAGATCAGGGCATCAACATTCTCCTGCAAGACTTCACAAAGCTCAGGCCAAGAGAATCTATCTAGGATGCCTTCTGGTTGTTTTATAAGCACACAGCCTGCTATCAAATGCTGGTATAAGCTATGAAGGAAGGTTAGTTTCTCCTGAAACAAAAGGAGAATTACATGATGTATCTGAACAGTGTTAGAATTGAAAGACGTGCATCACAGGGGCAGCAATATGAACTACATGCAAGTGAAAAAATGCCCATACAGCTCATTCACAAGCCTTTTTCAAAACACCACAATTGCTAATATTTGCAGTCATACATATTGAAGCAAATGTAAGAAAACAGTTTTTACAAAATGTGTCTATTCAGACATAATATATAAATAGCTTATATAAATACAGAACAGTCCTGCTGTTATCACAATGACTATCTGATACAGATTAAAAATTCCATGCTATTAGTACATGCAATTTATTTATTTATGGTAAAACTTTCAGTTATACTCTAACTGTACCCACTTACAACAACTGCAGAGCATGCAGAAAATTCTCTGATTGACTTGGCAGCACAACACACCATTTATACAACTATCACTCTAAAGTCTTTTTTAAATTGTTTTTGTATGGATTATATATGAGACTAAATGGCCAGATAAAATAGGCTTTTAGCTCCATGAGTTAAGTTCCACAAGCCATGCCGCATTCATTTACACTGATTTTAGTCAGTAATACAATAAATTGTCGCAAGTTATAAATAAACTTTAGCAACAATAGCATGCTATAGAAATTCCATCCTTAATGCTTGTAGCACATATATGCAACTTAGCAACTTCAATTAAGACAAGAATAGCAAGCTGTACCTCAAAAGTCTGTAAACCATTGCAAAGGTTCCCATTATTTTCCAGGGGCCTTGGCTGAGGTTTTACATTAAGAAAATACGGATGGCTGAGATTGGAAAGTAGGATTTTTCTGAGCCCTTTCCATTATGCTTAGGTGTATTTTCTCACAATTATCTCATGGTATTTTAGGCAATTAAAAATAAATTGTATTTCAGTTTAGTTTAACTTCGTTTCTAACAGATCTACAAATTCTCCAAGGAAAATCCAGTGCACCACCATCATTACATTTGATGTTTGAGCTGTGATAAAACTAGGACGGTAATTATCCATTTGGCGCGAGAAATAGGATTCCAAGACCCCAAATCAATTCACACATGTTGAATGCAACCACAAGGTTGTAGACATGCTGACTTTACAATATAGCCAGACTTCTAGTTTCCTCCACTTTAATCATTATCTGATGTGTGTAACAATTCCAGCTGCTTCATGTGGACCCTATTTAAATACCAGACTGTAAAAGAGGTGGAAAGAATGTTTCCTTTTTACTCAGTTGGCATCCATGTCCAAATTTGTGGAAGTAATGAGCTCAATATGCACAACAACTACAAGTATATCATTGCCATTGCTAGTACAGAACCACTTTAATGGGCAGAAAAAGCAACAAAATTAACATCTGTTAATACATATAAGGAGAGAGATAATAGTTCTGAAATAAGACATTGTAGACCCATTCCCACATATAGCACACCACAGTTAGCTCATAGATAAAAAGTAAGAATTTCTAGGTTTTGTGGCATGCATGCAAAACTACCTCAATTCCATATTTGCTATCTATCAATTGCCATGTGCATAAGTAATTAACACATGATAACGACAATATTACATGTTTCAATTGTAAAACATTTCTGCTAATTTTTGATTTGAAAGAAAGAAATAATTTTTTGTCAAGCATAGCTTTTTAAATAAAGTCTGTTTTTCAAAAATTCAAAATACTGGAATGATTAAGCTATTAGTTCTGATACAGAAGAAAGGAGAGCCAATATGTCCTGAAATCCTGTAGATATTAAACACATACTTCAAAATACGTATCTTAAAATCATATTTTAGGGATAAATCTGTTAAAACTAAGAGTAACCATCTAATGTATGTAAATGTATAAAGCTGAGATTAAATAAAGACTCTTTGACAGTCATCTTGTCTCTAGTAATACCTCCATATCCTTCTGGTAAGCCCTGGTAAGCTTCTGGATTTCATTTTCAGATTCTGTGGCATGTACTTGCTCTTTCTCCCAGCATTGCTGTACATCCTGTAGTTCCATTTTTAAAGTTTCTATTAAAGTCTCTCTGTCTGCACACTTAGTGTGCAGATAATTTAACTCTTTATTGGCATCAGCCATGGTATCCTGAGCTTCCTATAAAACAGAGGAATTTAACAGAAAAGCTGGTATAAATTGTACTCTATAAAATGCTACTTTATTCAAGCATTCATCACCTAAGGAAAGAAACAGTCATATAACCACATGTATTCACAAGATTCCAGGCTAGGTGGACTTTATCATTCAAGAACAGAATTTCAAAATTGAAAATAGGCCTCTTCAACAGCTTGCAACTAGACAGCACTGGAAATCCATCTCTAACAGGTAAAGGCTCCATGATGCAGTAATATTCACAGCCCCCTCTACCCCACAAATGAGATGCAGAACACAGGGATGCAACTTATCCTCTGCAGAGTGCAAAGCTCTCAGACCTATTGAAAAGATACATTATTTTCTTAAGTGAATCCCTGATCTGTTAGGGCTGAGTCTGCAAGCAACAGATCTGATGTTGTGCATTGTATTCTTTACATGCAAGATAAAAAAAAGTGAGGACTCTCTTTGGAGGCTTGACCATGGGAAGTAAGTAATAATCAGAAATGGTCATAAATACCATTATGTTACCAGCACCAAAATCTCACCAGGTAAACATAGAACTTAATACACTATCCCCTTTGAGCCAAAATATGGTGCAGTTACACTGGATTCCCAGCACTGTTAAAGTTTGCAAAAGGTCAAACTGGAAGTATTGTTTATTTTTCATAAAATCATAGCTTCATAGGCCATAAAATCATACAAAAGATACCACCAAATTCATCAGAAAATGACAAGTTTTAGTCTTCTAAATAAAAACATTAAAATATTAAAGTAATTTTAAATTTCTAATATAAATGCTTTCAGACAGGATCTAGATTTTTATCATCTATACAATATTATTACAAAAAATTTAGAGAGACTGAAAACAGGAAAATTGCATAAAAACCGGTACCCTGTGTGTGTAGCAAGCTCAGTTTGTGTGTGAAGAATACAAGTATCACTTGCAAAGGGTTGCAAAATTTTTAGGTGACTTAAAAAGGTGCTGTAACAGAATCAGAAGTCCTAAATCTTCTGAACATAAACTAGTAAAGAAAGTTCGTAACAGGTAACAACACATCATGTACAAGTATCCATTAATGTGAAGATTCAATGAATGTTACAGAAAAGCACTGCATAAACATAAAGCAGCACATCCTTGGCAAAAGAACCTGAAAAATGCTGTGTTTACAGACATTCTATTTTGGCAGTAATGCAATACACTGCTAGTAGGGAGATTAAGTTAAAATACAACCTCAGGACTTGCTCACTCCCTTGGCTATTGATTTAGCCAGGCAGGACATTACAAAAGTGGTGTCAGGCAAAAACAGAAAAAAAAAATTTTGTTCCAAAACTAAAGGAAAGAGCTTTCAAGTGTTTTTATCTCAGGTAACTTTTACTTCAAGAAATGTTAGGCCGCACACTTTACAGCTGTTAAAGACAATTTGATGCATCACATGCACTGACATTCCTGATAAACACAAGCAAAAAAATTAACTAAAGAACTGACATATTTAATAAAATATACCTTCATATGCACAGAGGTAATTAAACTCTCTTTCCCTTTTCTTGAGAAAAACAGTTAAACAAAAAAGATTACTGATAATGATTTTAATATAAAATGATACCCTGCAAATTTATCAGTGTATTTTAGTTATTTCAGAAGTGCAATCATTGAAATTATGTACTTTATAGTGGTAACCAGGATAAAGCAGCATGCTTTCACACAAACTTGCGAGATAAACTAGTTTGCTCAACAGACTACAATGATATAAAGACTTACTCTGATAAGAAAAAAAGATGCTTTTAATCCAGAAAGATACCTTTTGCAGAACGTTCAAATTTTATGCTAAGTTCATTAAACCATACCTTAAGGTCTTGTCTTAAAGCACACATTTTCTCCTTAGATATCTCAAGTTCTTTTGTCATCTTTTTACACAAAGCCTTCGTTTTCTCAAGCTGCAAAAAATATGAAAGTCAAACAGGTTTTTCAGAAAGGCGGCAATGATCTATTCAATATAATATAAAGGAAGAATTTTGTATATGAAAGTAAAAAAACAAAATCTATTTAAATTCATTGAAGAGCTTTTGTACTCCATACAATCTAAATAACATGCATTACAAAACACAAAATAACCCTTTTATAATGATTTAAAATAAAGAGTAGTGGCAGAATCCCAAACTGAGTCCATTCTTACCTATCCTATTAACTCTCAAAATATCTGACAAAAACACAGATTTTGAAATGCACTTGAAAGCACAGTAAATTCAGATAATGATCTGGGGAGTGGTTCAAGAAAACAAGTTTTCAAGTCAGTGGTCATTTGCAGAAATTGTCCAGCTACAAGTTTGACACTTTACTGAGCACTGGATAGTACTCACATACTGTAAAAAGCAGCAATGTACCACAGAGGCACAGT
>VXBC01012140.1:100299-111821 GCA_013399945.1 Ploceus nigricollis
AAAGACTAATCACAAGTTTGCACAAAAAGCTTTAATGATGCAGTTGACTTCTTTCTACAGCCTATAAAGCCACAAATTAATAAAACATTTACACCCAAGAGGAGTAATTTAGTCAGACTAGCAAAACACACAAGAAAATAAATACAAAACTGTAACTTCTCAGTCAGTGAAATAAAAGGACAGCAGGACTGCATGGAAAACATCTGATTTTTTTCAAGGGTAAGATTCCCAAAATTGAATTTTTTCCATTATTTTCTTAGAAAACTTAAAGACAGTACTCTAACAGTCCTATTTTAATTGAAATGATAGCAAAATAGCTCCCAAAGAGAATCCATTGAAAACACACTCTCCTCAGAAAATTATACCAGTTTTAGAAGTACAGGGGAACATGATCATTTACATGCCTGATAGCAGCGACTACTGAGGCTCAACCATTGTGTATTTAGGAACATTGCTGTATATGCAGCTGCCCTCTTAGATCATTATCTTTTAACTAAAATCCTGTATATGAATGGCTTGCTATCCTAAATGTTTTTTGAAAATAACCCCAAAAGATTGAACAAGAAAATGAAATTAAACTAGAAAGACAAAAAAACTGTTCTCCTGGTCCTCACAAATGTGAAACTTTACTGTAGGGCAAGCTTAGAGAAATAGTAGCGACAGAGATTTTTTTCTTCAGGCATACTTGAAGCTGTCAACTCAACATTCCCACTCTTCAGCCGTTTTTTTACAAGTGAAGTGTATGTTCTGCTGCAGGCCAAATGCAATACATATAGAGCCAAACATTGCAAGTGTTACCTCATTAGACGAATCTTCCAGCTTGTTCTGGTAAGCTGTCAAGGTACACCTCAAAGTCTCAATGACAGAGCAGCTCAGAGGTCTATCTTTGTCCTCACAAGTGCCTGAAGGAAAACACAGAACAAAAATTAAGTCTTAAAGTCACAGAGAGAAAATTACTCACCCTGGATGTGAGGCATTAGAATTAGTTAGGGCTTCAGTGACAATACAGAAGCTGAAGAGCAGCTTTTTTTGCCATGAAAGATACAGCTGTATAGCCAGCTTTCACAGCAAACAGACATTTTATAAAAGACACTTGTATAAAAGACTGAAAGACACTTGTATAAAAGCTTTAATAGAAGATACAGAACTGTAAATTCTGGATTGCATTTATACCTAATGCATTTGGTATGCAGTCTCACATATTATTTCTACTGTGGTCAAGCCTGTGTCATTCAGTCAGACAAGCCAACTTCGAAACCACACAATTATATACTTTGAAAAACATGTTGTCTGAAAGTTAAGAACATTACACTTTTCCTGACATTATTTTGCTGTTGTGACTAAGTATGCATATAGTAATGCAGTACTTAATTTACTTAAAGCCTTACCAAGCCAAAGATCACATGATTATGTTATGCTTGGAGAAGACTTAATAACATTTAAATTATCTTGAATTTTATTCTAAAGGAAATGACAAAAAAATATTATCTGTCTGCAGAGTCCTATGTAACGGTTCAATTATAAATCTCATATATCCATTATATACACACTAAACTTTAGATTGAGACTTCTGATCTTGTTGCCTTAATTAGGGACATATGAACAAGTCTGAGCATTCCAAAGTGCATATAACAATGTGCCAAGAAAGCAAAACAACACTGTATTGATCAAGAGGTCACAAGATGTCAGCTGATATTCAGTTTCCAAGAACAAACTTTTCTTTTTTCCTGGTGTTACACCACAATACTAGGTTATTGACAGACCATTCTTCTCAGCATTATTTATATTCTTAAGAAGGATTTATCGCTTACTTTGTAGCAAATTATAGTATCAACTTTTCAAAAATTTTTAACATGTTCTACAAGCAAAACTATCTTTATCGACTCTAATAGCAGCCTTATTTTGCAGAAGTGAAAATATCCGTGGGATTTTAAATCCAGGAAGGCTAAATCATCATAACTCCCAGCATAACTAAACAATGATACAGGTGTTTATCACCAGTATCATTAAGCAATTTACACAGAGTGGCTCATAAAGTCAAATCAGATACTAAAGTCTGAGCCTTTTCTTTGGCTGTCCATAAAACTTTATCAGAGGAGGTCCACCTACATACTTGCAGGGCATTTTTAAAAATTCTATAATTAGTGTAATCTAATAAGCACAACATTCTACTAAGGCATTAT
Organism: Ploceus nigricollis; assembly: GCA_013399945.1. Taxonomy (NCBI): domain Eukaryota; kingdom Metazoa; phylum Chordata; class Aves; order Passeriformes; family Ploceidae; genus Ploceus; species Ploceus nigricollis. The sequence continues at coordinate 102,483 of VXBC01012140.1, forward strand.
ATAAAAATGATGAAATTCCTTCTGTAGGCTACACATATTACACCAATAGAACTCAGTGGAAAACTTACTTAAGTGCACAAGTCAGAACATATTGCCAACTGCTGTTCACAAAATTCTTTTAGTTAGTTAGCCTCTTCTCTCCCAACTTTTGATAATACCAGAAAGTATAAAGTGCTATTCAGGCTAGGTGTTACAGTCAAAGTCCCACCTATTCAAAGCAACACATATTTGCAAGATTGCTTTCAGTAACAGGAGCAAGATCGGCTCTACAGCTCGCACATCCCAGTGACAGACCACTGTTCTATCAGCCACTCCACTACTTACCACAGTTTCTAAAAGTCTGTAGAGTCAGAGACAAACCAAGAGTTTCTTAATGACATTTCAGAGCCCTGTGAATCGTAGAGATATCCCAAACAACAGTGCTACACTTAAAACCAATCTAAGAATTATTCATAAAATCTGACTCTTTTGAGAAGTTAAGATTTCACACTGAAGAAAGTGACAAGTGTGACCTTACCATAATTTTTATCACATAACCACAGCTATAGCAATGCACAGAGCTCCAGTCCAGTCTTCTCATTTACAAGACCAACCTCTCACTACTACCCCTTGTAGGAACATTCTCCATTGACCTTGTTGCACAAAAAAAGTAAATACTATTTTTTCATACTTGTAGCTCTAGCAAAGCGGTAACACACAATTCTCATTCAGTTTAAAACAATACCTATTAAGTCAATCCAAGAGTTATCTTCTATACCATAGTTTTTGTCAAACTGTCTTAAAAAGTTAAAAAAATTTAAGTCCCAACCTGCAATGATGCCATTAATATCATGTTTGCCAAAATTAGAATTTTGCCAGTAAACTTTTCATGCTGTCATTCCTTGCCTTCCTGTAACCCTATTTCTAGGCAGCTCAATCTGCCAATAGAAATACAGATTCAGCCTACCTGCATTAGCTGAAAACAAATCTATGGCTTTAATGATGCCCAAATGTTGCCTGACTTCACACAACTGTGCAGGAGACACGCAACATAATCCAAATGTACTTTGTTGTGGCAGAAGCACCATGTCAGCAATGAGATAAAAAACCCAATCCAGTACTTGAAGTGTATGCCCAGTATTGCCCAAGAGTTTAAGGGAAGAATTTGGGGAAAACGCCAAGCTCCATACGAGTCTTACAGAAGTATACAAGTGACTAAACTCCTAAATCTGCTGTTTCAGACTTTCTGCTAGCTGTACTGGGCCAAGGGTAGGAAAAGAGATAATTTTCTTCATAACAGCTCACATGGTGCTGTCTTTTAGATTTTTGACCAAGAAAAAGTGATGCTAACTCAAAGCAGCTAACACACTTAGTACTTTGCACTCATTTCACCTTTTTTTCAGATTACTACAACCACAATTACTTTTTTCCTGAAGATAAACATTCCTAAGAACATACCCTGTTGCTGAATAACTGCACAATGCGATAAACTGAAAAGATACAAAGTTAATTCATGAAAATGGAATACAAGAATATATAAAAGAATAACAATGCTCTGGAAAATTTATAAAGGTCATTGGAAAAGGAGAAGACATGGATTTATGCTTGTTATTTTGACATGCATAAAGAAAAAAAAGCTTTCTAAAACTATTTAGGTTTTAATCTCTACTGGGCAGGTTTTTGATAGTGGGCGGGGCTCCAGGGGTCGCTTCTGTGAGAAGCTGCTAGGAGCTTCCACCATGTCCAGCAGAGCCAGTCCCTGGTGGCTCCAAAGATGGATGTGCCACTGGCCAAGGCTGGGCCAATTAGAAATGGTGATTCTGTGATAACAGATTTAAGAATAAATCAAAACAAACGTTGTGGTGCAGTTTTAATTGTCACTACAGAGAAGCGGGAGTGAGAGCAAGTGAGAAGAACAATTTGGCAGACATTAAATGGAGAAGAAGGGACAGGAGGTACTCCAGGCAACAGAGCCCACATTCCTCTGCAGCTCGTGGTGCAGCCCATGGTGCAGCAGCTGTGCCCCTGCACCCGTGCAGGGCTGCAGGGATGCAGAGAACCACCCGCAGCCCGTGGAGGGGCCCCACACTGGAGCAGGCAGATACCTTGGAGGAGGCTGTGATCCTGTGGGAGGCCTGTGGAGAGAGGGGCCCCACTGCCAGGCTGGAGCAGCCTGTCCTTGGAGGACTGCACTCCACGGAAGAGGGACCCATGCTGCAGCAGTTTTAGGAGGACTGTTGCCTGTGCGATGGACTCACGTTGCAGCAGTTTGGAGGGAGCTGTTGCTGATGAGATGGAGCCATGTTGGAGAAGCTCTCAGTGAACTGTCTCCCATGGAAGGACCCTGTGGTGCAGCAGGGGAAGGACTCCTCTCCCTGAGCAGCAGGAGAAGCCACGGGTGATGAACTGACCATAACACCCACTCCCTGTCTCCTTGTGCCAACTGGGTAGGAGGTAGAGCTCCAAGGAGAGAGGAGTGAGGGAAGGTGGTTTTTTAAGGACTTGTTTTACTTCTCTTTATCCTGCTTTGATTTTGTTAGTAGTAAGCTCACTTCTTATCCGTAGGTTAAACCTGTTTCGCCTGTGATGGTATTTGATGAGTGAACTCTCCTGGTCTTAACCACAACCCACGAACCCTTTGTTAAATTTCCTCTCCTCTGTCCAGCTGCATGAGTTAGCAGCTTTCACGGGTGCCTGGCATCAGACCAGCATCAACTGGGCCAACGATCAATACTATCAATAAAAATATAGTATTATCTTCTCTTTACTGTATAGCCTAATAATCACAGACTGATCAGCACTTGAATTGAGGGGCTGAATCTTTAGGGTTAGATCTTTAATACTGACAGATTTTTAAGTAGATCTCTCAGCCCCTTGAGTTCAATGCTGACCACAAGAACAAGAAAGACTTCCCCAACAGCTGCGGCTCATGTAGTCCCTCATCTAGGAATTAGACCACAAAGATTTATTAAAGATTTTTACTTTTATTGGCACATAGGTATATGTACATATAATAACAATAATTTTTTAAAAATTTGAATACTATTAAATACAAAAATTTGTAAGTACACCACAGTGATAATAACGCAAAAGCATTAAAAATTAAGTTTCAAACTTAAAAGCATAGCAAATATGTAGAACAAAAGTCTTAGTCAATGCCTATTCTAATATTAAAAGACTGTAATTGACTGTAAAGACTCAGTTGATCCACTGCAAAACTAAATTCTACTATCCACCTCAAGAGCCTCTTTAGTGATCCTAAAGCTTGAAAAAAAAAGATCTATTTAACTTAGTTTAAAAGTTTACCGCAAACAAAGCAAATTAATACTGAAGGTACTGTTATGAATTTCTAATATTATAGGAACAAGTGAAAGCTGTTCGCAGCAAGGCTTACCATCCAAAAGGCAATTGCTGCTTTGGAAACTGCACTTTGGCAGCAGCATCCAGCTCCCCCCAGAGTTACTTAAGTCCTTTTGAGCATGTGGAACTTTGCAAAACTGTGGAAAACCTACACTCTTTAAGAGCTTTTCAATTGTAAACCTACAGGTATTATCATGGTAATCACATTTATAATTACAGAATAAAACTGATACCAGTTCCAAAATAAAAAAGCATATAGCCTGTGCAAGAAAATCAATGCATCACAGAATCCAAGCTCGCCTTTTAAGGACAAGCAAAATCCAAAGAAGTTGATTCTTTATTGAAATTTAGTATCAACAGGCCCTAAAAAATATCCCTTTGTGAAGATACAAAAAAATATATCTTTACTTAAAAGTGTTTTTAGCAACCCATTTATATCTATTGTTGCTAAAAAGTGCAAAAACATATCATGATATACATAAAATAAACCCATTTGCTCCGTAAGCTCCATTTTACTTGTTTTCTTCCAGTTTACTTTCACTGTAAATTGGAAGCACTTTGTGTCTAGTATGCAGTTTTTCTAACAGGAATTACAGTTTTAAATGAAGGTTTTTAAAGGTGTTCAATTTTCAGCTTTAAAAAAATCACTAGCTTGACATTAAAGCTTGTTTATGTTAGCCACTATTTCTAAATGTCTAACCAGGCAGCAGTTTGTTAAGTCTGATACAGTAATTATATATAAAGCCAGGTATCAGAGTGACAACCACTAACTTACAATTTATTTTAATGAAAAAAGGGAAATATTTGTTCTGTATCAGATTAAATGAATGCAACATAGTACAGGTCTACAATCAACTGTAAAAAGTATTGTGTTGCATCATGTGTCCTACACAACCTTTTTGAATATATGACCTTTAAGTTGCTGAAGGTTGCCTTGGAATTTGGCTCAGTTCAGGCAAAACATCTGTTCCCTTTGCAGGTATACTGTAAGGACTTTTTTCTCAGTTGGATTTAGAGCACAGCAAGTGAGCCCTTTTCTGACCGATCATATACACCCCAGCATTTGTAAATCAAGCTCTGGGCTGACAACAGCAGGTCCACAATCCGTCACCCTTTCTCAGCTAGCAAGGCCATTTGACTGCTGTGAGAACTGCTCTTATCATGTCATCAAATCAAAGCATGTTGAGAAGAGGGAATGCAAGAGGCATCTGCAGAATTCCCACAATGTAGTGACTTTGGAACATTGACAGATGCATCTGTCATTTTATACCTTCAACTAACCTGCTGTCCGCTGGTCTGACATAGCAAAGCTGTCCAAGAGTAACTCCAGCTCTCTCATGTTGTTTTCATACGTCTCTGTTAGAAAGACCTGGTGTTTCTTGGCCTTTATTTGACAGGAAGAATAGACAAGACAAGAGGGGGTGGGGAAAAAATATTAAAATAAGTAAACAGAAGAAATGCACATCACAATGATATACTTTTTCCTTTTTAAATTTAAATTTCTGCTGTATCTCTTTTTACGTCTTTTCTCGAGCCAAGAGACCTAACATGACATAACAAATAAGAACCTTGTAACACACAACATAAAACTAAAGGATTTCAAAAGCTTAGTCTTCATCATCTTCTGCTTTAGAAGTATCTTAATGGACATTAAATTCTGTCCATCTATGCATCTATGCAGTGAAATCTATTGTTACATCCTACAAGGGCATCCAGAAAGACACCCAACTACTGGCAGACAGTCTAGAAATCCATTATTTGGCACTCAGTCAAATCCCACACCTATTCTCATTGCAAACCTGCCTACTTCAATTGTTAATATGTTCCATGCTAGATAGGGATTTCTTCAATACCAAAAACTCATCCTTGTGCATGAAACATAAAGCTACAGAGTTCTTAGCCCCTATCACTGAATTTTCTTAAAGAAAGCTGTTCACTAAGTGCAGTTTATTGTTCAAATCAAGACACCAAATTTTTTGAGGTCAGAAAAGTTCTACAGCAGGTTTTTTAAATCACTAAAATAGAAAGTCTACACTAAATCATTCATTCAATTTCTATCTGATATTATAGCTTGCAGTTTTCAAAGACATGCATCCATCATTCCAGATAAGACCAAGGTCCTTTCGAGTATATGTTTTGCCTTCTTAAGTATGATTTTAGCTGCTGACTGACAAAAAAGTAATATACCTCAGCAATTTAGAAAACCTAAAAGCAGCAAAAAAAAAAGAAAACCAACCACCCCTACCCCCCACCCCAACTCAAGAGGAAACTAGATTTAAATAACTTCACAATTTTCTCATTATAAAGGTTATGGTCAAAGATGTCTCATGACTTCTAACTGCTCAATTTATTTCCATTCTAAATTGCAACACATATTTGCGTAATTTCCATTTCTACTTGGTAATGGAAAGTTAACCTTTTTTACTGAGCAAAATTCTACTGTTTTCTATCATATCTAGGGACTGTTGCTTTAGTTATGCTTCACTGCATGTCAAAGAACCCAGGCACTTTCTTATGTGTGGGAAACATCCTCCCCAGGAAAACTGCTACATACTGGTAGCATATAACTGTCAGGGTAAAAAAACAAGAAATGCATTTAATTCTCTGCAGTGTTCTTCACCATTCAGTTTAAATATTTTATAAATTTGCTTTACTCTTTCAATTTTAATTATATGTACTGTATATCAACTAATATATTATTCATATGTGTATTTCAGTGTTAGGTCCCCTGTAGCATTTACACGCTTTTCCTTGTATGAGAGTTTGTACTACACTTCATAAAGAATTTCCAAATCACTTCTATATATTGAAAAATAATCAAGGTTTAATTCCTTCTCCATAAAATTATCTACATAAATAGAACGTGTAAATGTTGAGACACAGTAAAAATATTTTACGGGATGCAAGCACAATAAAGCAATTTACTCTTGTGTACTGACATCATCTCAGAGACCTCACAAATTAAAATGAAGGAAATATAATATTATGAAAACATCACAATAAAATAAATATTCTTTTTACATAAAATACTCCAGCATAGAGAAGGTGGGACTAAATCTTCCCAGAAAAACATTTTTCTATGGAAAAGTAAAATGTGAGAATTTTTTTCAATCTTCTTATCCAATTTCCCAATTTTGTTTAGTTAATTTACCATAATTTAGTTAGTGTGTTCCAGTCTATTCAGCCTTCACCACTTCTCTATGCTTTATTTGCTAACTGCATCTACACTTCCGAAGTCAATTTTAGTCCCTTTTTCAACAGCAATAAAGATCAAAAGGAAATTACTTAGCCTAGCCAGTCTCTCTACACTTGAACTGCAAAATATTTAGTATCTTTCCTTTCTAACTTCTATTTTCAATCACTGTCCCCATTATCACAAATTTAAGGAAAAAACTGCTGTAAATTACACTGCTAAAATCCAGGCACAGTCCAAAAGAATCTATTATTGATCTGATTTCTTATGTCTCACTGACAGGTATCTAATAAGAATGTATACCATCATAAAATCTTGAATTTAAGCTGACAGGACCTGTGGAGGTCATCTGGTCTCACTTCCCACTCACCGCACAGTATGGTCAAAGTCAGATTAGGTGGCTCTGAACCTTGTTCAGTCAAGTTTTGAGTATTCTCAAAGATGACATTTCAACAAACCCTCCAGGCAACCTGTTCAAATATCTCACGATCTGCATTGTGAGGTTTTTTTGTTTTCCCCTTACAGGTAATTACAATAACTTTCCTGTTTTCTCTTCTGCTTCTAATGCACAGATCTAAGGAAAGTGTAGCTCCACCTTCACCACAAGCACCCACTTGATAGTTTATAGCAGTAGCTATTATCTCCTTAGTTTTCTTCAGTCTGAACAAACACAGGGAGTATGCATAATGCTTTACTTTGAAAAGGAAAATGGAGTGTATGAGTATAGAGTCAAACACAACCAATTGCAGCTGACAGATTCAGCTGTTCCAGGAGACCTGATTACAATCCTTCTCAACAACCCAATCCATCAACGTGTTTTGCCTGTAGAACTACTTGAGAAGCACAGGTGTAATTGTTTCCTAGGTTATTTCAAAAGGGAAAATCAGTTGACAAGAAAACTGCTAAAGCCTTTACATAAGGAGAGTTTGCTTCACAGACCACATTAGTAAACAGGTGGAAGAATGTTTGTAAATGGAATTAAAATTTATAAGTCTTCTGCTGACTTTGTTGACTTCCTGTACACCAGAATGGGCCATTCTTGACCTAGACAACCTTGAAAATCCAAGGTGAGGTTTGTATGGATATGCAGGGAACTGACTAAATTCAAGTATTAATAAGGAAGCATAAAGAAGATTGTTCAAACATATTAAACTTGGAAAAATATAGATACATTGTTAAAGCCTAGAGGGATATGTTTAGGAATGCCAAAATCCACCTGAAGTTGAATCTGGTGTGGGATGTGAAAAGCAATAGAAAAAGATCTCTGAAGTACATCACCTGCAAAAGAAGGACTAGGCAAAATGTGGGCTCATTGCTAATGAGGCAGTGATCTAGTGACTAGGAGAGAGAAAAGGCCTTCTCATTGCTTTTTTTCACCTCAGTCTTCACTCGAAGAACCTGCCCTTGGGAATTCCGGGTCCCTGAGATGAGTGAAATTTCCATGAACACTCGAGAACTTAAAATTCTCAACATATACTAGAAGTATTTCCCATAGTCCCCAAAGACAATTCCCTTCTTCACAATATATTCCAGACTGAAGGCTAAACATTTAATAACATGGGAGAAAAATCATACTTCCTGAACCCAGAACGTATGCAGAATTTTAGCATATATAAAATGCTTCCTTGAAACAAACTTCATACCCTTAAAAAAGACTCCTATTATCATAAAACAACTCTTGAGGACAAAAACCTTTTAGTAGAAAATGTGCTTGGCAACCACCAATTTCAAAACACAATTGAACTTTTAAAGAAATTAAAGAGAAGCCAAGCATTTTTCATTAAAAATACTGTAAACTCCAATGAGGAGAAAATCTTTTTTCCAAATACTTTCTATCCTTATCTGTAAGGATAACTTGAACTATTCCGAAAACAGACTGCTTATAAAATTCTTCCATTCACTGTCAGACTTGTGTTAATCTTCCAGAAAGGTATTTTTATTTATCTGGACAAGTTCCTATTACCTTGGTTGTAGACATATTTTCCTTAACTACCAGTATTTGATTTTTGTTCCTGTTCCCATACAGAAATGATGTCCCATTGGTTTTGCAGCATTTTGCAGAAGCCACGGTTGACTAAAATAAATGTGAACTTTATACACAGTTCCAGGACAGCCTGCAGAATCTGACGCTGCAAATGTGCATCTGAATCTCAAGTTCAATAACTTTTAAAAAATGAACATGTGGGCAGGATTTTAAGGCCTTACCTTAACAAAACCACTGCAGTAGTAAGCAAGGAGTTGGGGTCCAGCTGTAGAATGAATGGCCTTAATTCCTGAGGAATTTTTTCTACTTTGTCTAGAGTCACAAGGGGTTCCTGGAGAGGCTCTCTTGCACATGGACTAATTAACCCACTCAGTTCTGTAGTACAAATTCCAACTAGTGATGGCAGAGCAAGTGCCAAATCCAGAGCTATCCACATAGCCACCAAGGAGCAGCATGTTCAGATATGCCTTGAAAAGTGCTTATGTAAATTCTTTACAAAAGTATCAGAATGTTTACCAGGCATGACCTTGAGGGAGCAAATCAAAGCATTTACAGAAATACAAAAGACTGCTCCACAGTTCACAAAACACAGGCTTTACACAAGTGATGCTCTGCAAAGCAGAAAAGTGGCACAAATTTTTCAGCAAACAGGCATAAATTTTATTATAAAAAAAAACAAGACAAAACAAAACCATCACTGACAAACTCTCTCCTTGGGCATTTATTTATTTATGCCCAAGTTATCAAACTATTGAATACTTTTTTTATTTTCTTATATCAGCTGGAATATTCAAAAATCTCTAGAAGAGTCTGGCAACAGTAA
>VXBC01012140.1:112693-124917 GCA_013399945.1 Ploceus nigricollis
ATACTTTTTTTATTTTCTTATATCAGCTGGAATATTCAAAAATCTCTAGAAGAGTCTGGCAACAGTAAGTTGTAAGTTGTAAGTTAAATACAATCTCTCAAGAAATTTAGTATCTCAGTCTTACAAATTAATCAAAAGGATCAAATTTTATTGAAATCCTTCTTGTCCCTCCCCTAAAAAGAGATTTGTAACAACTTTTGCTGGGAGAGAATGTTATGAAGTATCTCTTTGGGTTTTGGGGTTTATTGTTTTNTAAATTGCCTAGATGACATTTACACGTTTGCCACTGTGTACCAGTTTCTACTCCACAGAAGGTGTAGAAGAGAATCATAATCCTCAGGGTGCTTTATGGTCTGTTAAGTCAATACCTAAGCAACTTCTGCTAAAGAACAATGCTTAATGTGTACATTCTGGAACTAGATTCTCAAATATTTCTGTTCTGACATTCAGTGTATGATAACCTGCAAGGCATTTATGGACAGCTGAGATGCAAACAGAGCATGACTTCAGGTGTGGCTGTAGGAGAAAGATTTACATGCCATGGGGAAAAAGACAAGCTGTGTGCAATCTATTACACAACTTAAATACAAATTATGCTAGTTCTGATAGAATCTGTTAAAAGGGGTGGAAATAAATACACCTTCCAAATTAAAGGAATTGATACTAAGATACAATTGTTTAATTATTTCACTTTCCTAATATGCATTCTGATGAACTGGCAAGTTTCCCAAATTTCAATTTACAGTTCTCATAAAATAAAGGTTTAACATCTCCTCCTTGTCCCATGCTAAAATCTTCCACTACTAGGTACTAGAAATGTAAATATCCTGAGTAACTTAAAACTCCTAAAGATACCCCTTATTCTTCCATGGGCCAGGAATACAGCTGGGGCTGTTTCAATTTAAACAAAGTGTTAAATCACAATGGCCATTCTAAATTCCTGTTCTCGAAACTAAAAGTTTCTAGAAACCCTAGCTAGATAATGACAAGCTTGAGAACAATTTCCTCAAGTAAATGTAATGTAAATACTGAGAGCTTTCTCATGCTGAGCATTCATAAGCAATTTTGTTTGATAGTAACAGATCCTATCATATTTGACCCATGCAAGTTTCTGACAAACTTCTGCAATATGCTGATATTTAAAATTACAAGCAGAATAACTACTTTACTGTACATTCAACTGATCCATTAAGGAAAAAAAGCACTTTTTCATATAAAGTTTCAAAATAATGTACTTTGTGTATCTTACAAATATTTTACAAACAAACACATTAACTTGTATGTTAACAGTTCTGCGAGAAACCAACGTAAGATTACCAGATTGAAATGGAAAAGATGTATTCAGGATGTCTAATAATAGTACAAAATATAAGAAAGTAATTAACAGATCAAGAAAGCAGGACTTGGAAATAAAGGGAAGAGAACACATTGACAATTTCATACAATTTTAGTATAAGTAAAGGGAAGCCTAATAACAGTGTATTGAATGTTATTTATACTTAGTTTCTGCTATAGCCTTCTGCTTTTTGATTTTGGGAAGAAAAATAACAAAAAAGCTGTCTACACTGAGTAAACAAGACCACACACAGGTACTCCTGCTTCCCTATCAGATACAAAAGTCCTCAGGAAAAATACAAAGCCATCCAAGGTGATAAAAATCTAATCCCACAGGGGACCACTAATACAACTCTTCAGAAAATGAGTATTTTTATTACCTGTTCAAGATAGTCTTGTGGCTTGAAATCATTCCAGTAAAACAATTAAAACAACCTGCTATATGAATAAGACAATTCTTTCAAGTGGGGCAATCTATTTGCTTTGACTTTCAGTTACACAACGTTCATTTTGAGTACATCATTTAATACTGTTGTTATTACCAAAAAACCTGACGCATCAATAGAAGTTTGTCCTGAATTCTTGTCAGGTATAACATATATTTTACTATGGAATTTTTCCTTGTATTCTTTTTGTCCCTGATAAAATTATTTTTTCAGGTTGACTAAGGCAGCAAATGTCTTTTAATGCTTTAGTGCTTGCATTGAAGAAGCTGTGTCCTCCCAAAGGAAAAACGGTGTTTTAGTTTTATTTTTCTTCAATTTATTAATTACCAATCTACCTGGAAAGTGGGCAACACTAAGACAATGTATGGAATAATTCCATCAGCTGAAGAGTAGACACCAACAAATCTGAAGACTCTCTGATGCACATCTCTGCTCCTATATATTGGAGTGCCTACTAGTAGCAGGGAAGAGATCATGGTAATCTCCTACACTCATAGGTCCAAGAGGAAGCAGGAACAGAAATTTACAATAGAAAAAAAAAATTGACTAAGTATAGAAATACTGTAAATGCTACTGTACAATGAAGACAAATAAGGTTTTCTAGATCATAGAATCATAGAATACCTTGGTTTGGAAGGAACCTTAAAGTTCATCTAGTTCTAATGCTAGGTTGCTCAGAGTCCCATCCAACCCAGCCTTGAACTCTTCCAAGAATAGGGCATTCACAACTTCTCTGTTATGAGTTTCTTTGTTATGTTTCATAACTGTTATGTTTAAGTGCCTCACAACTCTCACAATAAAGAATTTTTTCCTAATATCTGATGAAAACCTTCTTTAATTGTGGAGTCATTCCCCTTGTCCTCTTACTACATGCCCTTCTGGAAAGTCTCTATTCAGGTAGTGGAAGGTCACAATCAGGCCACCCCAAAGCCTTCCCTTCTCCAGGCTGCCTCATAGCAGAGCTGCTCCATCTCTGTGATAACTTTGTGGCCTCCTCTGGACTCTCTCCAAGAGGTCCATCTCCATCCTGTGCTGAGGACCCCACAGCTGGATGCAGCACTGCAGCTGGGGTCTCACCAGAGCAAAGTAGAGCAGAGCAGAGGGGGAGAATCCCTCCCCTGCCCTGCTGGCCACACTGCTTTGGATGCAGTCCAGGATGTATTTGGCTTTCTCTCTTTAGCAGGGTCACATCCAGCCTCTCACCCACCTGCACCCCCAAGCCTTTCTGCGCAGGGCTGCTCTGATCTCTTCATCCCCCAGCCTGTGTTGACACCGGGGGTTGCTCTGACCCAGATGCAGCACCTTGCACTTGGTCTTGGTAAATAACACGAGATTTTCATGGGCCCACTTCTCCAGCTTGTCCAGGTCCCTCTGGATGGCATCCAGAGGGATGTCATCATCAGGTGTGTCAACCACACCACTCAGCTCAGTGTCATCAGCAAATTTGCTGAGGGTGCACTCCCATCCCTTCATCTATGTCATTAATGAAGATATCCTAAGCTTTTTGTTTTGACCCTCCTGCTATTAAAGAGGATGACAGAATTGATATTCAAAGTTGGGGTGCTTAGAGACAGTGGGAAGGCACCAACTGGTCATATAAAAGGAAAAATATTTCAGAAAATAATCCTGTAAAATACATCCAATACGACAAATGCAAACCAAACAAAAAAAAAACCCAATCAACTAAAAAGTTTGTCACCTTCAAAGAAGACATTTTCAAACCGTTTTTGCAATCAAATGCTTGCATTAAAAACATTATGTGAAATAGAAATAAGCAAGTCTACAATGGTAACTAATCAAGCCTGAGAAAAAAAAAAGCTTGGATAGGAAGATAGAACATTCTTCACAAAAAATCATAATTCATATCTACAACTTGCCTTCTTCATTAGGCATGCAAAGGCTGGTTACTCTTGACTCATAGCCATACTTTTGAAATAACTGTTTTCTGCAAATAATTCCTCAATTAAATACTTGGTGTATCACTTAAAACGCATTTTGGAATTAGTTTCTCCAGTATCTTATCTATATTTACTCCTGTTTCACAAAACAAAGTAATATAAATAAAAAATCAGAGTAACACAAAGTCAGATTTATTCCACAGCTCAGCACAGCAAATGGAGATTACGTTCAGAGTATGTTTAAAAAACCCAAACAAGTGCCATAGGCTTTTTGCCTTACCATTGCAAGTTTGCTCTGTAATTCACTGCAGCTTTTTTCAGCACTCCCTAGTCTTGCAGAGAGGTCCATAATTACCTTTTTCTTTTCCTCAATCACTTCTTTCATTTGATTGTTTGAGGAGAAACACTCTTTTTCTAATCTGGAAAGTTTCAACATTAGAACATTTTAATCAAAAATACTTATGCAAGTATTCTACATATTTTTAAAAGACAATCTGGGTATCGCATCATGTTAGCACATCATATGACTTATGAAGCTGCTTGCCTTACTTTTTTTTAAGTGAAGAAACTTATATATTCCTTCTAAGAAAAACTTTTCAGTTATGGTTATGTTCTTTTCCATTAGCAAGGCTTGTGTTAGACTTCCAGTCATAAATTCATTTGACCATTTGAATATGGACTCCAGATTACATGTAATAAACAGAAGTCATCATATTTTAATTAACACATTAGTTCTCTTCAGAAAGACATCATATCTTGCATCATCAGCACTGATTTCAAGTACAAAGTTTGCTCCTCGAGTTTCCACATACCTGACTATATTCCTACCCTTGTTCTGGCCAGAACAGGGTTAATTTTTGCAGTAGCCAACAGTGGGCACAGCTAGGAACTGGAGGTTGTTCTATACCACCTCATGTCATTTTCTGGGGACAGGGGAAGGGCTCCCTTGCGGGTAGCATGGCAGAGGGACTGGGTATGTTTGGGGGTTTCTACAGTGTGCAATCACAGGTAGATCAATCACTTTTTTTTCTTTGTACACTTTGTCATTCATATTGTTGCTGTTACAGTTAATTGTCTTATTTCCTTGTTCACTTATACTGTTGTCCAGTATAAGTGTCCTTATCTCAGCCCATGATCTTTACTTTTTGTGAGTCCAATTCTCCTCTCCAGCCTGTCACAGAAGGAGGAAGAAGAGAGGGGAATGATTGAGCAGTATATGGTTTGGAGTGTTTCTGTAGGAACACTAAATTGGGGAATACCNCTCCCTTGCGGGTAGCATGGCAGAGGGACTGGGTATGTTTGGGGGTTTCTACAGTGTGCAATCACAGGTAGATCAATCACTTTTTTTTCTTTGTACACTTTGTCATTCATATTGTTGCTGTTACAGTTAATTGTCTTATTTCCTTGTTCACTTATACTGTTGTCCAGTATAAGTGTCCTTATCTCAGCCCATGATCTTTACTTTTTGTGAGTCCAATTCTCCTCTCCAGCCTGTCACAGAAGGAGGAAGAAGAGAGGGGAATGATTGAGCAGTATATGGTTTGGAGTGTTTCTGTAGGAACACTAAATTGGGGAATACCATTCTTAAACCATGACAATTCTACTCAGAATTGCATGATTTCAATAGCAGACAATTCAAAATTTCAACCAGTTCTAGAACTACATCAGTCCTCCTGGTATTCAAGAAAACAAATATATAGAAAGTCTGGCATGGATAAAAAGGTGTGTCATGAGAAAATTACAAGGCCAAACAACAGCAAATAGAGCCAGGGACAGGAAGCCAAGGAAAAATTTTGAAGGATTGCCTAAGTGTATAGGGATGGAAAGGAGGTGCCTCAGGAAAGGCACCTAGAACTAACATTTAGGAAAGATGACAAAGATGAGAAGGGATTTTACCACTGTTACTGTAGGAAAGAAAATGTGAACAGACTTCTCACAAAGCAGCTATTTTACCAACAGGAGAGAGAGAAAGTCAGCACACTCCCTGCCTTTTTGTCCTCCATCTTCCCTGACAGGGTCTCCTCCCAAGCCTGCATTTTCAGTAAAAGGACACTAAAAGGAGAACAATTGCTAGTAATAGGTGAAGATTGTGTCTGAGATAACCTGTGAGAACTCAACCCATAGAATTGAAGAGGTCAGCTCACCTACATTCAAAGGTTCTGATAAAGCTGGCTAATCTCAAAATGGCATTGCTCGTTATCATCATGAAAGGTCACAAAAACTGGGGGAGGTCCCTGGCAAATGAAGAAAGGCAAATGTCACACTTACACTTGGCAAAAGTCAAAAGGAGAAGCCAAGGAACTATAAACCACTGAACTTCATTTCAGCCCTGGCAAGTTACAAAGCAATTCCTTCTAGAACAATTTTCTGGGCTCATGAAAGAGAAAAAAGTGATTGGGAACACTCAGGGAGCTTAATCATACTTGACCAACTCTGTTATATTACATGATAAAATGATCAGGGCTGTGGACAAAAGGAGGGCAAGTAGATCAAATATTTAGCACCTATAATATGATTTTAGCAAGGATTTTAGCACTTTTTCACACAGTATTTTTATAGCTGTTACAACTTAAGACCACATATGGGAATTATAACACTGATAAAAGTGGTAGTATGCTACCAGCAGATGGTAGTAGCTGGAATGGCTGTAGTACTGTAGAGGTCTGTCTAAGATCTGTTTAACAGCTTCAACCATCACCTGGAGTAAGCCAAGAGTGCAGTCGTACAATACCTGCAGTGAACAGTGAACTGGGTGTGGGTAGATCATGACACAATACAATTGATACGCTCAACAGAAGAGCTGCCATTCTCTAGTCATGGAGAAAGAACAGGCCAGAATGAACCTTCTGGCATTCAACAATGACATGTGCAAAGACCAGAATTTAGGAAAGAAGACTACCCTAAAGTGATGTGGCTCATAACTGGCTGGATAGCAGCTACACTAACAAGAACCTGCTGACCATAACACATAGCCACAAATCAGCAGCGTGGCATATGAGCAGAGATAGCTAACAGCATCCTGGGCTGTATGAATAGCAGCATAGCCAGATCAAGGGAAGTGATTAATCACCTTGTATTTGGCAGTCATTCCAACACATCTAGGATAATGATCGCTTTTCACTACATGCACCCCTCACAACATAGGAAAAAAGTTGGGGTGGGCTAAGGGAATGGTCACCACCATGGTCAGCAGCAGAAATATACAAAAGAACTAAGGAAACTTGGTATGTTCAAGCTGGAGAAGAGATAACTCCACGGTATACAACAGGCCTCCCAGTATCTAAAAGAATGTTATCAAGGAAATGCAGACGATTACCTCACAGTAGTCTTTGTCTGCAAGACAAGTGCTGAATCCAAAGAGGTTCAGACACGGAGAAATGTTTTCCAGCTGTATGGAACAGGTGTCCAGAGAGATTGTGCCATCTCCATTCTCCACATTTTCACGACCTAACTGGATTAAACCCTGAAGAGCCTGATCTCATAGCTTATATTAGTTTGAACAGCAGGTTGGTCTACAGATCTGCAATTCCTTTCAACCTGAACTATTCTTTGATGTAGCTCTCAGCAGTAGAAACACCCAGTAGAAACACCTTTTCTTTTTCTCCTAGCACTCCTGTCTCCCTAGAACGGAAAGCAGCGCAAAGGGCTCAAAGTTCTTGCAATTTTGAAGCTTTTGAATCAATATTGTCATTTTCTGACTTTAATTTATTTGTGAAAGATTAATGTATCCTTTTAGTTGAAGGACTACTTCAGCAGTCCACCAAATACCTATGTGCTTCTCCATCAGCCTGGCTGATTTTTTGCTGTAGCTGCAGATGTTTACTTCTTATTCTTCAAAACCTGCCAGTTTCAGTCCCCCAAAGTAGCTTCTACTCTCACAGCTTTCAGAAACACAGCAAAAGCAGCTCCAAATTATTCTATGTCATGTTCTCACTCTTCAAGAAAAGTAAATTCACACAGCGACCCAAATCCCATGTTGCTTCCAATTTACATAGTGCTACTGGGTTCAGAGCTAATTAATAAATTATGCAACCCAGAAAAGCCTGTTAGCTTGGTTTTGGTTATTACAACTATATTTTTTCTAAGAAAATAAAAAATTATGCCACCCAGAAAAGCCCACTTGCTTGGTTTCAGTTACTATAACTATGTTTTTTCCTGAGAAAACAAATTCTTACACCATTATATAGCTTCCACCTTTGGCGTTATTTACCTACATCAAGTCCAACTAAAGAGACACACAAGTGTTCTAGCACAACACATGAAAGTCTCTAAGACTTTCATTTGGCTAAGGCTTAAAGACAAACTCATGCAAGTCCTCCAGAAAAAGAGAGAATATGTTTGGATGCCAAACTATGTCTTTAAAAAAAAAAAAGCCAAGCTCCTGACATTGTCTGAAGTCCAAAGACCAGACCCTTCAAAGGTAAGTAGATCAAAGGCTGTTGTATTCTCTCAGAAGGTGTCCGGTGAAAGCAATCACTGATTTTCACCCATGTTACTGACACCTGTATGCTTCAAAGAATAAAAAGGGGACAGGAGACAGATGAGGCAGTACCTGCCCACCCCATGTAATTACCTCAAGGGAACTGAGTAGATTGATGTCCACCTCAGAAAAAGCTCAACCTTCGCTACTTATTTTAACAGAGGTCTGGAAATTTTGGTGTCTGGCCTAACAAAACTGTGAGGATAGGCTGTTCATGTTTCTTCCACATCTCTTAACAAAACCACCTGTTTTACCTGTGTTTTAACTGTCTTAATTTTCATGGAAAGGTTTGCATTCTCTGAAATCACAGAACACAATTTGCTTTCAAAAAACTCAGCTGGCAGAAGCTGCTAGAAGTAATTGCCTGAATCAACACATGATTGCAAGCAGTGAAAAGTACTGTTTGGATAATAGACAACATTTATTCTCATATTCAATTAACACAAAGAATAGATGCCTCAGGCATAAATTTTGTTTTATCCCAGAAGAACCTCTAGGACAGGGCAAATTTCCTTCCTGAAAAAGAAACACCGAACATAATTGTCCAGTTCAGAGCAAAAAGGGAAGGCTTTTTAAGGTTCATCTTGCATCTTAGTAAGTCAAGTATTTACTTCTCTGTAAGCGCTACTATTGAAAGTCTTAAGGCAAATGGTACCATATCTGCAAAAACTGTATTTCATAGTCTTAAGTACAAAAATACACTTATTCAGGCATTTCCTGCAGTAATTCCAAACAAAGAAATATACTCTCTAAAAAAACCTCTTATTTTTCTTTTTTGATGATAACATTTTTCAAAGATGTAACTTTTGTGGATCAAAAATATCCTAGACACAAACCCCTTCAATGCTCAAAGAAATATCTTCATATATCTAGATAAAAGATTCTCACAAGGAACAAAACATTATTGAATGCACGATACAATTCAACGCCTAATCATTATCGTTATGTTGGTCCAAATAATCTAATTCACAAAAGTATCTTTAAGAGATTCTCAAAGACTTAACTGGAAAGATACTACTTACAGAAGTTCATGTTTTTAACCAAATTTACTAATCCAAAAATTTAAAAACAGATCTTGTGGTAAAGCCTGTAGAATTCTAATGATTTGGAAAATACCTAAACAGATGTTTAAGTTGCATTAAAAATGCTGCTAATTAGCTAATATTTTATTAACATCTATTGGTTCCCAGAACACATCCATACTAACAGCTCCTTGACTGATAACAGGAAGCCATGTTATGGCAGCCATGTTGACAAGACAGGATAGTTTTTTCTAGACTGAAAACTGCAACAGCTTAACAAGCTTTATTCAAAAAACCAAACTAAAAAAACCCACATTTCACTAAGGATGATTAATTCTTTTGGTCTAACATCAATAGAAAGACAAACTTTGGAATATTAGGTCTTGGAAAAAGTGAAGAAACGGTTCAAGAACAAGCACTGGAAGTGTTTGAAGACAACTTAAAGAAAACTTCCGTAACATTAATTTTTCCATATCTTCTGGACCACTCAAATATGGGAACCTACCATAGCAAAAATAAAAAACCCACTACACAAAATTAAAAACCAAGAAAACCAAACCAAGATTGAGAAAAAAAGAACCAAAGTCCATATGATCTGTAAGAATAAAAAGTTACATACAAGAAAAGTTCAGATGGTACAAAACAGCCTGCGTTATGCAAAACTACTGATCAAACAACCATTCCTCAAAAAAAGGCCGGTTTGCAAACAAAGGAGCTTTTTTAAAACAAAACAATAAAAATTGAATAAAATGTCAAATCAATGGTCCAGGCCTTCTCCATTTCACGGAAAGGCAAAGAACTTAGTATCAGTCTAGTGTCATGTATTTACTGACACAGAACCCATGCTCACAGCAAAAACAACCAGGCAGGATGAGATTACAGTTTAATTACCTGATGTTATTTTAGAACTGTAGAGCATCTTGAAACATACTTACTCAGTTTCACACCTGTGAAGACTGCAGTCTTCCTGAAGAATAATTTTAGACTACTATCATAATGTTTTTCACAAATTTTTATCATAAAAGTTATATCTTTTTCTTTGAGAAAAAAGTTTTCACTTTTTAATGTGACTCTGGTTTACCTAAATGCACATCAGGCCTCTTTTGACCTTTTTTTTAACAAAGAGCTCTAAGATGTTTATAATACAGCACAAGTTTCAACTATATTACTAAAAACATCTCTGTAAGCATGAATATAGGAACACTTGGGCCACAAAATTCCTTTTTAGTAGGGAAATCAGTTTCTTTTTTCCCCTCTACTGCTTGAATGAGCAAGTCACCACAAATACTCTTATGTACAGACCCCCATATTCCTAGACTAACAGATGCAAGCTGTCTTTTTCAATCCATTCTAGTACCTCTCTCTCCCCACAACCTCACTGTGTGCCACCCACTTCATGTCTTCTAAACCCCCTCTTTCCCTAAATTTCACAAACTACTATCCTTTATTTCATGTACTCCTCAGTTCTCCGTCTTCCAGCACCATTCTTCTTCCTGATATTTTCTCACCCCAATAAAAACTTCATTCAGCTAAGGAAGAAGACTCAGTACAGTGTATCCTATATCTGCCCAGGAAATATAGCAAAACCTTTCTTCCAAAAAACATCTGTTACCATGGACACAGTAGACTGTGCTGAGCAGGAAAGGAATCCCAGGTAATTTCATCTGCTCTCATACACTTCATCCCTTCTTCTATTTTCATTAGCTAGTCAACACTTTCCACAATCATTCAAAAGCTGAAAATGAAGATTCACCACTATAAATGATACACAACTTCTCAACAGGAGTCTTAAAGATTGATCTAGCTCACTGCATAATAATGTGAGTATATATGGAAGAAAAAAATCTGTTCTAACCCTGCCATGTGTGCTTTCCTACACTCCTCCCAAATACACAGATGATAGGACCCTGCCATAACTGTAATTTCCAACATTTTTGCTTTGGCAAAAAATTGGTAACAGATCAGTTATTTTCTTTACCTACACATATGGTTACTGATATGGACCTGTTATTAATGGAACACCAGGTTCTGACCTTCAGGTTGGTTTGGGAAATTGCATCAGATTTAGTTGTTTTATACTGACTGAAAACTATATAAATGTAAGCTGTAAGTGGTAATCCAGCTGTCTACTGCCATTTTACAATGAATTTAAAGGGAAACTTACACACTGAGTTTCTCCAAGTTCTCTTGGGCATTGTGTTTTTCTCTCTCATATGCATATTCCAACCCTTTGAACTCTTTCTTGATCATTTCTAAATCTGAAAGAGCTTCTTCTCGTCTGTCCCTTTCCACACACAGAGCTTCTTCAAGTTCTCGAATTCTTAACTATACCAAGTGATAAAAAAGCAATTAAAGCAAGTTAGGAAACACATGATCTTCTATGGTCTGTTCTGCTTTACAGTAGGGTATATTCTATTAATTCAGTATAAAAGCATATACACATGTAAAAAACATTGAACACGTGTAAAAATGTAAGAATACATAAAGTTCAAGCCAGAGACAAATAGATATGACAATGAAAAGTACCTTCTGTTCTCATTTGGAGGTGTCTGAACATTTTCAGCTCTTATTAATACTGAAGCTTTCCAGGGAAATTCTAGTATTTAAATAGACTTATGAAGTGTGGGACTAACAACAAAGGCTATAATTTCTCTCAGAACAAAGCACACTTCTAGCTTGTTCATGTATATAAACAAGGAAAAAGACTTAATCAGTTATTCATCCATAAAACCCAAGCCTCTAAGTTTAAGGAATGTTATCCTCTCAGTTCTTTTGTATGTTGCAGAAATACAGAGGAAATTAAGCAAACTAAATCTTTTCTAGTTAAATTATCACTTTTAAAATGTAAGTGCCTGCACATACAGAAGATCATGAAAATAAGAAAATAACTGACTGAATAATGGCAATGCTTATTTTTGTTACTCAGAAAATAGGGAAAAAAAGATACCAAATTCCCTTCTTTTTTGCTTAGTTTTTTGAAAGTCCAGCAAGTTTGTTAACTAATATGATATTACTAAGAAATCACCATTTAGTTTTTTCAAAC
>VXBC01012140.1:126808-140666 GCA_013399945.1 Ploceus nigricollis
CACAGGAAGCTCCACCTGAACATGAGGAAGAACTTTTTTACTGTGCAGTGACCAAGCACTGGAACAGACTGAAAAGAGAGATTGTGGAGTCTCCCTCACTGAAGACATTCAAGAACCATCTGGACATAAACCTGTGCCACGTGCTCTAGGATGACCCTGCTTGAGCGGGGAGGTTGGACCAGATGACCCCCACTGTCCCTTCCCAGCTTATGCATTCCGTGTCTGTGACAAATAGCTTGATTAAGACCTTTTATATTCTCTAGGTATTATTCCTTCCAAAGGTCAGCTCCTAATTCCCTTTGCCCTTAATAGAGAATTAGCAAACTATGTCCTGCTTCAGTTTCGAAGGACACCTTAGCATCCTCCCACAGATGAACATCTGTTAATAGGATAGTTTTACTCAAAAATACTGCCAGCCTATTAAAAGTCAATAATAAATACAAGTGATGTGGATTTCACTTCTTTTTAAAAACATTTTAAAGTCTGTCTAAAAATAATTCTATTTTAAATTTGACAGAAGACAAAGGAAACAATAATGAAGGTATCTATTACAACATTCAGAGTGGAAAACGTAATTTAAAAAAAAATTAAATGAAGAAATGGAAACTTCACTGAAATATTTCACTGCTTACCCTAAAGAGCAAAAACACTTTTCTGTCTTTGGTGGCTTAAGTGTCAATTCTCACAGCAAACACTGAAATAAAAAAAATTGATTCTGAGAGTAAAGTTTTCAGGCACAACATACTAATTCAGAAGTTTTGTACAGAATTTGACTTCTAAGTCTTATTTTATTTCCTGTGCACCTAACCATATGCCTTCATCACAGTCTCACTCCAGCTAAAAACAGAGACGAAAACACCATTAAAATAGTTAACTTATCCTCTCAAATGGAAGCCTCTAAAACTGTTAGGTTTTTTCAGTCTCAAGATGAAAAATAAAACTGAAATAACAAATAATAGCTTGAATGACGTCATCTGCAAGAATTAAAAACTGAAGCAACAAGAATATATAAGTATCAGTTCTTGGTATAGTTCTTCAAAAGAAAATTCTGTCTTCTTGAGCTAACATGAGGGACACTAAATGCAAGGACAAGCCACACGGTCCAAAGGAAACACAAACTCCCAGAAATACAGAAGCCTCAGTCCTAAGAAAATGCTGGGACAGTAAGTGAAGAAGGCAGGAGCAGGCAGACATCTGTAAGAAGTGCCAATCTGAAGTAGGAGCAATTCCATTTAAACAGTAACATTTGTAGATGTTGTCTTTGCTTGCATTGCCACACGTCACTGAAGAATTAACTTGTAGAATTAGCATGCCTATTAAAAAAAAAAAGCATTGGCAAAAATTAGCATTTCAGCCACAGACATCTCTGATGAACTCTGGAATAAGAGAAACAGCTCCTTTTCACAAACAGGACAGTGTGTCTAGCCTACTGGAAAAGAGTTATGATCTTCATAACCAAAGAAGAGCCAGATGTACCTGACAGATATCCAACATAAAGCATTCAAATAGATTCAAGATAGTATACACAGAAAAACCGTATTAGAAACTAGAAATCAAACTGACACGTAAGTATCATCTTACAGTTCATATCCCTATATAAAGGCATGAAAAGAAGTGACTTTTTCAAAACTGGTGTCTCTTCCTGAAGTCATACACAGCAATGCCCTATTCTTGCGTTTGAAGTTCCTCTTCTTCTAGAGTTTGATTCTTTAAAGCTTTGCCTCAGAGTTTGTTACAATTTTGATTTTTTACGATCTTGTTTACATTAGTTCACAGTAACTCCACAAAACAAAGAGCCAGGGAAAGAAAGAAATCTTTTCATTCAAGATAAGACACTGTCAGAGATCTGACGGAACTACCACTAATTTTTTGTATTATTAGAAGCCAAAGATGAAGAGTAAACTGTGTTCTTTCCAAAAGTCTCAGAAGATTACTCAGGCAAACCTTAATCTTATTTTACCAGTCTATATGCTATACTCAGAAGACTGGATGCTTAAAAGAGCCTGCAGAAAAACTACAGATGGGAATTGAGGAAGTCATGTAGACGCTGACTGTGGAGCACTGAATATTCTTTTTCCTCTGCTCTGTGACTACCTTGCTGAGGCTTATGGTTCACCATAGCTCTAAAAAATTTAAACCAAGTCAGATGCCAGCAAATAATTGAGAAATTAGTCAGAAAAAGCCCCCAAACTTCATGAAAGACATCAAACCAGCCACTACTGCTTAAGCATAGCTAATCAATACAGAATTATTAATAGAAAGAAATTCAGATTTCCTCTAAGGAAAAGAATCTTCGTATTTCAGTCTATCAAACGGCACAACAGCCATAAAACTTCCACCTGTATTCAAAGCTGCATTTGAAGACTCAGTTGGGAAGAACACAGCTGCAACAAAATGCCATATAGAAAATCTATTCTGTTTTGCTGATAAAGGTTCAAACAGGCTCTGCTGATACCTATATGCACTTCCCTTCACAGTGAGAAGCTGCATACTCCACCAGTGAGAACAATCTATTACACATTCTATGAGTAGAAGAAAAATGTCAGGGGTGAGTCTAACCTGTAAAACCATGGTAAAAGTTCCAAAAAGAGAAACAGGAAGGAGTTTTGTTTTCCCGTCTGACAGACAGAAAGTCACTGGCATCAGAAACCCATTAGACAGGCAAACCTCTTTGAATCAAATTAAAGGTGAGAATCAGTATCCTTACTAAATCACATGTCTGAAAATTTTACACAATGCTTTACAAAAAAGAAGCTGTGTGAAAATCACCTAGAGTAAGCTTGCAGGCCACAGATATCCAGATCATAGGCTTGTATCTGGGAGTCAAATGGGAATACATACCATTTTAACATGGAAAGCTTCTTGACAGGTCCAAATCCATCTCAAAGATGGACCAAAAAGCAAGTTCTCCACTGATTACAAAGCGCTTGCTCATCCAACAAAGAAAATATTGTGATTCAAAAAGATTCAGTCACTTACTTTCATGTGCACCTAACAAGATACATGAAGGCAGACATCTTACTTAAGATAGCAGGCAAAACCTCATGGAATTTCCGAAGTTTCCTTAGATATTCAAGCTGAATTATTTCAGCCTTAATTTAAAGACTGTGAGAAATATTTACACACTTTTCATATATTTAGAAAGGTTTACTAAACCTTATCAAAAATACAACAGAAGACTGAAGAGAGAAAATATTATGGCGCTGGGAGCAAAGGATTTTTCCCCACCATGTTCTCGCCCACACGATGGAGGTTTCACCTTTAACTCTTTTGTCTCTCCCAAAATTCTGTCCATCAACTCCTTCTTTGCTGTCCAGTGGTGGAGATCATTTCCTCAAAGCCTGATTGGAGGTCAGATCTCACCATAGTGACAAGCCAACCCTCCCAAATGTCCCAACCCCGGCTGTCCCTTGATAACAACGCAAGGGGGTAAAACATAACTATAAATCTATAAAACTTTTCTTAACCTATATACATGATACTTGTCTTTTGATTGTGAGAGTCAATCATTGCATTACTCATCTATCACAAAGAACAAAGGATAGCTGGGATCAGTTTCGATGATAGCACAGAGAGAATTTTGACTTTAGAGAAACAGTAAATAAAAGTGACTAAGAAAAGCTCAATGCCAGCATTCAAACTTGTGGGCAAACATGCTTTATGTTTAATCTCTTAAGGCTCAGTCACTTTTTTCAGTGTCACATTGCATATCAATGCTAATGTGGAGACATTTTCTTTAAGCTTACAGTTTGCAACACCATTTTCCAAACTGTGCTTTGTGGCTTCCACTTTTTTGTCCCTTCCACTTTCTTGAAGTTCTGCAATATTTGTGAGCACTGGTGTACTCCAAACTGAAAGCCTTATTTTAGTATCCTACATGACACATTGTTCAATACCACATTTGCTATTAGACACTCACATTTACAAAAAATACCCTTTATCAGATAAGCAAACAGTAGACGGGCGGAAAAAAGACAAAGATATATTTGCAACACTTACTAAGCTTAGATACAGTAATGGAAGTAATTTTTTCTCTTTTCTGCTTCTATTTAAATCCCTTCTGCAAGATGTTTCATTTATGAGGATACTTACATTTATGGAAGGTTTAGGTCCAACCACTATGTGAAATGGTCAGCCAAGACATTTTTAAGTAAAGAGGACACACATGTACCTCATACCTGGATCATCATTCAACCATTCTGTTTGTGTGCTTCCATATTCAGACTCAGATCTTTTTCCTACTAAAAAGCATTTCCCTACGGCTCAAAGCTCAAACCAGGAGGGTTAAACATTTCTAGGGGAGATGTGCTGACCACTTCCACCTAGCGTTAGAAACGCTGATACCGCTTGATCATGGTAAGGTGGAGCCATCTCCTGTCCAGAAAATAAACAACCTTTAATAACTATAAAGTTACTTAAATACAAACAATTCTTAACTGCTGAAGTAAATGTTCTTTCAGCTTGACAATGTGGATAACCCTCACTTATTAAGTATGTATTTCCTGTACTTAAAGTCTAGAGAAATATGCATGACAGAATAGGCATGCTTGACTTGCATGACACTGGATAAACAATTACACTGGCATGGGAGGTACAAGATAAGCCATATGCTTGACTTCAGGTTAAAGAAAGGGTAAAAACAACTAGGACTGCTAAACTGATAGAGTTTGGCTGCCTTTGAATAAAGTCCAAGTCCATTCCAATCTGCTACTGAGTTGCAGCTGGAGAAGCCATTGGAAATGCACTCCCATGTCCAGTAGATTAAGTAAAGACCTTTACATGAACTGACACTGTTACTCTATACAAGCACATAGACAAAAGACCCATGTGACTTGTTGCTAACCCCTCATGAGGGCTACATAAAACACTACTGAAACAAGTTTGATCAGTTTGAAAGTAAGATAAGACTAACCAGTCTTCAAACTGGACTTCATTAATATTATAACACAGGAGATTATGAAGAGGAAGATCCTCTCTGGGATGAAGTCCATTAGTATAGAATCATAAAATAGTCTGTGTGAAAAAGAACACTAAAGATCACCTTCCACTAAGCCATCTCACTCAAAGATCCACCCAACCTGGCCTTGAACCCTGCCAGGGATGAGGCATCTATAATGTCTACGGGCAATTAGTTCCAGTGCCTCACCACCCTCATAGTAGGGGAATTCTTCATAATATCTAATCTAAACCTACTCTCAGTTTAAAACCATTCCCCCTTGTTCTATCACTACATGACCTTAAAAAAAGTCTTTCTCCAGCTTTTTTGTAGGCTCCTTTCAGTACTGGGAGGCTGCTATAAGGTGTCCCCAGAGCCTTCTCTCCTACAGGCTGAACAGTCCCAACTCTCTCAGTAGGTCTTTACAGGACAGGTGCTCCAGTCCCCTGATCATTTTTGTGGCTCTCCCTCCTATGGACTCACTCCAACAGGTCCATGTGCTTCTTATGNCATGCTGCTTTGGATGCAGCCCAGAACCCAGATGGGGCTCTGGGCTGCAAGTGCACATTGCTGGGTCCTGTCCAGCCTCTCATCCCCATCAGTATCCCCCAGGTCTTCCCCCACAGGGCTCTCACTCTATTCTCTGCTCAGCCTGTATGTGTACTTGGGATTTCCCTGGGGCAGGTGCAGGACCCTGTACTTGGCCTTGCTGAACTTCAAGAGGTTTGCACAGACCCACCACTCAAGCTTGTCAAGGTCCCTCTGAAAGGCATCCCTGCCTTCCAGTGTGTCAACTGCCTCGCATAGCTCGATCTTATCAGCAAACTTGCTGTGGGTGCACTTGATCCCACTGTCCATGTCACTGACAAAGATGCTGAAAAGCACTAGTTCCAATATCAATCGCTGTTTGACGACTGCTCTCCACTTGGACATCAAGCCATCGACCATAACCCTTTGAGGGCAACCATCCAGCCAGTTCCTTATGTACCAAGTGTTGCAGTCATCAAATCCATGTCTTGCCACTTTAGAGACAAGGATGTTTTATGGGACACTGTCAAATGCCTTGCAGAAATCATTATGTCAGTGAGCTTGTCACTCAAGAAAAATAACTTTGGAACCACCAGAGAGTTCCCATTACAAAACCTGCAATGCTTAGAATCCTCTAAGTATATGGTACTATATATTTTTATCTAGAGAAAGTATATCTCTTTGGATATATACCCATACATATATACAGAAGTATACTACATACTAAGCATGTAGTAACTAATATATGACAGTCACAGCATCTAGAATTCCTGGATGACAGTTATGCATTGTGGAGACTCTAGAAAGCAGAAGATTAAGTAGGGGTAAGCTGGTTTTGGTTGCGATCTAAATTTCATGTTTTACTAACACAGAGAGAGTGAGAAATAAGCCCACAGCCTGCAAGTATTGCACATACATATACTTCAAACAAATACAGATATTAACCATTCCCCAAGCCCTCTTTGCATCATAGCAGCATTACCATGTTTAGCAGCATACATGTTTAGCACCACAGGTCAATATACATAGTGGAGGCAAGGGAAGTAGAAAAGGCAATGTGAAAGCTAAGAGAATGGTCTTTAAATGGAAACTAATAATCTCAGAAATACGACAATATACTCAGTCACAGAAATTAAATACACCAAGTTATGGAACATTTTTCAAGCCTCATAAGAACAACTTAAAAATTTGAGAGACCTTGAGCTTCAGCTTATTAAGAGTTGGCAGCCTCAAACACATTAAAAATAACAGAAAATCATTACATTTATAGGAACAAGGCAAAGAGTTTGAAATGTGTAAACTAATAATTTTGTTTCTTGTGATAAAGTCCACATTCTCATTGCAAAACCACTTTGCAAACCATCTTTTTGGCTGAATACATCATAAGAAACATTATTTTTATATGACAAGTTTTCTTGTCTTGTCTTTTTCAAGTATTTCCCATGAATCCTCATTAGCAATTGAGCTAAAGGTTAAAATAGAAGACACTGTCTCTGGAAAATTGATTATCATAAATAGTATTATCTTGATGAGTTGAATAGCAATTGATCAATAATTTATTTGGCTACTGATTCTCAGGCTAAAAAGGCAGAATGATACCTGATCATCTGGTCCTCAATCTCAATTTTTCTGGCACATTGTGTTTTCTACTTCAGAAGCACTCCAAATCTATGCAACGTATTGGTATCACTGCAAACTGGAAAGCTAGTAGGTTTGACAGTGCAGCAACAGCTATCTTTCAACTGAAAAGTCCACAGAAACTTGTCATTATTCTAGGAATTTCCTCTTTTTGACCAGATCAGAGTAATCACTGAAGGATAAAACCAGACTAATATTTGAAGAAAAAAAAGAACGGGAAAAAAAAACAAAATGGGGGGCAGGTAGGCTTTTTGCACATTCCTTTCTTTATAACAGTCTGTTAGATATAATTCTTCATACAAGTGTCATTGTACTAAAATAAAAAAAAATTAAATTTAACATTTCCTTCCATTACCAAAATCTAAGTGTTTTCCCATGGATTTCTCCCTCATGTCCAGCAGAGGGTAGCAAAAGAACAGATTTGTGAACTCCAGAAAATGTTAATCTCCACTGCTTTTCAAGAAGTAGCATATAACAAAATATTTTAAGTTTGGGGTTTAAGTAGAAGTACACTACTCCTCACGCAATCACCTTAAGAAGTTTCTTCTCATCATCAAGAACTTAAGTACACATTTGCTAACCAAATGATCATTAATATGAGGTATTCAGCACGGAAATTGAAGATATGTATCCTGTATCTACCAACTTCAATCTATAAGCTAAAAATTCTATGAAGAGAGAGAAAAAATACAGATCTACTTAATGAAAAAATGTAGACCATTCTGTCTGGGGTGTACTACTTTAAGACTTCTATATCTGAATGGAAATTCAGCTTGGCTACTGATATCATGATGCACTTTGTGGATGAAGGAAGTTGCAAATGTTATACATCTAGTCTTTAATAAAGGCTTTGACACCATTTCCCACAGCATACTCCTGGAGAAACTTGCAGCTTTTGGTGTGAACGGGTACACTGTTTGCTAGGTAAAGAAAGGCTGGATAGCCAGGCCCAGAGAGTGGTGGGAATGAAGGTACATCCAGCTGGCACCAGTGAGGCTCCGCATTGGGAGCATCAGGGCTCAGCACTGGGGCCAGTCTTGTTTACTATCTTTATTGGTGATCCACTTGAGCGGATTGAAGGCACCTGTATTTGCAGATGACACCAAGTTGGGTTGGAGTATCAATCTGCTGTAGGGTGGGAAGGCTCTGCAGAGGCAGCTGGAATGGCTGGAGAGATGGGCCAAGACCAGTGCCGTGACATTCAACAAGGCCAAGTGCTGAGTTCTGCTCTTTGGCCACAACAACTCCAGGCAGTGCCACAGGCTGGGGGCAGAGTGACTGAAAAGTGGCCCAGCAGAAAAGGACCTGAGGGTGCTGGTGACAGTGACTGAACATAAGCCAGCTGTGCCCAGGCGGCCGGGAAGGCCAATGGCATCCTGGCCTGTTCCAGCAATAGTGTGGCCTGCAGGACCAGGGCAGGGATTGTCCACTGAATTTGGNTTGTCCCCTGTACCTGGCACTGGTGAGGCCACACCTCCAATCCTGTGTTCAGGTCTGGGGCTCTCAATTCAAGACAGACATTGAGGTGCTGGAGTATGTGCAAAGTAGGGCAACAAAACTGGTGAAGGGTCTGGAGCACAAGTCCTGTGAGGAGTGACTGAGAGAGCCGGGAGTGTTTAGCCTGAAGAAAAGGAGGCTCAGGGGTGATCTTATCACTCCCTACAACTGCTTGAAAGGAGGCTGTAGCCAGGTGGGAGTCAGTCTCTTTTCACAGGTACACAAGTGACAGAATGAGAGGAAGTGGCCTCAACTTGTACCAGTGGAAGTTTAGATTAGATATGAGGAAAAAATTCGTCATGGCAAAGGTTGCAAAGCATAGGAGGAGGCTGCCCAGGGAACTGGTAGAATCACCATCTACAAGGTTACTGTAGGCCCTTTCAGATAATTACACATATGCAATTTACTTCTGAGATGGTAGAGTGAGATGTAAGCTGCCAACAGGATATGTATTGACGTCTAACCTAGTTTGTTTTTTTTTGATTCAAAGACTTGTGCTAATTTTCTTTAACTTTCAAATGCAAAAGGTTTCATCACATACTTTTCCTTAATCACTGCTTAAATAGTTATCCTTATCAATAAGTAACACAAGACTCATTTTTCTGCAGATTGAATATGTTTTCTTACATTATTAAGATATTCAGAAAGTTAAAATAGTTTAACAAAAATTTAGAAGCAAAAAAAGATATTTTTTCTGATTATGGTTAGTAGGTAGCATTTCCCTAATAAGACCATCATTAGGATATAGCAATTGCACATTTTCAAGGAACTGCGTAATTTCTTTTCAAATTTACAGCTGCTGGGTACATTCAATCAAAGTATTTAAAAACATAAATTATTTGCTGCCTTTCTCCTCCTCCTTTAAGCTCATGACTTCTCCGTTAGTATACAAAAAGCCATGAGGTCATAAGAAGAGTCCTTACTCAAGTACAGGGAAGCAAAACTTGGTGCTTTTTAAAAGGACTATTGGAACTTCACAGTATGCAACACATTCCAACTGAAGGCAATTCCACTTAGGCCAATAAGTGCAGCTCAAAATACATGACAATAGATTTCCTGTAGAATTCTTTGAGGGCACAAAGGTCTACCTTGTTGGTCAATAAGTCAGTGTTTTTAGTTGATGAGCTTTGATCTTCCCTGTAGGAATTTTCTTTTGTGCTTCATCTTTAATGCAGGACTGTACCTACCTAAAAATCAACACTTAAGACATTTATTTTGCCTTTAAGAGAAAAACAACAACAAAAAAAAAAACTACAGCTGAAAACTATGTCACTTGTTTATTTCAGATTTAATATTTAAGAAGTGACAGTTCTTTTAAATTCATTGCAGAAAATATTTAAAGATGCCTTTAGTAGAAAACATACATCAGGATAAAGAATTGTCCACTCAATATGATTTTCTGCAGCGACAAATGTTCTACCAAGAAAATCTTGGTCCCGACTGTACAAACATATAATATAACTACTACAAAACCTATTAGTTGGCAAATAAAATATTGAAACTTAGGAGGAAACTAGCTGGTTAGTGTAAAGAGCCTATTTACAAGATAAAATTCTCAAAGACTAGAGACTTCTCAAACATGAGTGTTACTCAACAGAGAGGAAAACTAAACCTGCAGTAACTAACTCTAGTAACTAACTCTAGGAGGAGGTTGCTGTAAGACCATTGTGATCTTTCAATATTCTACTCCCCCACCTAGCACATCATCCAGCAATTTTTGCAGCTCCACCAAAAATCCATTATAACAAAAATACAAGAAGATAGACAAATTAGGACTTTAGATTTCCTGAAGTAAAGTTAGCCTTGTTTTCACACTTACATAAACCTTTTCCTATCTTNAAGTCTTATTGTTCAATTTTTTTGTTTGTTTGTTTGTTTCTTGCTTAATAAACAGTTTTTTCCACTTTTCTTCAAGGAGATATTTTATCCCGAACCGACTGGGGGGAGCGGCCGATTGAATCTGCTTCCTAGAGGAACCCCTTTGGGAATTCTCTTCCAAATTTGCCCTGAACTAGGACAACAAGTCTCAAGCCAAGCTCACAATAAAAGTGGCATTCACCTGTTCAGCCGTTTTCTGCAAAAGAGATGTTCAATATTTTGTTCACCAAGAATTCCATTCTTGAACCATTCCATTTCATTCATTCACACAGAATTCCAGCCTAACTGGAAGGTTCCATCCCTCAAAAATGAAATTGCTCAGTGTCAGTGCTCGTTGAGACTAATAGCAATAGTCAAAAAGCCTTACTTCAAGTTCCTTTAAAAGTCTCTCCTCTCGTTCAGTGCTGCATTTAAGTTCATTGGCCTGGCATCTCAGCACCTCATTACAGCCACTGTGTTCCACCTCCACATCTCTCAATTTCTTGCGTATATTTTGCAGTTCATTATTCAGCTCCTAGAAAAGAAATAAGGCTTTAAGAGTTACTTTTGCTAAGATAAAGTAGAAAGATCAAAACAAGAAAAATTGCATCAGAACAGGTTAATAAAATCTAACACATCGGCACATGTCAAGCATTTACCCAACAACAGACGTTCTTCATTCACTGCCAGATAACATATGTTGGCTCACAACTGACTACAAACATGACCTTCTGCAGTAATACTAAAATCAGAGCCAATTCTCCACAGGAAATTTTTCTCTAAAGAAGTACAAGGCTGCTTCTCCAATCTGTTCTCTCTTGCAGCTCAATGGCAATGATGGAGAGGGAAACAGTTAAATGCATTTGATGAAATGACAGAAGTTTTGCTTTGTTATTATTCTAATGGTTAGAACTTCAAATCAAATAATAAGACATTTGTTGAAAGTTACTCCCATAGAATAAATATTCTTAATATCTACTATTCTGAGGACTTTTCTCAGAAATGGAATTATAAAATTAGTTACATGAACTACGAATTTCTTGGAAAGATGAAATAACTAAGCTGTTCCCTCCCACAATTTCTGCTTTTGGAAGTTGAACCAAGATACAGGTTGGTGTAATTACTAACACTATTGGACTCAGCAGCTCTGTGGAGTCACTACTACTAAATCCTCATTCATGCCACACCAGACACAGAGGAAAGTAGCCAAATAATGAGCTCCCAGTAGCCTAGCGCATATTTAAGCTGGGGATTCCAGAAGCCTTAAAAAAGAATAGCTTTGGTCTGGTGGACAGGAGCAAGCTTTTCCATAACTAGCATCAGAAACAAGTTACAAATCCAGTGACTTAGCTGGAAGACCTTTTGAAAGCCAATTACTTTCTGCACAAAACACAGAAAGATTATCCTAAGTCCTCCTGTTCATTTATTCCTATCGTTTATCATGGCAAGAGACATTTTGTGAAAATAAACCAGCTGGTCTACAAATTCTGCTATTACTCTTACATCACATAATCTTGTTCCTGAAAATTACTAATCATAAGGTATCTGCAGAGCAGGGAGGAGAAGGAAAAGAAAATGAATTATTCATAAAGAATGATTCTTCGGAAGATTGAGATTTGACAGAACCATGTTTATACATGAAGATCAAAGAAATATGAGTCTTTTCCAAAGTCTAAAACAAATTTTAGAAGTTCTTCATGACTGAAGGTAGAAAGTTTTGGCCTCTTAAACATGACACTAAGGGGTTCATGACTCCCTTATTAACACCTAGTGCCACTCCATTATCACCAACTAGTAACTGAAAAAATTAATTCATTTTCTCTTTTTTCATGTGGAGGCACTATGGCATGATTTTTTGGCATTCTCTGAAAAGGTAGCAAGGAGCATGCCTGTGAAACAAGTGAATTAAAAAACAGGAACCTCAATAAATCAAAATATTTTTAAAACAGTCTACCCGGATATGGATTAAATTTAAGATAATCTTCTAACTTTGCCTGTAATATCAAGACAATGAAGAGGTTTCTTCCCATCAGCCTGCAAAAAAAGTTACTTTTACTCAAATTTACAACTACTCTCATCTTCTCTATATTGGAAAGATATAGAAATATTTCTCTTCAGATTTATCTTCCACATATTAACAGAAGTAAGCTGTGAAAAGTGCATATGAAATAAGTAATACATAGCTTCCTGGAAAAATACTACCTCAAGACTTCAAAAACCTGACATGAATAATACATCAAGCTTGTTTAACAAGTCAACATGACTTCAGAATCTTGAAGTCTCTGAACTTTTCAGACATGGTATAACTGTGTCAGACTTTTCCAGCAGTTACCCACACTTAGAAACTTCAGAAAGAAACATACTTCACCATGCTAAAAAAGAAACACCTTTATATATACATGTGTACCTGCACATTCACACTCACTATACATATTAGCTTATCAAAAACATGGCTGGTCGGTTTAGAGTGTGTATAAAAAACAACACAATTTCACAAATAGTCCAAGGAAAAACTGAGTGCCTCTGTGAAGGAATACTATATTCTGACTCACCACAAGATGATGCTATTGCACTTACTATTGGACTCCAACATCTTTTACCATATACCAAACACAACGCTAAACACACTCAATATAGCACAGCACAAAACTTTCTCTGTTAGAAAGCAGAGAGGATTACTTTAACTCCATATCACAGAGACGCATTTTAGTAGATGAAACTGACTTCATTTCTATGCCTAATTCAGCATTTTCATAACTAAGTTCAGACTTGTAGGTCACAAAGCGCAGGCTTAGAACCAGGGTTTACCATTCGTGTTTAGGATCTTGCTTCTACATACATATTAAGACCACTTTATGTAGCTTTCATCTCATAACTCAAAATAACTATGTATTATTTAAAACAGGACTGTAAATATACAACACTACAGACTGGAACACATTTGAAGCTTTAGTTTACAAACCTAGACCCATCTAATATTTATCTGCCAAGTTAAATCAGTTAAGCTTTCAAACAACAACTAAGATAGTCAAGTCCAGATTTAACATTTATGTATGTATTTTTTATTTCCCAGAATTTTATAACTATATGTAACTATAACTAGGGTAATGGGCAAGGGAACACCACAAAAACAAAGCAGAAAAACTTAACTATTTGCAATTGAACTAAATCCAAAAATTTTGCTATTCAAAGCAGACTGGTAGTTGACATCTAGCAGTGAATCACACATTTTAGGAGTGAAGAATTATATAGCTTTAGTACACTCTTCCAACCAAACCCCTGCTTCTACAAATCACCTTCCACTTCCAAATCAACATACATTGAAAGAGAACACAATGACCTGAGCAACCCACTGTTCCTTTTCATCTGAGGATAAACATCACTTCTAAGAGGTGATTATTA
>VXBC01012140.1:158131-215280 GCA_013399945.1 Ploceus nigricollis
GGGGACGGGGGAGAGCGGGACAAGGTGGCTGGCGGGTGGCTGTCCTGGCCGGGGCGGCCTGCCCCTGCCCGCGGGCGGGCGCTGACGCTGCGGAGTGCCCAGGGGGTCTCTTTGCAGGGGTGAAGGGCGGGCACGGCGCAGCGCGCCCCACCCAGGGGCCGCCCGCCCTTGCTGACGTGCCTTCTTGTGTTGCCCTTTTTTGCTCTCTCCCGCCCCAGTGTGTTTATCCCGGTAGCGAGTGGCACCTGGTGTGGCTGGCAGTGCTTTGGTGGGTGCTGGAGGCGCAGAGCCTTTTCTTCTCTGAGCCCGGCTCGCCTGGCGGCAACAGGGCGTCACATCGGTGAGAAGACATGAGCCGAGATTTCAAACCCGGAGACTTGATCTTCGCCAAGATGAAAGGTTACCCCCATTGGCCGGCCAGGGTAAGGCGCCCCCTCCTCCCCCTGCCTCGTTCTCTGCGGGGTGCGCTCACACACCGGTGCTGAGCAGCACCTTCAGCTCCGCCTCCTGTGAGGGAGGACACGGCTGGGCTCCCAGGAGCGGCTTTGCAGTCACATTGCAGATCCGTAAAAAGTAGCCCTCTCAAGTAGTCATTAGTTGTCCTAATTTGTGTAACGCGGCTTTACGGAATGAAGACTGCTGTATGGTAGCCTGACCCTGCAGCATGTGCAGGCCCCTGGAGCTGTTCAGTAATGGTGTCCCCAAATAACTGCTCTTGACAAAATAAAAACACGAATTTATGGCAAGATTACTCCTAAGTGGGCTATGTCTACTGTGCTTTCTGTTAAATAGGCTAAGTGTATGTGGTAACTTGTCCAGTCCTTTTTTGTGTTCTCTGTGCTCCAGTGGAAAAGGCGTGCCAAGTTCTGGGACTGCTGTAGGTCATTTGTTGGATGTGGGAATGGAGGTAAAAAGGTATTTAGCAAAGATGCTGACTTAGGAATTGAGGTTCTTTTAAAGTTTACTACCCTTTTGGTAGTACTTCGCGTTTAGGCTTCCACAAGTTGTCAGGTCAGTGTAAGGGTAGGAAGTCTTCCTGTTGCTTTTCCTTAAGGATGGGTGGTATATGGATGAAATTGAATTATGCCTTTTACCTGTAACACATTGTAATCTCTCCTTTTACGAGAAGTGGTCATGTGAAGAGTGTCTCTATAAACTGAAAGTAATGTAATTTTCTATTGTTGCTAATAGTGGTTTTGATTCTGCTATATTTTTTTACATACTGTTAAAAAGATATCTAAGTTCCTGCTTTACTTTTCTGTAGCTTTTTATATTCCCATTTTGATGCTTAATTTTTACATATTTCGCCCTAAAGTGTTCTTGACTCTTACTTGATTTGAATTATAATAGTCTGTGTTTTTCTTAGGTGGATGAAGTTCCTGATGGAGCAGTAAAACCGCCTATGAATAAAATGCCTATTTTCTTTTTTGGCACCCATGAGACGTAAGTCTTTTATATTTCAGGGTTGTATTTTCATTTTAAAATGCTGTGGCAGAAAGTTATCTTCTCTGAATGTAGTGTATTTCAAGCTATTGTATTTATTAGCACATCTTCCTAAATTGATCTGCTTTGTCAAGACATGATTCTGTAACATTTACTTAAGCTCTTCAAGTGAATGGTAGACCATAACCATAACATGTATGCTTTGCTCATCAGAAAAAAAAAATTAAAAATTGTACCCACGGTGATGTGGCTGATTGGTTTTTCTTTTTATCTGTAATGAGTTTAATTATAGTCCTGTATATCATCAAAATTCTCAATACTATATTCTGAAAGAAAGTGAAATAGGCAAAATTTGAGAAATGGACAGATAATCATGTACTGGAGGTGTTCTTAGTGTTTGGTTTATTGTTTTTTTTCTGATGAGGTTTTGGGTTTTGGATGGTCTTATGTTTATGAGATCTGGAGAGAGATGAGGAAGTATAGTTAGCTTCATACCTATCAACCTGCAAAATACTGATCTTTGGGTACTTTGAGCAGTGTTTTATGGTGATACAGTATGTGCTTTGAGAGACTGTATGTCTTCCACTGCCAAATTTAATAGAAAATATTCTGGGGGTTATGTAGTTATGTGTTTTTGAAAATTACAGTGTTGCTTTTTAGCATGACTGGTTGGGTTACTGTAGATTGAAGGCATCATCAGATTCAGTGCTCCATTTTTTGTTTGAATTGCTAGAAGAAGCCCAAGCTATTTAAACCTGTACTGGTGTGCTTTTAATTCTTCTGTTTTTCTTTAAAGAATGGCAGATTGAAGTTGTGTGCAAAAGTTGTCCATTTCTCAAATTTTGTGGAAGGATCTTGCTGTTTTTCATCTTATTAAATGGTTTGAAATTGCTTTAATCTGGTACTTTGTATCCATCTTTAGCAAGTAAGTATCTTGCTAAGACAATACATTGTCCTGTTGAGTTAGAGTGAGCATCCCTTACTGTTGGCATTACTTGCTATTACTTTTCTTAAAAAGTGATTTGTCAGATGAAAAAGATAGCTATATGCTTGGCCCATGTATTTTTTTTAACTAATCTCATCTTTAAATAAATCTTTCAGTGACAAAACTTTTTTTGTTTGATTGGAATTTTTGTATGTGTATCTAAAGAGTGATAATAGGTGAAACTTTTATAGTTCTTGGTCTCACTTACTCCTTACAGCGGATACCTATAAATTACAATAGGAAGGAACTGATCAGGTGACAAAGGAGACTGATGTTCCGTGGCATGTAATTTTGTTTAGGTTTTTAGCTTTAAATAGTGACTTCAATGATCCATCAGGAATTATGTAGAGTTAACAATTTCTTGTACTTTTTTCATGGGAATTTAGTAAACTTGGTCTGTGCTGTACTTCTCACAGTCAAGACTTACACATTGTGCAAAGTTAGATACTCTACCTTCAGCACTTTAGTAGGCTGTATATATGTAGTCTATCTTACTATAATTAGTGGCAACTCTGAAAACTCACATAATCAGTTTATCATGCTAAAAAGTCCTGTATAAAGGATGACAGGATTTCAGGCTGCGTGGATGGTTACAGCAGGAAAAAGGAACCATGGGGAAAAAGGAAAGCAAGACTGGTTTGGGAATACTTCTAACTTGAGTTTTAGAAATAATATTAATTGAGTTTATGAAATTACTGTCAGAGAGTCTTAACCTGTACTTTACAGTTTTTTGTTTTCTCTTAAGCTTTGTGAAAAAACCCAACTGAATGTGTCTCTGTCTAGGGAGAGTAATAAAATGAACACTGTTCCAATAAACACTTTATTTGGATATGTTGTGGCAGTAGATTATATCAGTACAAATTTTATTTGGCCGCAGACAAACAGGTCACGCTGAACTCTAGTTTCTGGACTTTCTGTGTTAGGGTAATCTCTTTTCATTCAATTTTTCTTTTTCCTTTTTCTTTATTGGTACATGACGACTAAACTGCAGCAGCCTAGTTAGCTTCATAACCTTTTCATACTAGCTGTTCTCAGGTGTTTTTCAATGCCTGACAATATGGGCAAAGGCTTAGAGACTGGAAAAATGCTTACTTTTAGAGAATAGGGAAGAAGAGAGGCAATTTTTTTCCTGTTTTTGTCACTCCCCATTGCTCTCTCTGCCTCCCCATCTTTTTGGTGTGGGTAAATAAGCTTGGCAGGTGCATGTTTCCCACACTGGCTGAATCGTCTCTATCTCTTGCCAAGACGTGGGTGATTTGCAGTCTAAGCTGACAATGGCTTACTTAATACTTTGTGCACATAGATGAGTGTTTACAGCTGGAGTAGAAAATGCTTAAGCTTTCAAGTTTTTTTTTTTTTCTCTCCTCCTTTTATTGGGGTGTAAGTCTGAAGTAGATGCTTTTTTTTTAAGGATAATGAAGGAAGTAGTGGAAGGAAGCAATGAAGGAAGGCATGGAGCTTAGAAGTATCTGTTTAACTTTACCATGAGCTGGTACTTCAGAAAGCACGTGTCTGTAACTTTCAAATGGTTGGATGAAACATAATTGCAATAACACAATGTCTAGGCATGGACTGAAACTGAGACTGTACTACCAAAGAGTACATTTTTGTGTTAGCAGCAGTTAGATTGGTACAGCGAAATCGTAACTTCAAAAGGCCATGAAGGTAGAGCGGAAATGAAATAGTCTTTCATGCTCTTCAGCATAAACCATAATATTGGTTCTCAGTATTCTCTTCCCTCAGTAAGGAGGAAAGTCTCTATTTGTGGTGGTAGTAATGGAGACGTTGGGGTGTTGCAGGCCAAAGTTTAGAAAACTAAGGACTCTAGCAGAATAGTTGTTATGGTACTAATGGCTTTAATATTTAATAACACTTGGTGCTTACTTCTTTGAAAAGACTAACCAATTAAAATGTGAATTTTGTTTTTTCTTTCCTTAAGGGCATTTCTGGGGCCAAAGGACATATTCCCTTATTCAGAAAATAAAGATAAATATGGCAAACCAAACAAAAGAAAGGGTTTTAATGAAGGCTTGTGGGAAATTGACAATAATCCCAAAGTGAAATTCTCTCATCAGCAGGTAAGCTATGCAGACTCTAAAAATCTTTGTTGCTTTGGGGGAGTGAGGGAGGAGGGGAAGTGCGGTAAATGTTTTCCTGACACAGAGTAATGACTTATTGCTGCTGTTTAACTGCAAGTTAGACAGAATTAAATATATTTTAAATATATTAATAAATATATATAAATTATATATATAATACTGTTTGTGTTTGGTGTCTAGTATCAATAGCATAAGAAGAGATGGGGATTGTTTAACTGGAGATATATACATACTTCCAACTATATATATTCCTGAAATACCTTTGTAATTGTGTGACTGTGCTTGAAAAGTGGTGGGTTTTTTGGAGTCTCAGTCACTCTGCCCTGTCTTTTCTAAAACCAAATGCCTATGTCCACAAGTATCCTGTAATATTTCAGTACATGCTCTCCTAGTGTGCAGTATTTTCGTTCTAGCAGTTGGAAGAAATGTGGTGTTTGCCTTTTAGCCTCTGCCATATGACTTAATTCAATTTTTGTCCATCAGTAGTTCCTCATTTCTTGCCTGTTTGTAAGACTTCCAAGCTTAAACCAGAGCTATGCAATGCTACCCATAAAAGGACCCAAATTTAATATGAAGACAAATTCTTATGCTTATTTTGTCTTTGCTTGCTCTGGACATTCTGTAAGCTTTTCGTTTTTTCGGTTTTTTGCTATGTACACTGAATGTATACTGACCTTGGCTCCACTGGGTCTTCTAGGCAATGCTGCAATAATAATAAAACGAATTGCTGCCTTCTGTTTTTATTTGCTGTTTTTGCACAACATGACAGGTTGCCATTTCAGCACCAATTAATTCCTACTTCATAAGATACCCACATTACTGTGTTTTTCGTTTGAAGGAGAACATGGATAAAAATTTAAGGAGTTTCTGAAGTGTTGTCAGAACATCATGTATTCCAGCTGTACACTTTCTACTTTGGAATATGGAGAAATGCTAATCCCCACATCACAGTGGGAAGGACTATAGTAATAAGAGACAGATTCTTTCTGCTACTTTAAGATAAACCTTTTCACTGCCCTTATTGAGGCAATTAAAAAGAGATGCTCTGTGGATGCTTAAGGCAGTTGTGAGCTATACCAGTTCTCCTAACTAAGTTAATCTGGGTATAAATAATCAACAGTAAAATTTTTATCTAATATTTTGTTTCACTGCAGAAATCAGTCACATGAGTTAAGCAATGCTTTCAGTAGCATCTGAGACATTCGAAGATACATCTCCAGTTGGGAAAAGACACAAAACATGTTGCTGAGAGATAGATGCAGACTGTTTTCTTAGTGTAACCACTTTTCTGCAAGATAGTCCTTTTACGTTTTGAGTTCCATTCAGGTTCTTCAGCTTCAGTGGCAGCACTTTTCACACTGTCTTTCTTGGTCAGGTTCTGTCTAAAGCCATTGGATTATTCTTTGCAGTTTTTTCCCTATTTCTTTACTGAAAAAGAAAAAGGTTTTTTCCCCACAGGTCATATTTAAATCCTGTTCCTCTAGGTGAGCCATATGATTACTGGAAGAAGAAACTTTGCTTAGTAGGGGTGTTTTAACTGGAGTCCTGCATCCAGTTCTAGGCTACTCAGTACAAACTGAGGAACATACTGGGCAGAGACCTATGGAAGGCTATGAGTATGATGGACTGGAGCATTTCTGCTGTGAGGAGAGGCTCAGACAGGTGGGACTGCTCAGCCCTGGTGAACTTATGTGGAATATCCTCCATTTATACAAATATGTGAAGCAAGGGTACAAAGAGACTGGGTCAGACCCTTTTTAGGAGTTTCCAGGAGGACCAGAGGCAATGAGCACAAACTGAAACACAGGAGGTTCCCTCTGAATATAAGGGAGCTTTTTTTTTTCCTGAGAGGGTCACTGAGCACAGCTGCAGGTTGCTTAGTGAGGCTGTGGAATCTCCATTCTTTGTGATACCTAGAAATCATCTGGACATGGTCCTGGTCAGCCGGCTGTAGGTTTCCCTGCTTGACCAGGAAGGTTGGATCAGTTTGAATTACAGAAAGAATGAAGTTAAGCAATAGATTAATGCAAATTTTCTACTGAATTTGTCCTTCAACTGTAAAATTATTTCCTTTTGATAGTCTTCTCCTTCTGCTCTGTGCTAGGCATTATTAAAAGCAAGTTTTACTTGGAGCAAATCAAGCCCTTTAGCCAGGGCCTTTTGTTTTTACTTGTGGGTGGTCCTTGTTGCTGCTAATAGAGTACATCTGCAAAAGCTTTATTTAACAGCTAAGGTTTTTTTGAGGAGTAGGACTTTTGGTTATTTTAGTCAGGGAAAGAATGGATGTTTAAGTATGTAATGTCCTGATTTCTCTTGGAATAGAGTTAGTTTTCTTCTTAGTTGCTGGTGCAGTGCTATGTTTTGCATTTGGTATGAGAATCTTGTTGATAACAGTGTTTTAGTTTTTACTGAGTTTTCCTTGGTTAAAAGTAAACACTGTTTGGCAACAACTAAAAAATCTGTGAGTTTTGAAGATAATTCTTGTACTAAATCCAAAACACAGCACTGTACCAGCTATGAAGAAGAGAATTACCTCTATCTCAGCTGAGCCTGGGACTGCTGGAAGTTTATGGGGAAGCTGGAATTTGTTTTAAGGGTGGCAGAGTGCCTGAAACCAGCTTCTGAGGCTCCACCATCTTTGCCAAAAAAGGGTATGGTACAGGCAGCAAAACATTAAATTTGGTGCAGTTTAGTCAGTTGACATACACTTTTTGTTACTTTTTCTGGTAACAAGGACCAAAAAAAAAGAGTTGGAGAAACATGCTTCCCTCCAGCCTCTGCTCTAGCTTTGTTGGTCCCCAGTGTCCTCTCTGGACATTTCAGTGTGTCCCCTGGGTAAGACAGTGGTGGTATAGGAGACAGTCAGGTGTGAAGTGGTTACTTTGTTTTTGCTGTTCCTTGTTTCTTACTCAGCAGGTGCAGTGTGGGCTCCTCCATGGCCTGCAGCCCTACCCTGACATGTACCTTCTGTCTCCCCTCTACCAGTGATTGGCGTTAAGGGAGCTTCCGTGTCTGACCATCCAGGAGTCGCTGTGACAGTTACACTCACCACCACCTGAGCTGGGGCTGATGCCCTTTGCAGCAGACAGCTCCAGTGATCCCACTGGATGCCCTGCTGGCTTCCTACACACACCACACTCAAACAGGCAGACAAGGTTTCCTTTCTGGCTGGACCCTGAGTTTCATTTAGCAGTCTCAGACAGCTGGGTCCGTAAAATAATTTAATTGTGATGCAGCCGTGGAATAACAGCTTGATCTGGGTGCTTTCTGGGAGGGGCCCTGGACAAAGGAAGCCTTGGACATTTATACCCTCACAGGCTAAGCTTGGATGGGTCTTCCAGTTGAGTCCTTGGCTCCTGATGTCTCTGAGTTTCCACTCACTTGGCTGACTACTGTGCCCTTTGTATGCAGAGTTCAAGATCTCTTGCCTCCAGCTCCTGCTGTTCACAGCTCAGTCTGCAATGACATGAACTACTTTCACTAAATGTACTCCTCAACATAAGGCAACTTCTCTGGGCTGGAGCTTGCTTATGTGTCTCTTCTTTCAGTGTTCCTCCTTGACTCTGGCATCTCTTTTGCCTCAGAACCCCATGTGCCCTGTGCAGGCATCTTGTTCTGTGCATGATGAGAGCTAAAATCCCACATCCCCTCTCCCCCTTCTCCCATTGCTATTTGGGTGAAGGCACCATCTGTTCCCAGGTGAGGTGGGATGTTGAAGTGGGTCAGTTCATCCCTTGCCAGCCAATTATGATCAGCTCAGGCAGTGATGGACTTGGTTCCACCCATGTCACTGGCACCTGCCCCCAAGCATGAGGGATGAGCTTAGTCAGTGAGGGATCTTGAAAAGGAAGATAAGTAGTTGCTTATGAAAGCTGAGAGTAAAGTAAAGGTAGGTGCTGATGAGTAAGTACACCATTTTCCCAACAGTGTCTTTAAGTGGAATAAGGTATCATGGCCTGCTAATATGTTTCAGTATTCAGCGCATAGGTGAATGGACGCATTTCTTTAGTTGTAGTCTTGGTTGTGACTGTATCTTAGGATATTCCTTGAAATCTATGTTTTATCTACATACAACTCTTTGATTTTAAAGATTCTTAGAGCTAAGTTACACACTTAAAAAACACAGCGGGGAAGACAGTTCAGGAGTCAGCTTAAAAATTTAGGATGAGTGGGAAATATTGTGTTGGCATGCAGCAAGTATGGTCAGA
This sequence comes from Ploceus nigricollis, assembly GCA_013399945.1. Lineage (NCBI taxonomy): Eukaryota > Metazoa > Chordata > Aves > Passeriformes > Ploceidae > Ploceus > Ploceus nigricollis. Next base: position 166,867 of record VXBC01012140.1, read on the forward strand.
GGGAAGTGGGTGATCACGTGAAGGTTTAGGCAAAGTTGAGCTTTTAATCTGGATACCAGATGATATTAAAGGGGCAGACTTGTCAGCTCTTACTATACAGGCATTCACTTGGAATTTTTTTCCTCTTTTTTTGTCTTTTTGCTGGACATACGTCCAGTATGGTTGTGTGCCCTAAGCTGTTCACCACCCTAACATGGAAGTGGGGAAATTCAAATGTACCAGGAGCCAGATTATGTTTGACAAAAGAGGTCAAATGATGGTGATCAATACAGTAAATCAGTTTTATTCACTGTCAAAGAAGTGAGCAAGGAAGAAAATAGAAAAGTAGGGAAAAATGAAGAATTACAAAAAGTGAGAGAGGTAGTCGCCACCAGGAATCTGTGGTATCCTATGAAGATCCTTCTTTCCTCTCTTGGTGGGTAGAGCTCTGTTGAGACCTGCTGCCCACTCATTTCTGTCTTGGCTGAACACTGCTTTGTGGCACTGGCTCAGCAGTTTCACTGCAGTGGGGGAGCCATGACAATGGCACGTTGTCCTGGGGTGACTTTATGATGCTGAATTGTATCCCCATTCATCTGTTTAGCCCAGAAATAAGTTTTGCACCTTTAAGATTGGTTCTGAGAGTGGAAGGGGGAGGAATTTTGCCTTAAACCAGGACATGTGCATCAAGGTTCACCACATCCCTGGTGGTGGCGCTGCCATGGATGGTCATGTCCCGTTGCTGCACCACATCTTCAGCTGCAGGGTGTTCTGGCACCCGGGTGTCGTTGTTCGCACTCTCAGTAGCTTAGGATCGAGAAGCTGCAATCTGCTTCTGCTTTGTAAATGCCACTACTCGCTCTGATGGACCCAAGCAGTGGCAAAATGGGGTGTTTGCTAGCAGTTCTCCACTGCATTTTTTATCTCAGTAAGGCCTTCTGAGAGCTGTATTTTCTGTTTCATTGCCAGAACTGGAATGTTCTAAGAACAGTATAGATACTTTGCAGATGTTGCTTGTAACTGTTAGGGAGTTCGAGGGCAGAAAGGAGATTATAGATTGGGCTTAAACCCAAACCCACTTCCCCAGTTGGGGGGGGAAAAAAATGTCAGGGGAGTTCTGCCAGCTTTATTTGAAGTAGCTAGTATGTGAGAAGGAGAAAGCCATACACAATGTAATGGAAGAAAAAAGTGTAATTTAGGCATTATCTCCTCTGTTACTATGGTTTTAAGTGTTAACTCATTAACTATCTTACTGTAATCCTTCTTCTGCTTACATTTTCAGGGACAAGTAGTTGAATCACTAAGGATTTATAACATATTTAAAAATGCACTTCTTTATAGTAGCATCAAAACTTGTATTTGACCAAAACCTTTTCTTTAAATTTTTTATCTCTCAGATATGTTAAGATGTAACATTATGCATAAGAAAAGACTTACATTGTAGTATGGTAATGTGAAAATGAGTTGTTACAGCATTGGAGTTTAAAAGTTTAATAAATAAATTGCAGATTAAATTGAAAACAGTGGAAATTAATGAAATATGATGTATTTAATATTCTTGTCCATCTAGTAAGGGGTTCCTTGACGTGTTGCTTTCTTAAGTAATGTATGTGGGAGAATACACCTCAGGTGAGGAGGGGATTTAGATCTCATTTTTGGTGTTTTTTTAATTGAAGCCCCATCCAGCCATTAACACTCCTATCAATGACACTGTTGAAGAAAGCAGTCAGGAGCCTGCTGAGGGAAGTGAAGAAAAAGCAGGAGCCAAAAGAAAAAAGTGTTCTGTCCCAAAAGTAAGTGATCGAATTTCTGCTTTGTTCTGCCAGAAATATTTTCAACTCAAAACTATATTGCCAAGTCTTTACTTAAATACTTTAAACTAACGTCTGTTTAATCTTGTAACTTGCCTGTGTTTGCTTCTCTTCAGATATACTTACAGTATTACTTTTGTCCTTCTGTTTTCCTTTTACAGTCCTCTATATGTTTTCTGAAAAGTAATTTCTTTACCAGCCTGTATTTCTATATCATAATACAAACTAAATTCGTACAGTACTTCCTAGGCAGGAGAAGTTGGAAATTATAATTATGATCAAGAATTAGGTTAACTTTTCCCCTTCTGTTTTTGAAGACATTTTTCATATTATAGACAGGTATGACTCACTTTCAATTGTGATAATTTATATTGAAAAGTAGAACAGAGCATTAGGGTCTGTCATGGGTGAAAGGGTACTTAAGTGTGTTTGCCAGAAAAGGTTTATAAGAATCAGCTTTAGTTAGACCATACACTTAATGAACTACTTAGGATATAGAGAATCTCATAGCTGTATCAATTCAGCTCTTAAGCCAGGAATCAGTATGCAGTAGTTTACACAGAGTTTAGCTTCTTTGCTATGTAAATGTGTGCATACCTTAGTAACCTTCCAAAATGAAATTAATTTCAGTCTGAAAAATCTTCAGTCTGCTGGTGCAGTACATAGTTTATACTATAAGAGGTAAAACTTCGTAACTTACTGTACATTAAGTGATTTGGTAGTACACTGCTTTGAACTTTTCTCTATTCTTGAATGTTTTGTTCATATGGGGATATTTCTCATGTGGCATGGGAGAGATATTGTGTGTTGTTAACTCTTGTCCGTGGTTTTAAGAATAGAATTCTAAAATGACAAAAATTGTCATGCAGGTGGGATTAACATTTATGGTATCTCATTTATTTGTAACTCATTTCTGGAAATTACTACTCAACATGATGAGCTGTGCCCTTAAATTAAATGTCAGACTATTTTGAATAGACTTGCCTTTACTCTTGACCTTTGTTTCCATTTTGATTATTTGCCAAGATTTAATGTAATTTTTCTGTAGGTATTGCTGGCTGTTCTTCAGTACTGATTCACAATTGCAACTGCAGAATTTGCAGTGTGTCAGATACAAATGGGATTTGTGTCCAGTAGCTGTAATAGCTTGGTTGTTCAAGAGTAAAAAAGTTCTTCAATTGGAGGGGAAAAAAAAAAATTAGTCTACTGGTAGTATACTGATAGATGATGTTGAGAATGGTTTTGGTGAGTTGAAGCCTGCAGAATTATTCATGGATTATTTCTCCTGACTTCTTACTGCCTAGAGTTCCTTACTGTAGTACTTGTAAGTGTGGAATGTGAGGGTGATTTGGGTTCTATTTGCTATACCTTAGCAGTGCTTTGAAACACATAATTTCCTGACAGTGTTAGCAAACCAGTGCTGCTCTTGCCTTTGCATGATGCCTATAAAAGCATTTGTTCTTAGCATTTGCTACTGTGAGTGAAAACTTTTAAACTGGGCTGATTGATTAATCAGTTTGCTTCACTCTGAATTTATGCCTCAAGGAGCATGTGCTAGTGGGGGGGTGCCAATAACTTAAGTTTCATGTTTCTCATCAAAAGTGCTTCTAGGCTGTTCAGTGCTGGCACAGTGTAAGAGAAACAGGAAGACATAGAGCCATTTAAACATAAAGATGGAATGGAAGATCCTGACTGGGTCCTTTTGTATAGATTTGCCTAATTAATCATCTTAAGGCAAAATACAGAGCAAATTGCTTTTTTTAATATACTATGTATAGTAATGTGGCTATAACATTCTATTAATCAGTCCTTGTCCTATGGTTTCCTTTGGTTTTAGTGAACCAATAGTTCTTCTGTCTTGAAATTGTACTCTAAAAAAACTCAGTGATGTTACGTGTCTTCATGTAATTAGAAATACTGTGTAATAGTTGCTTTGTTTAGTGTTGAAATTTTAAAAGCTAGCTACTTAAAAATGGAATTTTAAAAAAGGTTCTTGAAAGTGGGACAAGCCAGTAGTATTCAAATTGGGAGAACTGATAATCTAAAAGACATGCATATATATAGGCTGCAAGGAAATGTTGATTATTTTCAAGTAAATGATTACAAATGCTTGATTTTTCAAGTTCTAACTGCTTTCCCAAAACCAAAACTAGTATTTTAAAGGTTTGAAAAAACCACAGCAAAACAAGAAAAAGTGCATAAATTACAATCTCACAAATGATAAAACAACTTACTTGTAGTTTGTTTACAATTTGGCCTGGTTACAGCTGGGATAGGGTTTGTTTTCTTCTTAGCAGCTGGTGCAGTGCTGTGTTTAGGATTTAGTAGGAGAAGAATGTTGGTAATACACTGATGTTTCAGCTTTTGCCAAGTAGTGTTTACCCTAAACCAAGGACTTTTCAGTTTCCCATGCTCTGTCAGTGAGCAGGTGCACAAGAACCAGTGAGGAAGCACAGCCACAACAGGTATCCTTAACTGGCTGAAGGGTTATTCTCACAGAATCACAGAATGGGTCAGGCTGGAAGGAACCCAGCTCAAGCAGAGCTTTCTGCTTTCAGCTTTCTGCTCAAGCAGAGTCATCCCAGAGGACATTGGACAGGATTGTGTCCAGATTGTTCTTGAATATCTTCAGGGAGGAAGCCTCTACAACCTCTCTGGGCAATCTTTTTGCTGTGCTTGGTCATTGCACAGTAAAGTTCTTCCTCATGTTGAGGTGGAACTTCTGTACATCAGTTTGTGCCCATTGCCTTTTATGCTGTTGCTTGGCACTGCCAAGCAGAGCCTGGATCCATCGTCTTGGAACCCTCTCTCCAGACACTTCTACATATTGATGAGACCCCCTCTCAGTCATCTCTTTTTGAGGCTGAGCAAGCCCAGCTCCCTTGACCCTTCCTCATAAGAGGAAGTAGTCCAGTACGATTAGACTTTTAATGGGCACCTAAGAAATGAATGTACCTACAGATTTAAACTACTTTGGGGGAGAACAGCCTGATGGCAATTAGCGTGTTCTCTTTTCACTATAAAATACTTTCTAATGCATTTTTTTATCCTCTGTTGACTTGCTTTGCAGTTATCCCCTAAAGGGGATAATAACTTGCCTACAGAAGCTGAAGCAGAAGAAAAGGAAATGGATACTTCAAAGGAAGATGATCTACCTTCTGACAAAACCAGTAAAGAAGTACGTGAGAGCTTTTTTCTTTGTCACAGAGAACAGGATAATATGATGTTTATTGCTGTAGATCTATTACTGAGTAATAAGACACTACAATTATTACTACTGTGGCAGTTTCAGGAGCTGTTTAATTATGTTAAACTTTCTGTGTGTTCAGACACATTTCTACCTCTCACTGAAGATCCCAGAAATTGAAGTTTTCATCAGAGAGGAAACTTCTAGTCTGATTTGTCTTTAAGTTCAATTAAAACAGTTGGAAGACTGTGTATTTTATCACTTAGCACTTACTATATTGCAAATGTATCTCTTCTAAAGACTAGGTAAAGAGTCCAGACAGACTAAAACATCACTACATAGCATCTTTATTTAGAACAGAATATTATTTAGTACTTAAGTTATTTTTAATCTCTCAGGAATAAGTCCTAGTTATCAGATAATCACAGAACCATAGAATGGTTTGGACTGGAACAGACCTTAAAAATTACCTAGTTCCAACCCCCTTCTCATTGACAGGTGTACCTTTTCCTAGACCAGGTTGCTCAAAGGCCCATCCAGCTGTGCCTTGAACACTGCCAGGGATGGGGCAGATACAACCTCTGCAGGCAACTTGTTCCAGTGCCTCACCCCCCTCACAGTAAAGAATTTCTTCCTAATGTCTAATAATTTTATGTTTTAATAATTTAAAAGCATGCAGTATCTTCATGTGCATTACAAGATTCTTGTCTAAATTGTGTGCTAGAGGCTTCAGTTGTGTAAAAAAGTGTAATAAATGAAATATATCTTAGTTTTATTAAGATTCTTAGGAACATTTTTAATCTTCACAGGATGTGGTGAAAACAAATGATGCTTCTATTCCTAAAGTTGCTAGAAGAGGAAGAAAAAGAAAGGTAATAATATGTTTAATTACTTCACATTACTGGAATTTTTTTGATGTGATAATACTGGATATTATTTCCTTTAATGACAGATTATGCATAAATTTAAGTGTTTGACACTACTCCCCCTTTTCAAGTGTCTGAAAGATTTGCAGGAATGAAAGTTTTCCCAGAGTGTTTTACAGATATTTATTATTTTTTAACTTGATGTGGAATATGGTGTCCCTATCTTTCCCAAACAGCTCATTACAAATAAGAAAAAATAAGACATAAACTGTGCTAAACTCCTAGTAAAATAGCCTGTGTTGAAGCTCTGAAAATTTTCTTTTAACATCTTCATCACATTGATCTAACACCTGAAATACTCCCCTTTGTCACAAATTTGTGATTTTTGTGGTCTCTATAACGTGGGAGAATACAGAGTTACTTTGAAGAAGGCAGTTCCAGCTGCTTACTCAGCCTACACTAGCCTTAATGTTCTTGTGGTCACACAGCCAGGTCAGGGCACTGATCCAACTAAAAACTAGAATTAAGTAGGGCAGATCTTAATTTTGTGTTTGAAACCTTACCTTCCAAAGTTACAGCTGACAGCAGGGATGGGGGATGAGTATGAAGTACATGTGACCTTAGTATGTTTGTCACAGAGAAGTAGCCTGCTGTATCTGTACTGTAGTCATCCTTTATCCTGGACACTAAGCTCTTGACTATTTTCTCCATTTGGAATTAGAGAGGGCAAAATTAGTAATACTTAAGGTGTAACCTGTTACTAAGTTCAGATACTTTTTTGTGTGTACACACTGTCGCATAATAACATTTCCAGAAGATTAAAGGTGTTTGTTTGAGAAAGGAATTGAGATATTGGTGCCATGTGTTTTTTCACCGGTGAAATTCATTCTTTAAATTAGTCTGAAAAGCAAGCTGAAGCTGAGGAAGCAGCAGCAGGGGCAGCAACAACTACTGGACCAGTGTCTCCAAAAGTAAGCCCCAAAAGAGGAAGACCAGCAGGTAACTTCGGAAGAATGATTTAATTTTTTTCACCACAGAAATATTTTAGTAAAACTAGTCAGGGAGTTACCTCCTTCTTCTGAAGTACTACAGAGTATTTTTGAATGCTTAGGGCAGATTTTACTAATAGATTGTAGTGAGGAAACATCTCAAATTGATGAGTTCAGGACATGAATGGATTTAAATTGTTAGTATTAATGTTTAGTCTTTTAAATGAAAGATTGGTTTATAAGTATTATCTTTTAGAATAGGTCAGTCTTCTTTGTGTACATATATGATAGGAGCTCTCTGGCAGGCTTGCTCCATAAAGGTTTGTATTCATTAAAGGTCTATAAAATACTACAATAGATTTAGAAGATCTCACACATATAAAACACAAAGATGAGAACTGGGGGGACAAGGAGCCTGTAGGTGGAGTTCAGAGGACAAGAAGAACAAAATAAGAGCTGAAGAGACTTGTTCAAAAAAATGTTTAAGATAGTATGTGTTGATTTATAGGCAAATAAAAAGAAAATATGACTTTTTTTGGAATGTTTTGTTAGAATCATTTGGTGATAATGAATGTAGTGCCTGTTTCTTTCAAATCAGCGATGATCTATTGTCACCGTAATGGTAAGCTTGTAGATACTTTTGATCACTAATTACTGCTTTGGGAGACAGTTCTTGCAGCAGTTAAGTACATTGTATGAGCACCTAGTCAGGGAAACAATTTATAGTCCTCTGTATCTACTGACAATATAAAAACAGTGGAACCACAGTTAAATAGACTTTAAGTACTTTTGCCATGGAAGCTGTGAGGAAATTAAGTATTAATTCATCCCCCTCTGCCATTTCATTACATGCACTAAATATGCATTTTTAATATTTGTGGTTTTTTCTTTACAATTTTTTGATGGTTTTGACTAACTATTGTCAGTAAGAGCAGGAAAACATCCATAAAATATGCTTCTGCCTCCTATATGAAAAACCTTTTTGGAAAATATACTATGCAGCCTTCTCTGTTTTTGATAGCATGCTTAAAAGTGTTCTGTGCTAAGACCAGCAAGAGTTTAAACACTGAATATTAGGTTTCCTGACAACATAGTCACAGTGGTACTGGACAAGCATTTGAGGTACATAAGTGCCAAGAAGGCAGGCTCTTTATCTTACTTCTATCAATATGGTGAATCTGAGGAAGTGTAGAGATTTGATCTGCACTATATTGTGGTGGTAGAACTTCTAGACAGTGATTTGTTAGCCTGAAAAGTGATGGAAACCCCAAGATATGAGCAAAACTAGTGGACAACAAGCTATAAATGTAGACATAAGTGACTGCTTTTCATTCTCTGTTGTCAGGTTTCTCATGTAATTAAGATTCATCTTAGTTATGCAACATGTGAAACAAATGTTTCACATTTGCAGCTGCATAGATTGTAAAAAGCACAGGAATTAGTAGCCAGAGCCTGTGGCTCGAAACCATCAAAGTTTTTTTTAATTCACCAGTCAGCTAAAAAAACTGCCAACACTTTAACTTTTCAAAAGAGATCTTGATTAAGTTTGGTACTCAATTAACTTGAATTCTGTATGTTAACAAAGTAAGGGTGTATATTTTGATTTAAGCATGGCTTATGTCTGTTGAGTAAGTATCTTGAGACATAGACAAGGAACAGATGGTGGCTGTGGACTAACCTGTTATTTCTGTATAACTACTAGCTTCTGAAGTAAAAGTTCCAAAACCAAGAGGGAGACCCAAGTTGGTGAAACCATCATGTCTTTCGGAGGGTGACTTGTGAGTTTTTTCTTAATATAAAGCTTCTTCTTTGTCAACTGTATTGCTCCTTATGTTAAGACTTGTAAATTATTACTCCTGACAGTTTTTTTGCCCTGTAAGTGTTCAGTATAAGTTAGTATTTGTGTAGATGTTTTTATAATGCAGAGTCATTCAAGGAAGGACATTTCTGAAACATGAGAGAGAAGATCTTAATCTTCCTAACTTGTCCAATCTGTACAAAATTCTTTATATGATTGTATGTTGAGTGAAGAGGAAAGATGTTTATTAAGAAAAAATACAACATCACACAAAAATAAAAGTGTTTTTCTTTTTGTACAGTTTTGTTTCAGTAATGTCTTCTGATGAAATTGCAACACTGTTAGTTAACCTGAATTTTTGTTTTGCTATCTTCAGTTCTTATGTCAAGTCTAGTGCTTCTAGTGACTCAAGGAAAAGTTGAACATAGGTTTAGTTTTCTATAAATTGGCAGATACACGGTTTTGGAATAGGAACAACTTAAATAAGAATACTTTATAAACCTAGTTTACAGTGTATGCACTCTGGGTCCTACAGACCCATCTGTGTATGGGGAGTCCACTGAGAATTAACTTCTTGGGTTAGGATCTATGCACTTCTGTTAATGTTACCTTCATTAGGCCCTCCATACTGATTATTTATTTGCTGGGTTTTTTTTTCCCCCACAGGTAGTGGGTTTTAATTTTTAGAGAAAGAGTATTTTTGAAGAGTTGTTAAGTGAATTAACTTCATCATTTTACTATTCTGTGGTTAAAAAGACTCAGCTTCCTGAGTTAGAATGTTGTTCTTTGAAGTCACTGTAGATAATAGATGTGATGCCTAAATACTCTTTTTGTTTTAGTGTTAATGAGGAGGAGAAGGCAAAGAAAAAAGGAGCAGAAGAAAAGCCCAAAAAGCAAGGGAAAAAAGATGAGGAAAGTCAGAAGGAAGAGGAGAAATCAAAGAAAGAATTTGATAAAAAGGAAGGAAAGAAAGAAGCTGAACCAAAAAGGAAAAATGTTACAAAAGTGGGTTCTGCATCAGCTTCTGATTCTGAAGATGAAGGAGAAGAACAGGAAGGGGACAAGGTATAATTTTGCTTTCCTGATAAATTTATTATAGAGGAAAGTAGTATCACTGGAGATGTTTCTTCAAGTTAATGCTAAATCTTAATGATAGTAGGAGTCTGGCGTGGCTGGTGTACAGATATATAGAATAAAAGTTTCAGAACTATATTTTTCTCGAATAATTCTTTCAGGAACTTTGAGTATTTTCTAAGAAAAGCATCTTTTCTAAGATGTATTTTTAACAAAGGATTTAAATGTTAAGAGGCTTATGTTGTTTTTTTTTTTTATCTATGTTCCCTGGAAGACAGATCTTGTTTTTTTTCTTGGGTGCATCTGGAGAACATGTGGTTTGAAATCACATTTTTAAAAAGTACAAAACTGTCTCTAGCCAACAATTTGTAATGTCTTAATTTTTCTGGTGCTTAGTATTGCCCTTAGCATTGCCCTCTGGTGCTTAGTTTTGAAAAGAAAAAATGGAGAAAGGACTAATGAAATTGTGTCTAGCTTCAGGGAAAGCCGGTGTTAGTCAGGTTGCTCCACGGAGCAGATTTATTTCAAAGATACTTAGTTTCATCTGCTTACAGAAACAATAATTTAATAATGTTACATTTCTTTCCCATCATAAAATGCCATATGAAAACAGAAGAAAAAAGGGGGAAGAAGTTTTCCGGCAGCTCACAGAAGAAATACTGTAAGAAGCCAACATGAGAAAGAAGTAACAGAAAAAAAGCGTAAGCAAGAGGAACAGACAGAATCTGAATCGTGAGTCTATTTTAACATGTGATGCCTGCAAGTTGTTGGAATATTTTGAACCTAACAGGAGGTGAAACTTCTGAAAAACTTCCAAACTCTTTTGCACTGTGTTCTACTGTTATCTCCCCCTGCCCTTTTTGGTTTTCTATCTTAACTTCTTTTTGAGGGGAGGGTGAAAAGCCCCTTGAACCAAAATGTGCTGTTGTGGGAGAACAGGAAGAATGGAACATAGAAATTAAGTAATTGTCAGTCTTTCAGTGATGCAGAATCTCTAGCAGAGGACAGCTGGTGTGTTCTCTTTAGAACTAACTTAAGAATATCCATGTGGAAGGGGTTAGTGTGAAAAACTGTTCAGGACAGCCATATATGTTTCTTAAAATTTTTAGATTAAATTGGTAGGACATGGTAGGTCCTGTTAATCCATGGTTATAGATTTTTGATGAGGCATAGGTTATCAGGAAAGCATTTCCTTCTCTGTGTGGCAGTTGGAGCACATGCTGTCAAACAGAGCAAGGAAAAAGTAATTACTTTAGTATTGCAAAGCCAGTTGACTGATAGCAAGAACAAACTGCATTTAGAAGATTACTCAAATCAAACTTAAGAATAGAGAGAAGATCCCACCAGAACTTGGAGAGTAGGACTATAGGAAGAAATCTGACTCATTCACTATTTTGCAAATAAGTGAAGAAGCTGCACCACAAGAGCTTGATGTTCTTATGCCCATCATTGGTGGGAGGGCAGAAGAAAGGGAAAGAACAAGGTAAAAACTTGGAGGAAAGGAAGAAAATAAAGGTTGCTTTTACCTGTAACAAAAAAATCCTGTCTTTTTCACATTCACTAACAAAAATGTAGTTTGCTTGGGTATTTCTTTTCTCATGCTCCAGCCCTTTTTCCTCTTCTTCCTGTCACTCTTCTGGAGACCTAAGATAAATACTCTACTTACTTGTGGCAAACCTAAGCATTTCCAGTTTCGGAGATACTAAGTTACCTTAGCATCTTTTAATATATCACTATTTAACACATGCTGATTTGATTTTGGGAATCAAACTGTCATATATTGATTTAGTTATAACAACCAAATTTCTCCTTTTAAATAGCTGTCATACTTTATGCATTGGAGGGTAGATAGAGTTTTGTTTCAGTAAGATAAAGGAGAAGTAGTGAATGCATAATGAATATAATTCTAGGTGATGGCTAATACCACAAAACTCAATATTGATAAAAAGTAAAACTAGTATAGGCTGATATGTGTTTTGATTATTTTGCTCATCAGTATAGTTTCCATTTTCTGGTAGCTACTTCATTAGTATTTATTTAGTTAAGGTGCTTTGTACACCATTCTGTACATATACAAAGTTTTTCTGTACTGTTGAGATTGTATTGCCAGTTGAAAAAGACAAATTTTGTGTTCTTTATGAAAGAAATATGGAAGACATGCAGGCCTACATGTTTTATGTATGTGTATTAGTCTGACGGGAAGAAAACTAGTCACAGTACATTTAGTTATGCTGAAATATGAAAATTCTAAAAGTAGGCTTTTAAATCCCTCAGACAAAACTGAGGGATTGTTAAACAGAAGTTCATGATCTTCTCTGCATAAAGAGCTCAAAAGCTTGTTTCAAAGATTTCTGCCTGTCTTCATCCTATAACTGAAATGGAGACAATTTCTTTTGTTGTTTTTCTTGAGTCTCAGCTTTATTTTCAGTGATCCAATTGGAGAAAGATCAAGGAGGTTTCACTGCACTTGTAATAAATCTTTTTTTCTGTATTACTACTTTCTTCAAGGACTTTTAAATCATTACTGATACATTTATGGCCAATTGTAAGATAGGTATACTGTTACAATTCATTATTTGAGAAAATAGTCATATAGGAACTGATTATTGTTAATTGATCTCTCCATAAATTCCATGTGGTAATGGTAAATAATTCTACTCCTTTTGTCATGATAATTAAAATATTTTTTTCTCCATAAGTTAGTTCTGTATAATGCCATTTTACCAGTTAATATGTTATGTTACTATGCAACAAAAACTAAAATACAGTTTGGAAATGACTTGTTTTTTAAAATCCTTTAATTTGCAGCTTCTAGAAGAATACGGCTCTGAGTACAGAGGACTTACCAGCAGTATCTTAGCTAATTAATTTTTGTTAAATTGTTCATCCTTGAAAACCAGGGTTTGGCTCTTTGTGGTTTTTGCATGCTAATGTTTTGGTAGAGATAATATCTCGAAACATTGCATCTCATCCAAAAACTGGGGAGAAAAAGCAGGCTTTACAACATTGTAAAAAACTTTTCAACATTTTTGATAGGCAGAATAAAGAAGAAGGCAAGAAAGCAGAAGTTAAGAAGATTGAGAAGAAGAGAGGTTAGTTCAAAAGAATCTAACCAATACTTTTTGGTCATTGTATATTTTGAATGGAATTTCTTCCTGGATAAGATAATGTACTGCTGAGGGTGGCTGTGTGGTCTCATTCTGAGATGTTTGATCCATGATTCGTCTTTCAGATCTGTGAAACAGCGCATTTTTACTCTTCCATGTTCTTTGTGCTGTGCAGTGCAGTGCAGTAGAACAGGTCTTTGCTATTCTGACTTCACTGTCATTTGACCTTTTAAACATCAGTCTTTTCTGTTTGTGAACATGAGAGGGACCTCTTGAAACTATTTAGATACTACCTCTCACAAAGTAGGAGGCTTAGATTCAGATTACTATGGTCTTGCCTGCTGACTGACCTTCAAAGGGATAAGTAATTCCTTTTTCAGTAGGAATTTTTTGAGGGCACTCCAAACCACTGTCTGTAATCTGTAATTTGTGTTATAGTACAGATCCAGTGGCATGGACTCCACTCAACCCAGTGTTGCAGCAAGAGGGCAAATAAAAACTATCCAAACCCATCCAAGATGGGTTTGACCTAAAGAAAACTGTTTGCTTGCATTATTGTTCAGAATATGTACCAAATCTAAGCAGGCATTCAGCATGTGAATTAAGGAATGCCATGTCCATTCATCTTTCACACTTCTGAAGCATGTGTACTGGGAATATTTTATTTGGATGGATTTGGACTGTAACTTGAATTGTGGCCAGTTAACTGAAAACAAGCCATCAATATCCAGGTGTCCCATCATGGAAGGTCTTCCAGCTTTGTAACTTTTAATATTTATTAAAACTTCTTGTTAAGCTGGCCTACAATTAGAGGGTGACAGCTGTGTTTTGGAATAGAAATTTCTTTTCAATTTTAACTCCTAGGGAAAAAAATTGCATGGATTGCCAATCATGTACAGTTTTAAAAAGCTGTGTACTTTTTTTCTGATTGTATTTAGGTGTGCACCTGCATGTAGGGTGCCTGTCTGGTTTTTTCTGCATTCTGTATGAGGTTCATTCTTGTGGAATTGTTTCTGCAAAAGCAAACCTGATGTGATTAACAAATGTTTACGAATATTATTTTTAATCTTCAGAAACTTCAGTGGATTCTAGGCTTCAAAGGATACATGCAGAAATAAAGAATTCTCTGAAAATTGATAATCTTGTAAGTATATTTTTTTTAAACCGATTCATGTTTCAAATTCCAGTAGGAAATACTTGGCATGCGTTCTTGTTTTTAATTAATACTCTGAAAATGAAAGGAATTTTTTCCATATGAAAGATAACTAGTGCTTAAATGTGGTTACTGTGGGCAGTGAAAGATAAGTGCGAGCAAATGAAATCTGTTTTGTTTGAAAATACAACATAATAAATTATTTACCAGAAGCAATCAGATAGAATTACGTCAAATAGAACATCTGGTGGCAGGTCAGCTTGCTGAGCCATGTGGAAACACCAGGACATTAGATGCAGTAGCAGGATGCAAGTGATTAGGGCTCCAGTCCACTGACTCCACTCACTGTCAAGGGAAATCTGCTGCTTGTCGGGGGTTTGGATTTGGAATGTTACTGACAGGTGTTTGAGGCTTACTGGCCTTGTGACTATTTGTTTGCTGCTACAGGTTTTCGGGTTGGGCACCAGTGATACAGTCAGGGGACACTTGGAAAGTGTCAAGCATGATTGTGTGACTTTGAGGGTAATGGTAAAGGTATGGGGACCCAGGTGGTGATCCTTTTATTGAGGAAAGGTCTCACAAAGGAATGGATAGGTGTGCTAGGAGGTGGCAGGATCCACCCAAAAGTAGTGTTGCCAATGGACTGGCCGGCCTGGTTAAAGAGCATCAAACTAGGAGTGGTAGCAGAGGAGGAAATGGTGGAGCAGCATGGCAGTCAGATGTAAACAGATGTCAGCAGCGTGATGTAAACTGACCTTGTAATCAACAGAATTTCTTTGCAGAACAGGACTGAAGTTGCATGACAACAAGCATCAGCACATTGAATGAGGAATTGCTGGCAGCCCAGCATAATGAGGAAAACTCTAATAACCTTTATGGAATGTCAGCACAACTGTGTTTCTCTTAGGGATGGCTGTAATAATACATATAGTGTGAGGAGCAGCTGTGGGGAACTGGACATCTCTTTGCAGTTGCAGGGCTGTGGCTTCATTGGTATCAGATATTTGGGTAGAAGTGAGGTGAGCCTTGCCTTATATGTTTACAGGCTCTTTAGGGAAGATGGGTGCTGGGAGGACAAGTTTATGTGAGAGACCAATTGAAAGGCATGGAGCTTTGCACTGGGACAGCTTATCAGCCAACTGTAAGCTTATGGGTCAGGATTAATGGGCAAACCAAAATGAGTGACATCCTGAGAATGTCTGCTGCAGATCATCTGATCAAGGAGAACTAGAGAATTAAGTCATCTTAAGACAATGGGGAGACACCTTTGATTCTAACTGGAAGCTTAAAACATCCTGGTATTTGCAAATAACACAGCAAAGCAGGAAGCTTCTAGAGTTCAGTAATTGTCTAACACAGGTGATGAAGGAGTTGATAAGGCAAGACCTGATCCTCCAGACAGCAAAGATCTGGTCAGGTAGATGAAGGTCAGGGACAGCCTAGGCTGCAGTGACTGTGATAGTGAAGTTCAGGGAAAAGGGAGCAGGATGAAAAGGATCACAGCCCTGGACTCAGGAGAGCAGACTTTGACCTCTGCAGGGATCTGCTTGGAAGAATCTCTTGAGAGACCTGCTAGAGGGAAGACAGGACAAGGAGATCTGGCTCACTTTTAGGGATTACCTCCTTCTCAAGGTTGATTCATCTTAAAAGTCTAGGAAAATGTGGGCCTGCTGCTGAATGGGATAGGCAGATAGGCGCTCAAGTGAAAAAGGAAGTAGGAAGTAGTGAAAAAGGCAAAGGTAACCAGTGTCTTCTTGACTTCAGTTTGCTTGTACAATTCTGTTCAGGAATCCTAGGTCCCTGAGACCATGGGAAGATGAAAACAACAAAACCTTGATGCTCAGAGAACAAAGATCAAATTAGAGAACATTTAGACAGAGACCCAATACAGAATAAGGATAAGAGTGCCAGAGGAGCTGGGTGATGTCATTGTCCATCCACTTCATTTTGTTTTTGAAAAGTCATGGTGATGAGGAGCTCGTTCCTGAGGACGGGAAGAAAGCAAATGTCACACTCATCTTGCAGAAGGAGGATCTAGGTTACTACGGGCCAGTCAATCTCACACCGATCCCTTGAAATGTGATGGGACAAATCCTCCTGGGAAGTTGTTTCCAGTGATATGGAGTACACTAAGAGCTCTGAGAGTTGCTAGCATAATGAAGATGAAATTATGCTTGACTAAAATGATGTCCTTTTGTGAGATGACCGGCTTGGTGGATGAAAGAGTGGATATTGTTTTGTTAAGATTAAAAAGGCTTTTGACACTGTCTCTCAGGACAGCTTCAAAGATAAACTTAAGAGGTCTGAACTAAAAAGGCAGATGAAAAGCTGGACTGAAAACTAGCTGAACAGCAGGGCACAAGAAGACTAATCAGTGGCAGAGTCCACCTATAGGCCAGTCACTAGTAGTCAGTACTATTAAAACATGTCATTAAAGACTGGGATGATGATACAAGCCGCATCTATAGCAAGTTTGCAAATGATACAAAACTGAAATCAAGGGTTTGATGGGAACGTTGCCATCCAGAGAGACTTGAACAGGCTGGAGAAGTGGGCTAACTGGAACTTCATTAACTTAAATTCCAGTAGCACACCTACTGGAAGCAATAACCCCGTGCCTCCAGCATGGGCTGGGGACTGAATGGCTGAGTAGCAGCTTGTCAGAAAATGACCTGAGGGTATTGGTGGACACCAAGCTTAGCATGAGCCACCAATACAGTTTTGTGACTAAAGTGGCCAACAGCTTTCTGGGCTGCATTAGAGAGAATTGCCAGAACGTGGAAGGAGTGTGGTCGTTGTGCTCTACCTGGCACATGAGACACTGGACTGTATTTTAGGCTCCCTAGAACAGAGACATGGCCCTACTGTAGGGTGCCCAGTAAAGGGCCCCAAAGATGGATTAGTGGCTTGGAGCATGTGTTGAAAAAGAGGAGGCTAAGAGAGTTGGGAGTGTTCAATCTGGAGAAAATACAAAGATAAGAAAATAAGCGTGAGTGAAGAAGTATGGTATGAGGAGCAGCAAGCTGTTCCAGCTAGGGAAACACAGAGTTGTTCTGGGTGTTGGAAGCAAGGTTCTGGTAGTGAGGTGGTGGGGGAATGCCTTGTGCTAGATTTAATCAGTTCCAGTCTCCTCCAGTGGAGGAACCACTGCTGGGCATGTCTGAGACCCTCAGACTGGCTGGTGGTGCATCTGTGAAAACTTACTTAAAAAGAGGGCAAAGCATTCTAGGTGGCACGGAGTGTATAAGGACAGTTATTTGTATTAACTACAGTGCTTTCCTGCCTTCTCAGTGGTTAATCACTTGTGAAAAATTGTGCATGGTAAAGCCTGACTATGGTGAACAGCTTTGAGCATAGAAGCTCTAGAATCATGAAAGCAGCATAAAGCTTGCTTTATATGTACGTTGAAAGCATAAAATTCTTGTTAAATGTTACAACTTAATTAAATATAATCTGCCTTTTATGGGAGCAGCTAAGAGACAACTGGTGTTAAATTTTTATTGGCAAGTTTAACTATAAATTGTTCTAAAATTAAGTACATAGTCAAATTAAGGATATTATAGGAAGGTGTCATTGAGTACAGAAGTTAGGTTAGTATGGCTAATTAAAGATTACTAACATGTAAGTCTTCAGACTAATTTTTTGTTTATATACAGGATGTGAACAGGTGTATTGAGGCTCTTGATGAGCTTGCATCCCTTCAGGTCACAATGCAACAAGCTCAGAAACATACAGAGATGATCTTAACTCTCAAGAAGGTGAGATTTTCAATGTTAGTTAACGTAGAGTGAATGTTTTCTTAAATTGATACCTGCTTTATTTACTATTGAAATACTCTGTCCAGTCTGGATCCCTACAGATCAAGAATGATGCTGACAGACTGGAAAGGGCCCAGAGGAGGGCCATCAAGAAGATCAGTGGGCTGGAGAACCAGCCCTGTAACCAAAGACTAAAGAGTTTAGTTCCTTGCTTCCTGGAAAAGTCGTCACGTTATTCCAGCTGTTTAAAGGGCTGCTGCAAAGAGAGGGTTGAGGCTTTTGTCTTCACCAGATGTGGGGCACTGGGAAAGGTTTTATTTTGATACTAAAAAACTATTTTTTTTTTACAGTAAGAACAATTGTTCTACTGTAACAACCTCCTCAGGGATGTGGTGGAGTTCCATCACTAGAGGTTTTCAAATTGATATGGGATCAAGGGTACTTGATACTGTGGCCCCTTTCCCATGAAGGGTAGGACCAGGGGATCTTTTGAGGTCCCTCTCAGCCTGGCAGTTCTGTGACACTTCAAGTGCAAAAGTCTATGATTTCGTTGTAGGTTAAATGAAGAATTTAAGCTAGCGAGTAATGAAATTACACTGATATTTAAGCACCTAAGTGGAGCTTGTTTTATTACTTCGATTTCAGATACGGAAATTTAAAATTAGCCAAGTTATCATGGAGAAATCTACAATGCTATATAACAAGTTCAAGACCATGTTTCTGGTTGGGGAAGGAGATTCTGTTCTTTCCCAAGTGCTGAATAAATCACTTGCTGAGCAAAAGCAGCATGAAGAAGCTAATAAAACCAAAGAACAGGGGAAGAAAGGAGCAAACAAAAAAACTGCAAAGGAAAAAGACCAAACAGGTAAGTCACTGTGGCTTTACTTTCTTGTCACATAAAAGACTTAGTCTCCATTAATTTCTGAGCCAGCTTCAAATATCCTTGGTGCAGGAGTGTCACCAGTCTATGAAAACCTTTTCATATCTGAAGTTGTCAAGGACAGTACTGCTACAAATAACTTTCAAATTCAATGTAACATTTACCCTGGCCATTTTATCTCAATTGGCTAAAGGAAATGGCTTTTGCAAAAATTAGGTCTTGCAAATTTTACTTCTGTAAATCATTTAACTTGATAATGTTATAGAATTAAAATAAAAACCCAAAACATTAAATGTGAGGTAGAATGGCGTACTACCATTGTTGCACTTTGACCCAAGCCAGCAGCCAAGCCCCTCACAGCCACTTGCTCACTCCTCCACCAGCAGGATCAGGGAGAGAATCAGAATCATAAAAGGAAGAAAACTTAGGGGTGGAGATAAACAGTTTAATGGGGAAAGCAAAAGCTGTCCAGATAAAAGCAAGCCAGTGCTTCCCATGGGCAGGCAGGTGTTCAGCTATCCCCAGGAGAGCAGGGCCCCCACACATAATAGGAAAACAAATCTCATCACTCAAATATATTCCCCCTTCCTTCCTCCCTACTTCACATACTGAGTGTGATGCCATATGGTCTGGAATGTCCCTTTGGTCAGTTTGGGTCACCTGTCTCGGCTGTGTCACCTCCCATGTAGCCCCAACTTCTTCCCCAGTGTGGGAACATAAAAAGGCCTTGGCTGTGTGTAAGCCCTGCTCCGAAGTAAAAAAACATCTCTGTATTACCAACTTTGCATTCAGCACAAATCCAGAACGCAGCCCCATATTCACCACCATGAAGAAAATTAACTCTACCCCAGCCAAAAGCAACACAACGTTCTATTCCTCCAGTAGCTTTTTGGTACCTAAGCTTCTGCCACAATGAGAAATTGAAACTGCTCCATTTCCTTCCCTAGCCTCTTTCTATATCATGTGTGCTCTACCATGTATAGCAGCAACTTTTAACCATTTCTGTGTTACTTCCCTGATGCAACTTCAGTAGTTCAGCCTAACAGTAAAGAAATAACCATTTATGGCAGGAGAATGTGTTTATGCTCTTAACAGTACCGTTCCACATCAATCCTGAGCACTTGTACAGTAGAATATCTAAAGCTTTCCGTAGTAAGTGTGCTCAATAATAACTTTAAATCAGTACTAAAATATATACATTTCCAAAGAGGAACAAAATGAGCCAGACACACTGGAAAGCTGTGTTGCAATGTAGGAGTTCTACTCATCTATTCAAGTTATTTAGATCCTTGATCTCCAAAAGCACCTCACAGAAACTGCATTTACTTTGAAATTGAATTCTGGGAGCAGAACTGGGTTTTTTTTTCAGAAAATCACTTAAAAGTTACACCACCTGGATCAAGACTAAACCAATTACTGTAACTGAGGTGCCAAGGATTCAACACAACCATAGTAGGAATATCACTATACTTGTAATTGGTAAGAAAGCAATGATGATTTTAAAATCCAACCATTTTCTGGTGAGAGAATGTATGATGAAGTAGAGGTTCCATATAGATCTTTCTCCAAACAGCACAACTAATACTTTAACAAAGAAACTACACTGAGAGGCTTCCTGAGCATCTGGAGTGGCTTCACTAGCTTCTGGCTTCTGGCTAGTGAAGCCACTCCAGATAAGGTTAACACAACTTCAGCAGAACACAGTGAAATACCGTGTTGTTGCCCAGTCACATGGAGAATGGGAAAAAGTTCTGTCAGAGTAGAGGGATATTTTATGGAAGTAGTTTTTTCTTTATTTGCTGTAAAAAGAAAATCTGATCCTTAAATGCATTCTTTTGCCCTTTTAAAAACTGAACTGCTGAACCCTATCTTCACAATGATAGTGAATACAGAATGATGCTGTAATTGGTGGTACTTAATGTACAGCATCAGATTATCTGCTTTGTAACAAGGGAATATAGCATTTACTGTTTTATCTAATTCTTCCTGTGGCCTTTGAGTTCAGAACTGATTCTGAGCAAGTATAAACAAATAAACTGTAAAAATTCAGATGAATAACATCTTGTCTTTTTTTCTTACTGTAGCTCAGTAGTTTAATAGAGGAGTTCTTTTATAAATCTGCAACTTCAAGTAAAATGGACCATCACTTCAGAGTGTGACATTCCTCAACTCACTCAAAACTCACTGGCTCATAATACCACAGCAAAACATGTAGTCATCACAGAAATTCTAAAATATGTTAAATATTTCTGCATTGACTTCACTAAATACACCTTCCAACTAGTGTCGTTTTCCTGTTTGAAAAAGTCATGCTAACATTAAACACTTTAATATAACTTGTATTTTGATTATACGTAATTTGTTGGAGTCGAGAGTAAATGAGATGTGATGGAACTAATAACTTCACCAGTTAAAGTAACAAGAATCCCCAGAATTAACTGACCTGGTTAGAGTGGTAAAAAGAATTTGCTACTGAAGTATATTCTCTCACTGCTCAGAATACAAACATGCATTAGCCTATGATCTGTAGCCTAGCAAGCACAGGAAGAACTTGAAATTGCATGAAAAATACAAACTGTTCAATCCCCATGGGATGAGGCACATTGCATGGAATGTTCGGAAGTTGAAGCTGTATCAGTTAGTGTCTTTTGTATTGTTTCAGCTGCCTGGGTATCAAGGTAAGGGGAAAATATTTATGTTTTATTTGATTAAGGTAAAGAAATTATTGGGGGCTATTATAATAAGTTTTATTCCTGCAAGTACCACTTTTCTCCTCTTTCATTTTAAAGGTTCAAAGATTCTGAATGGAGGGTCTGAAGCCCAGGACACCAACCAGTCACAGCACAGTGGAGAAAATGCTGAAGAAAGGAAAGATAGGCATGAAGCTGGCAGTAAGAAAAAGTGAGTTAATAACCTTATTGAGCTGAGGATCTGTTCTGCTCTAGCTTAATCATGTAGAATAGAACAGCAGTAGATTGAAGTTACTTAACCATGTTAAGGTACTGTTTTCATCACAGAGTTTGCTATCAACATTGGAGTAACAGTGTGCAAATCTTCTGTTTAAGTTTTGAATTAATATTATTTCACTCGCTGCTGTGGTGGAGACTTAAAAAACATAACAGGATGTCCTGCTGAGGACATCTCAGGATGTTCTCCTGAGAGAATCAGCATGTGGTGGACCAGGGCAAAAGTAAATGCTTTTTCCTGTGTTTTAGTCTATTAAGTTGGAAGCAAAGGAAGTCTAAACTAAGTCTTATAGGAGCTAATGAGATTTATTAATTTTTTTGTGAATTCATGTATCATCATCAATAGCCAGTTTAAATAATTTTCTACAGTTTGGCTATAAAAATCACTCAAATGCAGGTAAACTGCAGGCTAGGACTTAAACCGGTGAAATTCCAGAAGTCTGAATGCTTTATAGAGTTGAATGCACTTACCATTTTAAACATGAAGCCATAAGAATGCTTGAATTTGTCTGGCATTAAGTATTTAAACCTTGGTTGCAGTGAAAAATAGGTTTTGTAAACATAAGCAACAAGCAATGAATCTCTTACAGAAAGATAAACACTTAATAGAATTGAGTAATAAATTTGAAGTACACTTCGTTTTCTCCAGGCACTCTGCACCTTGCACTCAGTGATTCATTTTGTTCAGCAGTACGTATTGGAGCAAGCTCCTTTCATCACTATCTTCAAGCATATCAGGAGAAACTGCAGCTGCCTGGCATTCTTTTGGCTATCTGCCAAGTTAAAATTATACAAAAGAGTGGAATATTAACTGTTTTTTACTGTAAGGTAAACTTAAACACAACAAAACAACACAAGAAAAAAAACACTTAAGATGAAAATTTACCTGGTATTTACTCTGAGGCAGCCTCAGAAGTACTGAAGTGGATATGGGAGTTTTCAGCCAGTTATGCTGAATACTCACTTGGTCTGAACAAGAAACATGCTACAGGAACATAGTGGAGATAGTGGACTTAAAAGTGTAGTTTCTCATACAGGTTATATATTCTAGTCCCCTGCTTAAACAAATTAAATAAACATTTCTATTAAGTGTGTATGTGTGGTGTTTGCTGTGGCTTTGAATCTACACTCTAATGATCTTTGACTTTGATAACTTACTGGTAATAGCAAAAAACCAGAATTTTAAATAAACCCCTTGCAAATACAATGCATGTTGAGAAATGCATCCACATGTCTGAATTCAAGCTCCATATTCTCCAGCATACAAACTTCCTTTTATTCAGTATTTTTTCTACATTTTTATTTGCAATGTTTGATTTCTTATAAGTGAGAAACAAGTAAACAAAATAAATAATGTCCAAAACACCTGTGTGGCTCACTCTAAGCCAAGAGCTGGTAAACCTCTTAAATCACAAGACTATATTTGGTTCTGAACATTTCTCTCTCTGCTAGAGGGAAGACATGTACCTTTCTGAAGATGTAATTCAGAAATTTTGAAAGAAGTTCTGTAACTTAAAATTTCTGATCTATTGGCACTTAAGAACATTTTTCAGGGTGTTTTTTGTAAAAATACATACTGCTCCACGAGGTTACTTCAGTGTTCAGGGATACAGTGGATTTCAGTGGCAGGAGGTAAGGCATGTTAAGCTAGAGCACTTTTCCACCTAAACTGATATACAGTACTGTAGTGCTCACATCTCTGCTCTCTGAAGATAGTTTCATAGAAGAGCAGAGAGAGGACAGAAAAGAAAACAATTTCTATTCTTGTCCCTTGTTTTTCTATGTGGAATGCATTGGGAAATTGTTTACCTAGAATCATTAGTTGATTAGACACTGGTGAGGATTGTTTGGCCCTGATGGCCAATGGTATGCACCTGTGTCTGGACTCCCTGTAGAGAGGGAGTCACGAGTTAGTTACATGGTTAGTAATTAGATATGATAGCTAGAAGTTAAGATGTAGTTTTAAGAGCTCCTCTTTAAATATATACTAATGTATTGAAATATAGTTATAATAATAATAAAATATTCAGCCTTCTGAATTAGAGTCAGCATCATCTCTTTCCTGCACGGGCCAACCGCAACACAGTACAGATACAAATGGAGCTCTGAATGACTGCCCTTCACAGCCCATCACATACGTCAATAGTGATGCCACTCACTGCCAGCTTAGCTTCAGATTTGAGGGTGTTGTTGGGGTAACATAACAACTGGCATTAACAGCCTCAGTTCTCCAGACTTCTTGTACTGCTGAGTGTTCATCAGCATTGCTTGCTCTAGACTGTGCGACCACCTGGAATAAGTCTTGCTTGCTGCCTTTGTATCTGATCAATAACATTGCTTTATTTTGTTTCTAGGACGTGTGGTGAAGAGAGAGAGCTTGAAAAGCCAGCAGATGATTCTGCCTTTGAAAACAAATGACATCACTGAAGTTTTGTTGTTTGGTTTTTTTTTAATTACAAATTAAAGAGGATTGTTAAGTTTTGCATTTGAAATCTATAGACTGCTGAAATTCTAAATAATTTTATAAGCATAGTATTTTGAAGTTAAATTTTGTGGAATAAAAGTCCCTTTAATCTTGGTTTTAAAGTATTTAAACACTTTTGCCAATAGTTATATCCAGTATTAACAGGTAACATATTTCAAAAGATGAAAATCCCACTTAAAAAATGCTTACATGTTACAGGACTTAGAGTTGTAGTATATTTTTAACTTGCTACTGTGTGTTTGTCTAGTTAATAGCAGGAAAAAGTGTAAATACTTCTAACTCTCCAGTTGCTTCATTTGTATAAAACCTCTCTTCCTATGATACTTACCTCTGTGCAGTTTTTCAACTCTTGTTGGGGATGTCTTTTCACTGTGTTTTGTAGGAGTTGAAAGCGGCATTTTTATAGCTGTTACAATGTTAATGTATGAGTATACGTCATTGTTTGTTTTTTTTAAATAAGTTTAGTTCTGTTCTTGCAAAATGCATTGTGCCAATTTACTGCAATGTGACTTTTATGGTTTGCTTTTGGTATAGAAAGTATACTGAAAAGTGTGTTATTCTCACAGAACCTGCTGCTGCAGAATGGTTGGAAAACACTGTCTTGAACGATTTATGGAATTAAAGAATTTCAAACTGATTAAGACATCCTTGCATAGACAGAAACATTCATAGGAAAAACATGAGTCTGGTTTTAGTACTGTTTTGATTTTACTGCTTTGGCATTAACTTGGGAACCTCTAACTAGAATTTAACAGAAACACTGGTAAAGTGGGGGCATGAAAGGGAATAGAACAGGTACAAACCTCTCTGAAGCATGTTTCTTGAAACACAGACTTTGCCCAATACTGTAACAACTTGTATGTGGTATTTGACAGAGGACAGCCAGGTTAGAAATTAGAGTTTGAAAATCCTGAGAGTCCCAACTCCTGCCCCTGCACAGGACACCCCAAGAGTCACACCCTGTGCCTGAGAGCACTGTCCAAACACTTACTGAACTCTGTCAGGCTTGTGCTGTGACCGCTTCCCCAGGGAGCTGTTTCAGTGCGCAGCCACCCTCTGGGTGAAGAACCTTTTCTGAATATCCAACCTAAACCTCCCCTGACACAGCTTCAGGCCATTCCCTCAGGTCCTGTCACTCATCCACAGAGAAGAGATCTGTGCCTGCCGCCCTCCTCTTCCCCTCCTGAGTAAGTTGTAGACTGTGATGAGGTCTTGCTTCAGTCTCCTCCAGGCTGAACGGACCAAGTGACCTCAGCCACTCTTCACACAGCTTCCCCTCAAGGCTCTTCACCATCCTTATTGCCCTCCTTTGGACACTCTCTAACAGTTTCATGTCTTATATTGTGGTGCCCAAACTGCCCCCAGCACTCGAGGCGAGGCTGCCCCAGCTCAGAGCAGAGCAGGGCAATCTCCTCCCTTGCCCAGCTGGTGATGCTGTGCCTGATGCCCCAGGACAGGGCTGGCCCTCCTGGCTGCCAGGGCACTGCTGACCCATGTTCAACTTGCCATCAACCAGGACCCCCAGGTCCCTTTCCATGGCGCTGCTTTCCAGCATCTCATTTCCCAGTCTGTCCATACATCCAGGCTTGCCCCATCCCTGGTGCATCTCAGAACCTGGCACTTTCTGTTGTTGAACTTCATATCGTTGGTGATTGCCCAGCCTTCCCACTTTATGAAGGTCTCTCTGCAGGGCCTCCCTGCCCTTGAGGGAGTCAAGAGCTTCTCCCAGTTTAATACCATGGGCAAACTTACTCAGTATTCCTTCAAGTCCTGCATCTGGGTTGTTAATAAAGAGGATGAAGAGCACAGGGCCAAGGATGGAGCCCTTTGGAACCCCATCAGTGACAGGTCACCAGTCTGCTGTCACCCCATTCACTGAAATCCCCTGTGACCAACCCATGAGCCAGCTGCTCACCCATTTCATGAGGCATTTATTGTGTTGTGCACAGGACATGTTTTTCCAGGAGGATACTGTGAAAGACAGTATTGAAAGCTTTACTGACTCTTGTTCTTGCTCCCCTTGATACCTAGGTGTGTTACCTTGTCATAAAAGGAAATTAGATTTGATAAGCAGGGCTTTCCCATCATGAAGCTGTACTGATGCTGACTGAAACCTGCACTGTCCTTCAGGTGTTTTCAGGAATTCACAGAATAATCTCCATAATTTTACCAGTCACTGAAATGAGACTGACAGGTCTGTAGTTTTCAGGGTCATCCTTCTTGCCATTCTTGAAAACTGGAACAATGTTAGCCAGATTTCAGTTGACTGGGACCTCTCCAAATTCCCAAAATAATTCAAAAATCATTGAAAGACCTTGCAGTGACATCAGACAGCTATTTTGAGTACTCTTGGATGAATCCCATCAAGCCCCAAACACTTAAAAGGGATCCAGCAGATCCTGCACAAGTTCAGGGTCCACTAGGAGTTGATCATTCTCACAATCCTGGTCCTCCAGCTCAGGACACTGGGACCCCCATGCCCCATAACCCATATTGAAGAGAGAGGCAAAGAAAGAATTAACATCTCTGAGTTGTCTATGTCCCTGTTGGTGAGGTGACCATCCTCATCCTGTAGGTGAGGGCCAATGTCTTTTCTGTACTGCCTTTTGCTATTGATATATTAAAAAACCCACCCTCTTTTTATTGTGCCCACAGTTCTGGAAAGCTTCAACCCCAGTTGAGCTTTGACCACATGAATGTTCTTTCTACAGTGGGGAGCACCATCTCTGTATTCCTCGCATGCATGTCCCCTGTCCTTGTTTCAACAAGCACACACCTTCTTGGTCTGCCTGGACTCAGAAAGAATATCCCTGCTCAGCTAACCTGGCCTCCTGCTTTGCCAGGTTGGCTTCTGACATTTTGAGGTTGCTCGCTCCTGCATTTCAGATCTTGAAGACAATACCTGAAGTTAAACCTGCAAGTTCAATCACCATGGCAGCTCCAGTATGAAACTGTCTTTGTCAGATGGCCACAATGATTGGCCTCCATAGACTGTGACTTCTGGCAATCTCCAGCACTTCACAACAGACTGATATTAAGGGGAATGACTGACATGGCTGTACAGCTTGACCATCAGATAAGCAGCATTCCCATTTAGCTTACAAATAGAGGTTAGTCACTATATGCTGGATTTTGCGGATTTCCACATTCCAGCTAGTCATAAGATGCACTTTATTGAAACCTCAAGAAACTCAAACAACTTCCACTTATACCCTTGAAAGTATTTTGGTAAAGATGTTACTGGAAATCCTCACATAAAGCATTTCTCATTTTTTACCATCCCTTTTTATCAAACCTTATACCAAAAAAAAAAAAAAAGGTACTGTATATTTGACAAGGATACTGAATTGCCAAATCAACCTAGTTTTCACACAAGTATCGATAAGCTAACTCATCTGTCACAGCTGTTTCAGGGATAATGGAGCACCTCGCCACTGCTTCAGAGTTAACTGAGATTGGATGCAGAGATGAAGGTCCTGATTGTGTGATGCAATCACTCTGTCCATACAGCTGCTTGGGCTTTTGCTGCCTAAATTTACTGCCCATTTACAAACCAGAAAGAACCTAAATTCACGAAGTCTGACATAACTGTAGAATGGGTCATCTCACCTTCAAAGATGCCTGAATGACCCTAAACTGTGTCTCTTGAAAGATACAAACATAAGAGATGAGAGTGACTGGGTAGTCACTTAAAGTCTCACAAGGAATAAGGCTGATTCGTTCTTAAGAAAGAAAACACAGCTATGCACAAAATTTAAAGCAGATTTAAAATTTAACTTCAACAACAGCATCCCTACTTCAAGAATGGAGTTAACTACAGCTTAAAATATTGTGCAGCCCTGCTGAGTTATTCATCATTCAAGTACATAGGGGACTCTTGTGGTAACATTGCAAGCGCCTGGATAGCACTGGGAAATGCTATAGCACTGTCTGTATGAATCATGTTTTGCTTTGGAACTTCATATTAACATAACATCAGAGGGACCTCTCCTCTTCCTCAATACAACAAACAGTGTTCTGTATCACCTTGTCAGCAAGGCATAAACTTTCATTAGGGAGAGAATCTGCAAGACATTTGGGAAGTTTGAAATAACTTGTAAAGGATCAGACTGTCTAATCACTGAGTGTTTAACAAAAAAATACCAAATCCAAAAGCCAACCACAAATTCAGGTTAATGTTTTTGAGATTTAACTAGCAACACACAGACAAGGGATTATTAAAAATAATTTTTTTCTCATTTTTTGTCATGTAGTAATAAACTTGCTTGGACGTTTCCATCATCAAAACACTCAAAGCATTTAATAAGTTGCTAAAACGGATATCCAGCTGGTGTCATAGAGATTTAGCTACAAACGGGCATTGTGTGCAATGCTGGATTTCACTCAGAGGACTCATTCAGAAAGACTTCTCAAATCAAGACTACACCCAGTTGTCCTGTGACAACTTCTGGGATCTTTAGAACCTATGACTTAGTGTAACCTTTTTGTTCCATTTGTCATTCAAGATGCATCACTGAATATGAAAGAGGACCACGTCATATGAACAGCAAGCTTCTAATACGATTCCTCTCTGTTTTGTAGTTTAGCACTGAATGCTCTCAACTCCCACACCCAGACTGTGGCTAGTTTCTCTCTGCCTTACTGGAAGTATGGGACTGACCCACTAATTCTAAATCTACAGGGACACCAATTTTGAAATACATTTGATCTTAACTTTTTAATTAAGAAGATAAATGGGTTGTGTGAGAGACAGCATATTTGAGGCAAATTAATTTAATGAAAGAGTAAACTCACATTTTGCCACTCCCTTCTCTCTACGGCTAAAGAAAGAAAAAAAATGCCCCCACAAAAAAACTATTGATTGGTGCTTTAGAACTCAAGCTAGCTCTCTATATGATCCCCCATCCACTACTGAAGAGGATTGGGAAGCCTGTACATTTATGGGAGACAGCTGAAAGAGAAGGAGATAGGGGAAAGATGAGGAGTAGCAACTTGTGAGGCAAATGCTGAAGTTGCAACCAGAGCTGCATAGTAGAGGACCTTTAAAGCAGCTGCTGCAGCACCAGAAACCAGCCCAGCCCCAGCAGCTGGACTTGTCACAGTTGTGATGGGCAGGGCACTCCCTTTTCTGCAGATTACTGAAGGATAAGAGAACTATCACCACAAGTGGTTGGTTCATTGAAATACACAGGCCAACAGCTGGCTGGTTTACAAAACAGGAAAAAAACACCCACTTTTTTTTTGTTGTTCCTAAAAAAACCATGGATTTATATTCAAATGACTTAATACACCACTAGAAAGCAGTAAGATATGAGAGAGATCAATGGAGTCCTGCAAGTGCTTCAGATACCTTTGTTTCAAGACATCTAAGATAATCAAGTCAGCACTGGCAGAATCTGCAGCTACAGGACCTCAACAGGATTCAGTTTTTTCACTTTTCTGCATGTGGATTGTCAGAGCAGGCTGTCTTCCCCCAGCCAGAACTAGCTGAACTTTTCAAAAGAAAAGCAGTTAGCGCTAACTTTCCTAAAACAAAGATCTCCACTAATGCACTCTTAATTCCAGAAGAGTTTAAAAAAAGAATATCCTGTCTTGAGGGAGTTTCAGTTTAACAAGAGACTTGTAGGAACTACAAATTAGCCACATTTTAATTTTAAAAAATTACATTACAATAACAGAATGATACTAAATAAAAAGGTGCACAATGAACACTGCATACACTGTAAACAGTTGACAAAATTATTTAAAATGCAGGCTACAATTCAGTAATGGTGAAATGTAGTTTCCTCTCTACAGAATCATTCCTCAGAGTCAGAATCCAGGGACAGCAAAAGCCTTCACATGCAAGCTTTCATTTGTAGGAAAGACCCAAGAGTTCAACCAGCATTCTGAGCTTCTCTTTCAGAAAGCATTCTCCTCCCTACAAATTCAGTGCCATCCATCCTTGTTCAAATATGGCAACTGCCAGAGTTTTCAAGGTAAGATATATACAGACCATGTTCTCATCCAGAGAGGTTTACAGAGCCTTGGATGCACTGAGCTTCTCAAAATCATGGTTTCTTTTGCCAGGTATTCTCAAACATCCACATTTTACAGTCTATAGCATCCAAATTACTGGAATGTTGTAAAAGTGCATTACATTTTTGCATGCCAACTTATCTGTAAAATCATACTTACTTACTCAGAAAAACACACCTGACAGTCTTCAAGTGCAAAGCGCTCCTCCCAGCTCACGGGAGAGGATTACATGCCTAACCTGAAACACAGCAGTATGCTCAAACCTCACACTGTCCAGTGGTTTTAACAGCCAGAGCAACAGATTCAACAATGTCATTCACTGAATTAATCCCGGCACATGTCAGTTTCAGTTGAAAATCCCAGGATCAACATAAGGATATGCAAGAAACTCCCCCAGTTTATTGCCGTCTGCATCATAATGGAGCATCCGGAAACAAACATCACAGAAGAAACAAGGATCCTCTGGTGCCAGACTGTCTCTGTTGGTTACCCACCTGCAGGTTACAAAACACAAGTGTTTTCTTATGAGTGCAACACACTTGTGGCAAACATCTCAACATTTTACTCAGGACTGGGGATGGCAGCAACAAACATCAGTAATAATTTTATATACACAAGGTTCTACCTATATTGCATACCTCCTATCCCACACATACAGCCCATTTCCAAACTCCCTACCCATTCCATGTCAACCCCAGCAGCTCCAGCAGCACTTCCTGAGAAACTCCTCAAACCTGTGTTGCTGGTACAGTGCATTTAAAAGAAATAACAGGAATCTTCTGTCCACCCTGTGGCCATCTAAATCATAAAAGATAAATCTTTTTTTCCCTTAAAGCAAGAAACCGTGAAACGGAGCAGATGTGTACTGACCCAAGCTCCTCTGAGTAACCAAAACCATTTAGGAGTCTAAAAGAGGACCCAAATGATGCAGACAAGACCAGGTGAGGATTGCAGCACACTCCAGCAAGCATTGAAGTTAACATGGACACAAGTTAACGTGTACAAGGAGGGCCTGCCATGTCACTGAGTAATTAATTTATGATAGCACTCAAGAGGCCGCAACAGCTGAAGGCCTCTGGTGATTACAGATGCTATCTGCACAGATTAGAACACACTGGACAGCCAGCCAAAGCAGCTCTGCTGTCTATGGTTTAGCATGTCCCCACTTAAGCTTAGTGCTTAATCCTGGTTTTAATTTAATGCATTTACATCACCTCTGGTAAAGCCCTCCCCATCCCATCTTTCCCCCATATTGACCCTTTGGCTCCACCTCCCCTTATGGCCAAATGCCTCACAGATTATATTGTAAAGGCATCCTCAGGGCTCTGCTCAGAACACTAGGATGGACTCCCATCTCAAGGGGAATTGGCTCTTTGCCTGACTCCAGGGAAGTCTAAGGCCAAACAAGCAAAACAACGAAGACACAGTTGCTGTGTCAAACAGAGGCTGAGAGCCTAAGTTGTCCTGAGGAAAAA
Organism: Ploceus nigricollis; assembly: GCA_013399945.1. Classification (NCBI taxonomy): domain Eukaryota; kingdom Metazoa; phylum Chordata; class Aves; order Passeriformes; family Ploceidae; genus Ploceus; species Ploceus nigricollis. The sequence continues at coordinate 198,413 of VXBC01012140.1, forward strand.
AAAAGGCAACCAGTGTTTTTGCAAATAAATCATTCATATCTATAAAATCAGGGAGTCTAGCCTAGTCTTTAGGGGAATTCTACTCCTTATTGAAAGTCTGTCTTGTATCTAAATTAGCATCACTAAAGTGTATAAAGAGCACCAAATTCATATTCTGCTCTTTTAAGGGCAGAAAATCACAAAGAGTCCCTTCAAGAACAGCTGCGGAGCACACAGTCTTCAGGTAAAGGTTAGGAGTTTCCTGTGGGGCAAGTTAAATGCCTTTTAAAAATCTCTAGATTTTATTATATTAGAGTTGGACAGATCTATGTCTGCATAGATGCTAGATTAAACAAAAGCGCTGTATGATTTTTGGTAAATTAATTTGAAACACGTGTCTTGCAAAGGAGGAAAATGCAGGATTTTCCCCCAAAAGCAGGATTTTCAAAAGTAAGTGATAAGATAGCCAAGCTCTAGATATGGAAAAGAGCACGAGCCAAATAATTAATCTCTTACTCATTTAGTTCTTTTGAAAATCCTGAATCAATTCCAAATGAACACTACCTGCAGGAAGCCTTTTCCTGGTTAGAGGGAGGTCAACTGCTTGAAGAGTGAAGATTATTATTATTATTATGAAACCCATACAGAGCTTTGATTTTTACTATTTTTTTAAAGCACCTAGAAAGAATTAAGACAAGAATAGCATCAAGAATGTAGCATACCTTGCTGTATACATCTTGCACACAAAACATTTTCTGGTACACAGCCAATGTTTCTTGACCAGCAAGGGATATAGATTCCTATCCAGACAGTCATCATGGTGAATAAGCCTTGAGAGAAATAAATAAATACAACACATACAATAAAGATGTTGCCATATTGAAATTTAACTGAACATAAGCACAGATATTGAAGATAGGATTTAAATTCCCATCTAAACTCTGACTGGACTTCTGCTTAACATTTTTTAACACAGATAAAGATCTGGAGATAGACTGCTAGTTGCACCATCTGTGGATTTTATGGTCACAAGTAAATTCAGTTTGTGCAGTAACACAGAAGTCTTCAGACCATCTCCTCTCTGTGGTCTTTTTAAAGCTTTTATCTCTTACACAGACCAACAAACTATTGTCAGATAAATCTTCAGATCATTTATGTGCAACCTCTATGTTTTTCTCTGGGTTATGCTCCTTTTGGAAAGCACCATGTATTGTCAATACATGAGGCTCCTGGGAACAGAAAATGACCTGTCACCCACTACAGACAGCCACAGGAGTGCTCTCTCTAGTTATGCACTGAGCAAAGTCTACACAAGTTCTACTGTTGATGTGGCTGACACCTCACAGTCACTATCACATTCTCCTTCTCTTCCTGGCCTATCCACCTCTGCCCACTATTTCCATTCCTCTACTATCTTTTCAGTTCCTGCCCCTTAGCTTCAAGTTCAAACTAATTGTTCAGCTGAGTCCAGCCACAGCCTACAACATTCTGCTCCCTGGTGCTCCAGAATCAGTATGTAAATCTGCCACACATTGGCTCTACATAGAAAGATCCTGACACTGTGGTTGCCATTCCTGTTACTCAGCAGTTATAGCATACTAATTGCAAAGCAGTCTTTGTACGCAAATTAAAAAGAAAAAAGCAAGGAAGATTACTCTCCTTCTTTCAGAGATACTCCCATTTTTGTGGACGAAAAATTTAAGCTCTGCAGAAGGCAGCAGAATAATCTTAAAGCAAATAAGTTAGTCTAACAAACATTCAGCATCTAATGTCTGAAGTTTTCCAGAGAAGGCTTACTTTCATTTGTCCAAGGACTCCCAAAGAATAGCTACTTACCTTATATCTGTGATTATAATGATGTGTTCACAGTCCCCTTGGTGACAGTAAAGGTATGGAAAGCCAATTTTGAGGGATAAATCATTAAATACATAGTCCTCCATCTTAAAAGACTGAAGATTTTCATAGCCTCTGTCATGAGATTCTGACCACTCTATAATTGTTCTGAAAACAGAAAAGCCATCAGCATAGTAAAGCTATGAACTGTGAATACAGAGAAAAAGATAGCTTGGGGACATGCAAAATTCTTCAATGAGACATGGTTAAATGATGGAAATCAAAACAGTTCACAACATTTGGTAGTAATTTAAGGTGATTTCACAGCAATACTACAACACCATAGAACTATTCACTGCTCTTGCAGAACATCTGCCTTTCAGTCCTCACAAGGCAGCTTCCTGAGGGAGTTTTAGTCAGTGTATGCTCCTGATGGCACCCATCCAGGTCAGACTGTTCGCAGCATAATATTTCTTAAGTCCAATAATTCAAGTTACTAGCAGGTTATTTTGTCCCCTTGGTCAATGACTTCATTTTAAAGTATTAAAAAGCTTTTTTTTTTAATTTTGTTTTTATCAAGGAGAAACACAAAGCTGACAAGTGCACTTACATGTCCAAAATTTAGCACTGGAAGGGCACTGACTACTGTAAATTTCTTTTTTGCTTTTCGGCACACTCCTACACACAAGGCATCTAACTCTGCAAGCTGTGTATGCTATGACAAGCCCTTCTGTGACGACCATTGTTGTTCACAGAGAGAAAGCCAGGAAGTAAAATATTAATTTCCCTGAAGTCCCATACAAAGTCTGGCAGAACAACAGGGTCCAACAGAGTCAGCTCTTCCATGCCAACCATTTTAAACATTTTGATCTCCTAAGTCTCACTAGCGTATCAGCAAGACCATGCTTCCTTAAAATATCAAATTTCTTTTCTGATCAGTCACATAGACCTCACATTGACTTTACAATTAAGGCATTCAGCATATTTTCAAGACTGAGCAGGACAACTACTGCCACACAGCTGAGCTTGTTGTCTTGTTTCTGACACATTTGCTACCTCACAGGCAAGTCTTTTGATTCCCATCACAAGTAGGGAAGGTACTTAAAAACCCAGTACAAAATGGCACCTGTCACTTTACACAGAAATCCCATCTCAACAAGAGCAAAACAGCATTTGCAGGTTAAAAAATGGATTCATACTCTTTTGAAAAGGGAAGCGAATGGAAGGAATAAGTAGAGCAAGTAAAGTTAAACTTCTCTGTAAAAACCAATTAATCATGGAAAAACAGCAGGAAAAGTCCATTCCAGCTTAATACTCTAGACATCCCAGTATCTGCAACACCACAAATCATGAACAAAATGAAACAAATTTTATGTTCCTTAAGATTTTCCTTAGTCAATATCTATGAATACTGTACCTGCTCAGATCTCTGCACTCTGGGTATCTTTTATCATTATAGAAGACGCCTTCAAAATAGAAGAAGGCAGATTTGTAGAGATCCTGAGAGACAGAGGGAGAAGTCTCCATTAGTGTTATGAGAGAATAAACACCTTAAACAAGAACATGTCAAAAATCCATGCATTTTAGGTATCTAAATTATATTAAGAGAGCTCATTCTACAGGTGTCTGAGAAAAGTTCTGCTCTGATTGTAGACGCTGATGTGACATCTAGGCTCATATGATTGCCAACTACGCAGCTACTCTGCTGATATTGTTCTCAAGCTATTACAGGTTACTTTAATGCTCTTCTCTTATTTCTGTCCCCATCACAGAAGTTACGGACTTCTACAAAAACACAGAACAAGAACATAGGCATCACTGCACAAACTCAGTAATTGCAAGGCACTGACTTTAAAAAAAGAATAATATTTTAAAAAATTAGCAAGATGTAGTGTGTTTACTTTGGGTGGCTACCAGATACCTATCCACCTCCTCTCTCACTCCTCTTTGTTAGGAGGACTGGGGAAACAAAGTAAGACAAGCAAGCTCATGGGTTCAGATAAAGGCAGTTAAATGAGAAAAAGCAAAGGGTGCATACAGAAGCAAAGCAAAAAAAAAGGTGATTTATTCCCTATTTCCCATCAGCAGGTGATGGTCAGGCATTGGAATAAGCTGCTCAGGGAAGTGGTGAAATCACCATCCCTGGGAATGTTGAAAAGCTGTGTGAATGTGGCACTCAGAAATATGGTTTAGAGAACATAGTGACTGCAAGTTAATGTTTAGCTCAGCTTCTGGGCTGGATTTGGCATCTGGTGACTCTTGCACTGCTGGTATGAGTTCATAAACTGTTCATTCTCTTTGATGGAAGAGAATGTTACGAATGGACTGTCTACATGTGACAAACTTTGTAATTAAGGAAGAATTTTGAAGGATGATAGATTTTCTTGTGAGACCCTAGAAGTGAGGTGATTGGACCTTCCAGAATTGCCTGTCTGACTTGTTTATACAGATGTGACCAGGAAGTGCTCTCATGTGTAGCTGTGCATGTGTGCATGTGCACACGCATGTGTGCAGGGGACAAGACTTCAATAATTCTCTGTCATCTCAGCAAGAAGTACTTTGTGTTCTGATCAAATGCACAGAGAGTTAACGCGGTATGGAGTTAACTTTCCTCACAGCAGCCCCTGTGTGTGCTTTTGGCAAAGGGGAGTCGATAATACACCAATGTTTTGGCTACTGCTGAGCAGTGCTTGCACAGCTTCAAGGTTGTCTCTCCAAGTCTCCCCAAGACCTGTGGGCTGGGGCTGGGTGAGAGGCTGAGAGGGAATGTAGCTGGGACAGCTGACCCAAACTGACCCAAAGGACATCCCATGTTATATGCTGCTGCACTCAGCATTAAGAGCTGGAGGAAAAGAGGAAGGGGCCATTCATGGTGAAAGCACTTGTCTTCCAAAGCAGCCACTATGCATGATGAGGCCCCAAGAAGTGGTTGGAATAGAATCATAGAATCATCAAGGTTGTAAAAGATCTCTGAGATCATCAAGTCCAACCATTAACCCAGCACTGCCATGTTCACCACTAAACTATGTCCCAAGTGCCACATCCACACATTTTTGAACACTTTCATGGCTGATGATTCCACCACTGCCCTAAGTAGCCTCTTCCAATGTCTGACCACCCTTGCAGTGAAGAAATGTTTCCTAATATCCAATCTAAACCTTTTTTGGTGCAATTTGAGACCATTTCCTCTCATTCTGTCTCTTGTTACCCAGGAGAACTGACCCCTTACCCGGCTACACCCTCCCCATCCTCCTTTCAGATAGTTGTAGAGAGTGATAATGTCTCTCTTGAGCCTCCTTTTCTCCCTCAGCCACTCTTCAAGGGCTCCATAAAGATTCCCTATTTATTCTAAATGGGAAAACCATGGACAACCAGCCACTCTCCAACATCAGACCAGTCTGAGATGCCCATTTGTGCCCAGAGGTCTCTTTGAGCTATTAACTCTAGGCTGCCAAAATACAGGAAAAGCAGACACTGCTTTCCCAAAGACAAGACTTCTCAGATGACCTGCATAAAGATACAGTAGTAGGAATGTGTTTTACATTCAGGTTCTTTGACTCACTTCTATCTGTTACTGTTACCCTCTCAGCTGCTGACACAAAACTGGAAGGAGTGGCTGATACACCAGATGATCCTGTTGACAGCCAGAGGGATCTTAACAGCCCAGAGAAATGGGCCAACAAGAACTTGGTGAGGTTGAGCAAGGAGAAGTGCAAGGTTTCATCCCTGGGGATAAACAAGCTGATGCTCCACTGTATGCTGAGGGCACTCAGCTGGAGGGCAGCTGGGCAAAAAGGACTCAGGGATCCTGGTAGATCCCAAAGTGAACATGAGGCAACAACGTGTCCTTGCAGCAAACACAGCCAGTGGAGCAGATGGGATCCTGTGCTGCATTAGATAAAATACCACCAGCAGGTCAAGGGAGGTGATCCTTCAGTTCTCCTCAGCACTAGTGAGGCCAAACCTAAAGGCCTGTCTTCAGTTCTTTACTGCTCAGTATAAGGGAGACGTGGATATACTGGAGAAAAGAGTCCCACAGGGGCCATGAAGATGAAGGGACTGCACCATCTCTCCTAAAAGCAGTGGTTGAGAGAGCTGTGAGTTAGAATCCAGAAGAGAAAGCTCAGGCAGTGGAATCTTATTAACATACACAATACCTCTAAGGAGGGTGCAAAGAGGATGGAGCCAGGCTCATTTTAGCAGTTCCAAGTGACAGAATCAGAGTCAATAAGCACAAACTGAAACACATGCAGCTCCCCCTGAACCTCAAGAAATACTTCTTTACTGACACAGGTGACTGAACACTGACAGAGGCTGTCCAAGGAGGTTTTGCAACCTCCATCCTTGGAGATACGCAAAAAACGTCGGGACATGGTCATGGACAACCGGCTGTAGGTGGCCTTGCTTGAGCAGAGGGAGTAGACCAGATGACCTCCACAAATCCCTTTCAATGTAAACCATTCTATGATATGACATATTATTATATGTCATACAATGTATAATCAAAAAGATTCAATTTCAGTATTTTCAACCAGATGACTTGTTTTGCTCATATCCAGAGAGTACGTAGCAGCTTTGGGAGAGAAGAATAATCTTCATCCCTATATTTGATTAGCATCCAGTTGCAAACAGCAAAGCACAGTGGGATGGTCTAGCTTATTATTATTAGTGGGATTAAGCTATTACCTCTGGTGTTTCAGAATACAGCTCAAAATAAAATTAGTTCACAGGAATATATCTACGCAAAACTCACTGCTTGTGTTTCTATCTCCTAGCAGTAGCAATGGTGATGTTTTTCTTGATATTGCACAAAACAGATCATCTTGGTAATGCCGCTATGAAGTATTTACTTGCAGTGCAACCAACAGGCAGAACCAATGCAGCTGAATTTAGTGCTGAAGAAAAAACAACAAAACAAAACTCTGCCTCCCTTTCTATGTTTTCAAGACTCCTATACATGTAGAGGGTTCCACAGAAAAAGTTTTACCTTGCTGATGTGCTCTGGTGCTTGATCTGGCTGACTGCTGAACTCACCACCTATCTGGAGGTCACTGACGCAGGAAATCGAGTCTCTCAGCTCAGTGAGCTTCTGGCTGCCCAGTACAAGGACTGTTTGGTAGGGTTTGTGATCTTTATGCTACAAAGAACACAGAATACAAACACCAGATAAATTATAACATATCAGCACTGGTCTTCATTTGACAGCTTAAGGCCATTACTGGCAGCATCTGGCGCATCACTTCTCTGAACAGCATCTTGCCACAGCCTCTCCTAAGACTGATACTTAATAGTTTTATTCAGGAACTCAAATGTTACATTCTCCACTAGAAAGTGCAAGAAAGACAGAAAGTCTGAGCTCACTTATCTCAAATCAAGAAAAAGTACTTTAGTTTTCATGTATTTATTTTCAGGTTTTGAGCTTTCTGTAAAATAAACTAACTACTGCGTAATTATTGTAAAAATTTTGTTATGTAAACCACTAACAGAATGAAAGCCAGATTCTGAAAAAGCCTTAAGAAATTATCAGAGTTGAAGAGTTTACCACATGTCATCAGTAGACTCACTGATTTTAACTGATTGGGAGAGCAAGATATTACCTAAATAGGAAAGAATCAGAATACAACCCAGAGAATTCCATACCAACCTTCTGAAATATAACAGGATAAAAGATGTTCAGAGTTAAAAGTAGTTCACCCTCCTCAATTAGATCTGTTGGGTCATCTGGCCTCCTTCCAGTTGCATGTGACTCCTAGAAAAACATACACACACACGCATATATATATTATACTGGCAACCATATATATATATATTGTACACACACACACACACACACACACACACACACACACATATATAATAAACACTGGGCAACAGTCCGAGAAATGCTGAGAAATGCTAACTCATTTTTGAATATGTAGCCTTCTGAATTGAAAACAGCCTACTTCCTCCAAGGCGGAAAGGTGAGAAACCACTCCAATTACCCATTGTAAGCATGTTCTTTCATTTCTCAGCTTTGTTGCAAGATAGCTGGCTGCTCCTTGGTTTTTGAGAGGCTCCACATAAAGGAATTAGAGGCTGCTGTCATTCTGCCCTCATGGAACCCAGCTGCTACCAACTTTCACCACTTAATGCTTTGAAATGCTCTTTGAATGCTTTCATATGTAAAGGGGAATTGCAGCCCTTAATTTGGAAACACTAATCTAGAAAATATACAAAGAATGAAATATATGAAAATTACAGTCAGTGCAACACTTCTTCTTATAAGGGAATCTAGACACAACTGGAGGCCACAATTTCTCCAAAATCAAAACCCAAAACCCAGCACTGCCCTTTGCCACAGTACTGTGTTTTAGAAAAGAAGTAAATAATCCCTAAATGTCCATCCTGCTTTGTGTTTAAGACACAGCCCAGCTGTGAAAATGAGGAGAGGTACTTTTCTGTGGCCATTTCCTCCTTTTCCAATGAATCAAGAGTGTGTTTCTGCACAAACACCTCCCACCAACATGGAGTATTCCTCAGTTTTAGTAACAGTAAACTGTACTCCTGTGAGATGCAGAGGTATTTGTGCTGTCTTGCACCTGCCTTCTTCCTGTGACACATTCTGAACTCATGTTTCTTACTGCTCTCCTCCTGTACAAAGGCATTGTGGTTCCAACCACAGAATCACAGCTCTGACACAGCTCGCTTAAAGAATGCAATAAATGACCGTGTGCTCATTCTTTCAATGAATACAGCAGTATTCATTGAAACCCGTTATGAAGGTTTCTGTTGCTAATATTTTCTCGGATATTCCCCAGACTAAGAGCCCAGCAGAGGAGTTGCATCATGTTGTTTACATAATGTGCCTGGGTCTCTGAACAGCTGAAACATGATAACTCACAATAGACCAGGAAACCTCAAGGAGAAAAACAAGTATAATGGCCACATGAGGTTCTTTCCTCACTACACTTATGTCCCTAATTTTTACAGCAGTTCATGGCTTGTTAGAACCATGGACTCCAACACTTCAGTGTCCCTGAAAGAGTTCAAAGAATGTGTATATGTGGTGCTTAGGGACATAGTTTAGTAGTGGATCTGGCAGTGTGAAGGTAATGGTTAGGCTCAATGATCCTAAAGGTCTTTTAACTCTAATGGTTCTATGAGCATTTATTAAATGAGGTTTTGCTGTTTAGGACTACAATGGTTAAGAAGAAATCATTAAAAACCCCCCAAACTTATCAAGCACAGTTAAAAAATTCCAGTAAGGTTTTTCAGGGGCTGATGACTACACTCTTGGTTCTGGCAGTTCAGAATGGCTGAAAAACTTGCTTTACAAAGCTCAGAATTAGGAATTTATCACCACTACTACTGTTTTCTTTTCTCAGCCCTACTGAAACTTGCTCACAATCATTCACACACTGAAGCTTAGTTTCCAACACTGGACTCCAGGAGCAAAACCATTACACATTTTGTCTAGCTCTATGTCTAGCTGTAAGTTCACAGCACTTTAAAAAAAAGCAGTAATATAGTGGCAACAAGGTGGAGCTCCTCCTTAAGTACATCCAGTATTAACAGACAGTAAAGAGCACACTATCTTTCTATAAAATCTCTTTATCTTTAATCATTACCGGCAAACTTGTATCTGCAAACATTTACAGTGTACATTTCATAGTGGTGAATAAAAAGGCAACCAGAAGTTGGATTTTGGCTGTCTTGAGAGCCTATAAAATGACAGGCAACTTACCATCTCATAGGTAAGAGTTTCTTGTCTGCAAGCCCGATCCACAATAATTGTTTCTTCTCTCCTCTCTAAGGCCTTCTTTCTAATTCTGAGGGGCAGAAACACAAGACAAAATTTCATTCAACAATTTCCATGTAGAATTTCAAGAATTTCATATTTTTAAATGACACAAGCTACTACAAAGCAGCTTTCAAAGAGCAGGATTCCAGTCTGTCTCAGTGGGACAGACTAACTTAAAATACTCATCTCTTGACTCTCATAAAACCTGAGAGTGCACAGGCCAGCTTGTGGATTTCAGCTTGTGGGCTTTTTCCCCCTCACGTGCAAACGACACGTTGTTTGTGAGCAATTTTACATTCACAACAAAAAACAGCAAAATGTTGAAGGGGTTGTCCTAGGACAAAACACTTTGTGACCTTTGAAGAAACTGTTTCAACAATTCTTTCTTTTTTGCTTCAAAAAAATTGAATTCATGTTCAAAGAAAACACAAGGAAAGAAACAACCCACAAATATTCTTTCTCAGCTCCATAGCATAGATACTTTAGAAAACCCAAAAACGAAACTTCATTATCAGTTGTAGAAGAAAGAATATCATAAGTACAATACTTACTAAAATTCGTGTATTTAACCACTGCATGAACACCCAATCCTTAACATCCAGGACAAGTTTACTTATCCTCCAGACCTCCACAAGGGTTTTCAGTAACAATCAGGCTTAACACTGATCACATTTCTAAACACATTTCTTTACATTAGTGCTATGTAAAGTACAGCAAAGGCCTGAACTGGCCAAGTTTGCCAACTGATAGAAACCTTACATATATTGGTTATCCTCTGAAATGCACCAGTTGTTATCAATAAATTCCATGAACAAAACAAAACTCCACAAAACAGAGTGGGCTCAGATAAAGAGGTTATCTGGACACAGCATCAGTACTTACAGTCTGGCTGTTACAGCGTGACTGTGAGTTACTAGAGGTATGAGATAAATTTCTTTGGAGGAACCTCACACACACGATTATCAGAAGGCCCCTGCCACTCCAAACTTAGGCACTACTTCAGAAGCACCTAGGTCCAGGAATCCTTTTCCAATAAGAAACAAGGCATATTCTGTATATCTTAATAAAAAAGTTCCTAAGCAACATTCAGAAGACTCACACCAATGATGCTATCATAAGCTGGAGTTTCCATCCTTACGGTATTTTTGTCCTGTGCTTCAGAAAGCATTGCCTGTAAAGGGAACAAGCAGCCAGCCATACTTCCGTGCTGATTTTCCACCCCACCAAAATAAGGGTACTGTGAAAGCACTGCAACAGCATACCGAAGCGTGAGCAGACCGCTATCTTCAGGAATAACATCTGAGTCCTCTTCTTTTTCAGAAGACATTAACATATCAGTGCTAGAACAATAAAAAAATAACAAATAGAATCACAGAATAATAGAACAGTTTGGGTTGAAAGAGACCTTAAAAGATCATCTTGTTCCATTCACCCCAGCAGCATTGTCAGGGACTCCTTTCACTGGGCCAGGTTGCTCAGGGGCACATCCAACCTGGTCTTGAACACTTCCAGGAATGTAGCACCCACAAATTCTCTGGGCAACCTGTTCGAGTGCCTCACCACTCTACACAGTAAGCAATTTCTACCTGATATCTAATCTAAATCTAGAGCTATCCTCTTTGGACATGGCAATGATTTCTCACAGTCTGTGTAGAAGTATGACAGGCAGGAACCTGGAGGTGGTATCCCATTCATGAGTTCCCATTTCAGGTTGTGCACTGCAGCACACCAGATTCAGAGGAATCATCATATGTACATCCCCTCCTCTGCAGTCCTTCCCAGAAGCATTTTGCATTAATCACAACGGAATTTTATTCAGCTTAAAAACAGGCTGAGGAAAAAAATATTTTAAACAGAGAACCTGCTTTGAATCAGACTTGATTGCTTTTGTCTCTCCACTTTTGCAGATGATATAAAGGCAGAGATTACTCCAGTGCCTAAGTCCACCTGCAGTTTGAATCCCAGAAAACTCTTGTGCAAACCCATCTCTTTATGGGAAAAACTACCACTGGTGAAGTCCAGGAAAATCTTTTGGACTGCACCATTTATCCTCAATAACATTTATGATTTCATTATTTTCTTTTTCATTATAATTTTATAACATTCCCCATGTCAACAATAATATCACTACAGTAATTAATAACCCTTTGGAGTTGAACTGCATAGGAATACAAAGTCATTGAGAAATAGAAATCTGGAATCAGCTGTTACCTGCTGACAATAAGCAAAAGTCAGAGACAAAATTTTGACTTTGGACAGATGACTTTGCTCTGATGAGCCAATAAAGTCATTCTGTATTGACAGTAATATGAATTTACTATTGTTTAGTTACTTACCATTCAGCAACATACAAAGTTTTAAACTTTCTGTTTCACAGTTTTCATCTCAAACAGAATTTTTTTTTTTAAAGTTACTGAGAAAATGGAATTCTTTCAGAAGCCTCATTTTAAAAGGAACTTTGCAGTAATGAGCCACAACCTCCTGGAAACAGAATGGACCTTATCCTTAGATTCCCACTTGAGGAAGTGGAGGCAGAGACAACCAAGTTAATCCTGTGTCAAATGTAGACTGAAACACAGCTAAGAAATAGTAATCTAACTAACAGAAAGATGGAGAGCAGCACTTTGGAGAACACAGTTCAACCTTTTAGATGGGGCTGTTCTCCAGGCAGCATAGCACTGTGTTACGAGCAGCCCACATAATCAAGTAAATGATATCCCCTGACAGACAAATCAACTCACAACTGACCCTTTCTGTAAAACTGACAATATGACCAAATTATTTATCCAAAGTCTCCCGGCACATGGATCAGTGATCCCATTCACCAAAGAGCCCAAGTCACTTGAATGTGTATAATATTCATATAAATATACCATTTTGCGGAAATTACTTTGTATTCAGTTCTTTAAACATCACAGGAATTATATGCAGGATCTGAAAACGTTTATTACCTATCATTGTGAAGTTTCACTTCCATCAAAGGTGATAGTTTCCCATTTCCCTTCTGTGCCAGAACCCACCAACAATATGTCAGAACTTATTAACAATATTTGTGATTTTCTTTCTTCCCATAGCCCTAGCTGGGATCTCCGGCTGTGCTATCCACACCATGACCATTAATTTCCTGTTTCAGGAAAAAAACTAACATCCCCAGAAAAGCTGCTACAAAGAGACACTATGTAAAATAACTGACATTAAAACTGCTTTCTCTTTTTCCTTGTAAGGACTGAAACCTAGTTAGTCTAAAGGGCTACTGACAATGAACCCCAAGTTCTGTGGAACCTTGTAAGCACTGGTACTGCCACTTCTCATACCTGAAAAGTCAGAAACCCTCAATTTCTAAAGGAAAAGGAGATAACTTTTTTTAGTATTAAAAATCAGTCTAATAGTTAATTACCTATGTCATTGTATCATGCACACTGAAGTCTTGAAAGGCTTTGCTGTGTGGCCTTACACACAGGCCATGCTGGAGCTCCCCTTGCGTAACTCCACTGCTGCCAATGGAACCACGTAAGGAATACTTGGTCCATTGTCCTGAGGAAGCCAGGCTTTACAAACACAAATTATATGCTGATCCCTCCAGAAATTAAGGCTAACTTACTGTCAGACACCTAAGACACGGAAGTGTGTGCAATACGGAGTTTTCACTAGGAACACCTCACTCCTGACTGCCACAAGGCTGGGATCCCACTGTATCCCCACAGAGACTATTCCCTGCATGCATGACAAATTCACACAGTGCACACAGTTACAGAGAGGGGAAAACACTGCCCATGCTGCTTAATGGAAACCAAGGTGAAGTGCAGGACACTAATGAGGAACAATAGTTGAAAGTGTCTCTTGAAAAAAGTCAAATGCCAAGTGTTATATAAATTTATGTCTCCTACAAAGATATTTTTAGGTGATCAGAAATGAAAAGGCCAAGGAGAACTCTCTGGAAATGTAGACTTGGAAGCAGACTACCAATGAAGTCTTCAAAGTCTGTGACTTTGCTTTTCCCAGAATATCCTAGCAGCACAACGAGTTTTCTCTTTTAGAAATTCAAGGATATTTTAGTATTTGGCCTGATACTTTATAATAAGCACTTACAGTGTTCATATCACTCTTTATATTGCACATATTTTAAAGGTAGTACTTTCATCACCTTTGAGACACTAATACTACAAGACACTAAATACTAATACGTTAAGACGTTAATGCTAGCTTAATGCAGCTTTATAACACGTCCCAAGAGATATTTACAACTACCCCTTCTAATAAAACAAGAAGGTGAATTAGGGCTGAAGTTGAATAAGGTACCTGCAAGTCTCACCTCTCTTGACCTACCTAAAACCCACAGTGATTTGAAGCTTAGCCTGCCCTATACATGCAAGCAACACATCATACAGGAGACAAAACAGAATAACATAACTCAGCATCACCAATATTCAAGGACTTCAGTCACTCAAGCACCAGTTATGAATACCAAGGTAAACTTCTTTGCTCACAGACTCGTGAGGCATTTGAACAAAACCTAGAATTTTACTCTTTTGACACCTTGGTTATTCAAGAGAATTACTGATGGAATCTTCCAGATGCAAAACACAATTTTACACCTGTTTAAGATCTGATGAAAACATGAGCAATCTCTATAATGATTATCAGCATACCACTTGAGCAATATGCAAGGCATCCTTCCTGAGACAAATGCAAGTGAGGGAAGACACAAATTTTTTCCTGCATTCTGTTTGCAGGAATCTATTACAGGAAGAAAATAGAATAAAATAATAACAATAAAAAACCAAAAACAACAACAAAAAAAGAACCAAAAAATAAAAACACCCCAACAAAACAAAAAAACCAAAAAATTTAAAAAACTAAACAAACAAAAACCAAAAAAAAACCCAACAAGCCCAAAAACCAATTCAACAAAAAAAACCCACCCCCAAACCAACCAAACAAAAAAAACCCCACAATAACTATATTGCACTGGCGTGCTCAAAGAGTTAAATAGCATTTAAACATGATACCATTTCTCCTCACCAGAAGACTCTACATTGTCAGGAATACTTAAATGTACACTATGTCACTACTCTAAAAAAGATTTAATGATGGATATTGAAAAACTTCATCCTGAATCCATGAAAGGTTATTTTAATCCAACACTAAAAAATAGATGTAGGAGTATCCACATCTTCCTATCTCTCTTCTACCCAAAGAAAACCTACTTCATTTATCAGAAGTTTCCTTAGAAGTAGAGTCAGAAAAATCTGTGTTTATACCCATTATGTGTTCATTTCAGCACTTATAAAGTTATATTTACCCCAGTAATAAATGTGATCCCACAATATCATAGAACAGATCTTGGTGCAGCCCAGTATTCTCATCTCTCCTCAAGAGAGGAATATGTGCAGCTCAGAGCAGGTGAGCGAAAGTGATCAAAGGTAGCAATTTGAGGTTGGCAAATGTTAAAGGAGAGACTCAAGAGGCTAGGGCTATTTAATTTAAAAGCAAAAGCACATGGAGATTACATATTGGGATTTCTAGTCTGAACAGGGGAAAGGTCACATCAGGATGTGCAGGTTTAGCTTCATTCTTCTGCAAAGCCAACAAAAGGCCGCCAGATAATCAGTTCTCTCCCGTTCATAGATCACCAGTCATTTTTCTCTTTCCCAAATGACCACTGTTCACAGTACACTCAGCCTCAAGCAGACAGCATTGCTCTGTAACACTAGCAAATGCAGACAGCAAGTGAAATGCAGCAGGTGTAAACAGAAGAAAGCAGAACAGAAAAAAAAAGCAGAAGGAATGTGGGGGGAAATAAAGAAACCAAAGGAAAAACTCCTTGGAATTCAAATGAAAACAGCAACAGACAGGTTCAGGCAACAGAGTTCTCACAGAGAATAAGGCACAGCACAGGAGCAATCAGGGACCACCTACATTGGAAGAGCTTACAGAGTAATTGTCACAGTTTCTGCCACACCAGAATACTTTTTTTTTTTTAAACCAACATCATCCTCTACTTTCACTAAGTCTAGTAATGATAAAAATTTATGCTAGTCACCAGAACTGTGACAGGCAAAGCACAAAGCTGTACAGATAGGATCAGAACTCTGACATGTCTTCCTTACTGACAGACTACAGATAAATTACTGTGATGCTTTCTGCAGGAATTACTGCCTTAAATCAGGCCTTTTCTACAGATGAAGGACAATTCTCACCATCCACGGGACCTGAAAGCCTTTCAGCCATAGCCTGTTAGATTTGCTGCTGCTTCAACACCCACAAAGCATTTACATTCCTCTGACTTCACCACCAGTCCTGAGAAAAACAAGTCAGTGGAGGCTAAGGACCAAGAGACACTCAACAGGTACTGTATGCAGCCAGCTACCTGAACTATAAACGTTTTTAAGAGATTCAAACTAAAAGAGTGTAGGCTCAGATTAGTATTAGGAAGAGGTTCTCTGCTGTGAGGATGTTGAGGCACTGGAACAGGTTGCCCAGAGAAGCTGTGGATGCCCATCCCTGGCAGCGTTCAAGGCCAGGCTGGATGGGGCTTTGAGCAACCTGCTCTAGTGAAAGGTGTTCCTGCCCACGGCAGGGGGATTGGAACAAGATGATCTTTAAAGTCCCTTCTAACCCATTCTGTGATTTTATGATTCTTTGTTAGTACAAACAGATGCCTGGCTTATTTCTTCATACGAGGTATATGTTTCATTGTACAACCGCAGTCTCCTAAAACCATTAAGACGTTCAGTTACCTTTAAGTACTTAACCAGTACCGTGTTGCTAAATGTTTACCCATGTAACTTTACGCGCCAAACTGTTCATTCAAATTCACGGATGTAACAAAGTTTCCACAACTGGAGCACGACCCTCCAGAAAAACTGCCTTCGCAGCATTTTCGGCCTGCAGAGATGTTGGTGACTAACTCTTCACAAGGAACTCTACTACAGGAGCAGGAGTATTCAGCACAAGTGAGAAAGGGGCAAATTTAGATTGGGATTAGGAAAATTTAGATTTAGATTAGGAAGAAATTCTTTACTGGGAGGGTGGTGAGGCACTGGAACAGGTTGTCCAGAGAAGTTGTGGATGCTGGAAGTCTGGCAGTGTTCAAGGCCAGGCTGGATGGAGCTCCAAGCTATTTGGTCTAGTGGAATGTGTCCCTGCACATGGCATCGGGCTATATGGCTTTAAGGTCCATTCCAACGCCCTGACAGTCTATGACTCTGTATTTACTCGGGAAATAGAAACAAACGCATGCCACAGGCCCGGAAGAGGCTGCTCTCAAGCGGTT
>VXBC01012140.1:215315-238058 GCA_013399945.1 Ploceus nigricollis
AACAAAACAAAAAAACCCGAAACCAACCAAACAAAAAAGCCCAAACAAACAAAACAAAACGCTGGCACAGCTCAAGACTGTCCTCTCATTCTGCCACTTGTTATCTGGGGAAAAAGACCGATCCCCACCTGGCTACAAGCTCCTTTAATGTGCTTATTCTCCTCCCAAGTGAAAACTTAATGCCTTGGTAGAATGAAGAAGGCTAACGAGATACATACTGCTCATACCAACACTTAAAAAGGATATATATGTGACAACCATCTGGGAATTCCCCACTGAAGTAGTTGTGACAAAGCTGACATGAGCACAACGTGTTAAGGAAGACAATAGGAGTAAATCTGGATTGCCCTAACCTGATATACCTGATGCACATACCCATTGAACCACAGCCTTTGCACTTGCTTCGAGACAAAATATTAATGGAATCAGAGAATCAAAATATGGTTTGAGTTCAAAGGGACCTTAAAGATCATTTAGTTACAACACTCATTGCTGTGGACAGGGATACCTTCTAGAGGAACAGGTTGCTCAAAGCCCTGTCCAGCCTGGTCTTAGACAGTACCAGGGATGGGACATCCACAGCTTTTCTGGTCATCCTGCTCCAGTGCTTAGCCCTCACAGTAAAGAATTCATCCTAACATCTAATTTAAACTTGCCTTCTTTCAATTTAAAACTATTGCCTCTTGTCTTGTCACTATCTGCCTTTATAAAAACTCTTTTTCCTTTTCGTAAGTCCCCTTGAGGTACTGGAAGGCCATAGTGAAGTCTCCCTGAAGCCTTCTCCATAGAGGACAACTATGAACAACTTCAGCTATCTCAGCTATTCCTCTCACTTCTCTAACTAGAAAAATAATGCTGGGAAAAGAGGTGTATTATCAGATGGTGTTGAAGCAAAGGGTGAAGATAAACCTGAACAAGTTCATGAAAGGAGGCTGGGTTTTTGCATGTTATATGGAATGGGCAAAATGCTGAGAGAAGGTTATGAGATTTGCCTGCTAGTTTCATAAAGCAAAGTGGTATAGGGGGAGTTAAGAATGTAAGAAAGCTCAGCAAGAGCATATTTTGCTTTGCTTAGCAATAACAACGTGGCCTAAAGCCCTTATACCTCCCCCAGTTATATTTAGATTTGCACTGAATTTCAATGCTGAATTCTTTTATTAGCTCTCATTAACTTCTGCCTCTTAATTGTAGTTATTATTCCTCATTATGAAAGCTTTGCTAAGCTGCATTTTCCCTATAAGTATAGACAGTCTCTGTTGCCTTCTTGTTACACCCTCTGCTTTCTTCATCCATCACCTTTGTGCTCCATGACACTGCTCAGCTCTGGAAGAAGCTCTTCATTAAGGGCTGTTGCCCTCACTTCCTGTTGAATCCTCCCTGAAACCTATGAGTTGTCCCATGAGGAATATCATTCCAATTTCCAAGGCCATGCCTGCCTTGTTATGTGTTTGTTGTTATTGCCTATGCTCTGTTTATTTTATGAACATACCTTTTCCCTTTGTGCACTTGCAACATTACCTGAAATTTGAAAACACCCCATCACTTATCTGATGTAGCCACATCTAGGGTCGAAGTGACAGGGCTATACTGATCTAAATGCAGTGTTGACATAAACAGGTGGGAGGAATTTCAGCCAAGAATTGCAGGATTAAACCCTACTCTTCCAGAAATCTATTAGGGATTTTTAGTGCCCCATAGAAAGGAAATAAGATACTTCTTTCAAAAACCTTCCTTAGAAAACCAAACACTGTGGAAATCAGTGGGCAGGTTTTTTTGTAAGACCATGTGAAAATGACATCACAGAATTCCCCAGCACAAGGGCGATCGCTGCCAAACACAGCAGTGTCAGAGAGGGTAGTGAGCTTTGGAAGGGGCTAGAGGCTCCTGCACTGTAAGTATTCATGCTTTTTGGCATAATCCCGTGGGCTTTTCAGTTTGATATATGAATTTCGCTCACCTCGTGGTGGGTTTGATTTTGAAGTTCTTCTGTATTCATTAAAAAAAATCCAAACTTGTAAAGTACACAGACCTCAAGCAGGAAGACTTAATAAGAAGCTCAAGGAATGGCTAAGTTGAAAATACTAAAGCTGGTAATTTTTAAACATGAATGGATAATACGTTTTCTGTTTTGTTTCCAAACTTCAATACTAAGCAATCATATACTTATAAAGCCACTCCACTCCATCCAAATCCTCTTAAGAACAAAGAGAGCTGTTTATTTTTATAGCTTGGAATTAATCTGCCCTTTATATACTAGGCATAAGGCCCATGGGCATTTCAAGGTTTCCAAGAAGTATTTACTTTTCTCTGCTGGAAAGACTTTAATAATTCAATAATAAAGCAATGAAGGATGTATGAACAACTCAAGGAGTATAAACTGCAGGTATTAGGCTGAACTCTGTAGTAGGTGCTGAAATCCCAAGAGCATTGAAAGTACACTGAGTTAGAGAAGCGAAGATAGTACAAAAGACAACTGGAAAACAAACTAATAAAAGTACAGTACTTGCAAGAGGAATCAAGTAAAATTCTAACCAATGTGTATTCTGTATTTTTGTAGTACTGTGGTATCCTGTGAGCTTGAAAGACTGATTTTCAGAGCTTCTATGTTCACAATTACAGCTACAGTCAGTAAACACTGGATATATAACAACTTTGAAAAGCCAATCCTAAATGGTCCAGTGAATCTAAAGTGAAGACTAAACCCCTGAATTCCAGGCTAGTCTCCTAACACAAGAAACACCCTTCATTCCTTTCTTGGTTCACACAACTTCAGAAGTGCATAAATTTTTGTGAAGCTAATCACATTCCCTGGCAGTATTGAATAGTACTTCCTCTAACAGACATAGCCTTAATATAATGACATGAGAATGCTTATTAAAGGGTAGTTTTGTGGCTTAATCATAAATCAAATTTTATACTAGTCTCAGCCCTGTCTCACGTCACTGAATTTACTGGGCTTCCACTTCAATCCAAGTGATGATCACAATGATCATCACTAAAGCTCCAGAAGGAGTATCATGACTAACAAACTTAGTGTTTGTAAGTAGTCTAAAAATACCTTTGGCAAACTGGTGTTGAACATTATTTTTATTCAGTGTTTTAGAATTAGCTTCATCCTTGTTCAAGATGAGCTCTATGTTACTACCATTGTACCTTGACAGGCAAGGAACACTGCCACTGTTTTTTAAGCACTGACTGTGTCAGCACAGCAATTACAGAACTATGCAGAGGGCTAAAATTTTGGGACATGATCTTTCAGCAGTTGTCAGTTTTTCCTTTGTCATGCATTCTGGTTCTGGTCTTTGTTCTGGACAGCAGCACCCAAAGAACTGATCAAACCCAGCTGAAAGCACTGCCCAAACCCTTCTGAGCAAGGATTTTTTAACTTGGCCTATGCTAAGCTGTAATGTTTATAGGATAATCTCACACAGGGTTGCATCAGGATGGTTGTTCCCACCAGGAGTGGGAACAAAAGGGAAAGCCTAGAAACATCTGTCCTGTCACTGCTTCCAAAATTCCCATGACAATGGAGAGTGGTCTAGGGATGTAACAATCTTTGCATCAAAGACTCTCAAAGTCAGCCAATAGTATCTTTTACTATTACACCTGAACAAGAATGTTGCATTCCTAAAATGTAGCTATAGTTGGGACAAAACACATCTTACATTACTTTTACAATAAATACAATAAAATATTAATGCATGGTAACACATCATAATGGCTCTACATGGATCTTTGTTTAAACATGAAAAACTGCAGGCAATTTGAAAGCTGTGTAACTGAAATATACTTCTGTCCAAAGACAGATGTTTAACTCACTTTTGGTTCAGTTCACATTTGGTTCAGATGATTTTTGCATCTCTTATCGAAAGTGAGTGCACTTCCCAAGGGTAGCAGGTTGTTTTGCCAGAGTATATAGTATGTTGTTTTGCTCTCACAAAAGGTAAACAGAAACAACTGAAAAAAACCAAACCTAATGAAAACAAAAAAGGAAGGAAACAGATGTGTTTGGTAATTTCTGAATTTTTTCATGTCTGAATATTGCTCTCACATACTTAATTGAGAATTAAATGAGTACAGGATGTTTTCATCTCACGAATGTTGAGTAGTCAGAATGATTTCCCTCAAGGGTTTTCATCTATCTCTAATGCTTGTGCTTGCCTGCCATTAAAACAGATGAAAGTTGAAGAAGAAAAGCTGAAGGGAAAGATGATGATAGGGATGCATGTAATCCAAACCAGATCAAACAGGGGTTTATGCTGAACCACATCATTCTGGCAGCTGAATTTGAGTAGACTATTAGAATAAGCAATGAAGTGCGCCAATAGGGATAATTAAATTTAAAACTTGTAAGATGTAGGATATATTATGTACTTGATCCCCCTTGGTGGAGTCTCTTTTCAAGGTTCACACTATACATATACATAGGCATATGCATATGCATATACATATATCATATACATTTTTCTTCCAGGAAATTTCTGCTAAAATTTTCCCATCATCAAAAGTTTAGGTATTCTTTCCAGAAAATTTGATCTGAATCTCAATGACAGCCAACAAGACTTCACTTTCTGAGGCCAAACTACGGGTTTATGGCACGGGAATCTTTTGTGAGTCTAGCTAAGTTACATATCTAATGAAAGACTGAGACAATGTTTACTAGTACAGTTTTACATACCAGTTTGCCTAAGAAGGTGAAATAATACATAAAAGGTGCAGATTTGCAGGGATAGGGTGCACTTCAACAAAATTACTTAGCCTTTTTCCAGTGTCAACTGCCAGTTTGCTTGTACAAGACCTAAGGAACTATAAATTTCTTCCAGGCACTTTTTCCCTTTGAGCTGAAGTACTTCCCTGTCAAAGCATGCAAAGATTTTATGGGACATCAAGCGGGACTAAGCTGAGCTTCTGCAAGGTGTCTTATCTGATCCATCTTCTCCCTTTGGCTGAATACTCAGTAACAGTCTTTCATTTGCAAATCTTTCATTTGCACAATGTGTAACTGTCCCCTCCAGTCCTGAACTTTCCTTTGAAGACCATGGAGGGAACCTTCTTACACAAATCTATAATTCATGGCTGGAGTGTTTAATTTCTGTTTTATAGGTTTCGAGGGCTGATTACAGAAGTTCTCATACTTCGCTGGGAAAAAGAAGTTTACCTTTCAAAGAAAATCAAGATGCATTTGATATCAGTGTCAGTTTTATTGTCTTGGAAATACAGAAGACTTTATCCGTCTAAAAAAATACCCTGTTTTGAACTGTTACAGTTTAGTAGTGAAACCTAAATAAATGAGCTAATTTCAACTAACTTGCCTTGAAATTTAGTAGATAATGTCCTCCTGTCTTTGACTTCAGAAAGGTATTTCAATGCACCAGCTGGGTTATTTCTATAGTTATTTTATGCTATAGTCACAAGATATTAATCTGTACACTTTGGCATAATTTAAAAAAATGGAAGAAAAGGAAAGAAATGGTTCTGAATAGAGACTGACTTGAAAAAACTCCAAATGAGTGTTTGGAATGTTTGCAGCCTTTTTAAGTAAGAAGAGGGTGAACTAACAGATATATTCTCTCCAGTACAAAAGCATTTTAACACCATAAATTTTGTTATTCTTTTATGGTTAAGTTGTCCACTCAAAGAGATGGATGTAGTCTCTAGACAATATTATAGTTACCATTTTTCTGACTTTCAAATCTAACTATAGAACTCTCTGATGGTCTTAAAAATATTTTCTTCATCTGATTAGAGAACAAACTATTATTTCCTCTTTATTTTTTTTCCATAATTACCTTTTTCTCCCCCAAGAGCCTTAGTCATGCACAAGGACCCCATTTTATCCTGTACACAGAACAAATAGAGAAAAGAGGACAGGACTATATTCATGTTTATTGAGGAGACAGCTGTGACACAGTGTTCTGACCACAGTGCTAGCAGTCATGTCCTACTGAAGAGTTCCTCCCTATTACAGCCCAATTCAAGCGTGATGATGATTGTTCTTGACAGCACCTGAGGGTCTTGTCCCCATCTTACCCTTTTTACCATCTCCATAGATTACCCCTAGCAACAATTTTTGTGAAATTTAAAAGGCTTTCTATTACACCAAGTGATGATACCTCCTTGTTCAAAATTGGTTGTTGCCATTTCTTGAGAATAGTAGTAATGAATATTCAATTTTGCCAGGATGAGTGCCAGAGTCTGTCCATGTACATTTGTTCTCCTCCCACCAAAAGTCAGTGAACAGAATACATTCTGTACAGTGTTTTGGTCACAAGTGTGTGCATCTGGCATAAATTGTGTGTAAATTTTTCAGTTTGCTTTGCAGGGGACCACTTTTGTTTTTTGCTTTGTGCCTGATGCTCTTATGGCGAAGTTGTTTTGAAGTGGATCAGTTCTGCATTTTCCTTTTGTGTGTGTCATTGAGGCATCCAGTAACATACCATTGTTTAGAATAAAGCTGACTGTAAGAATTCTGCTTCAAGCACGTTCAGGTAAGAGCACCTTTTGTGTATAGTTATAGTTTTGCTTAGTAAACTCCACTGAAGCTGTCAGACTCTCCGATTAAGTCAGTTAGAGGCTTCCTAGCTCTATCAACATGAAGGCAAGCCAGTTTGGCTGTACAAAGATATATTGCCTTGAGTCCTGAAGGGACATCCAGGGAAAGGTGTTTTAAGCCTCTAGGCTGTTTCTTGTGCTGCACTACTCATGGTCTTTGTCCCTTACATCCATCTATTAAGGTATATTAAGGTATTTTAATCCTTAAATCCAGACCAGCAAATCTGATTTGTCTTGAGTAGCTGAACAGATGTGATGGAGTGTTCCACTCCATACAGCA
This sequence comes from Ploceus nigricollis, assembly GCA_013399945.1. Lineage (NCBI taxonomy): Eukaryota > Metazoa > Chordata > Aves > Passeriformes > Ploceidae > Ploceus > Ploceus nigricollis. The sequence continues at coordinate 222,148 of VXBC01012140.1, forward strand.
TCCAAAACTCTAGACAGAGACAAGTTACCAATAAGCAGTGCTGTCCACAAGAAAACCTCTTTCTATCTCACTAGTAAACAGTGTATAAAATCAGCAGGCTTGGGAAAATATCACTTGTCTTCTGAAAATTCAGGACTAACATGGATTGAAATGCTAGCAATAGCCAAATAATGTTCTACAGTATACTGGCTCTTCCTTTGGAACAAAAAGTAATCCTAAAATTGTGAAGTTTTTGTAAAAACCTTTTGGTTGAAGGTGGCTGCTGCAAAGAGTGAAATGTTGATGGGGCAAGGAGAACACAAATCCTCATGTTAACATGTTCTGCTGAGAGCTTATGACTTCTGATCCTGATTATTAACAACAGCTCTGTAAGTGAGTCTTTTCAATATTTTAGTATCCAGACAACCACAGGCAGAAAAATCTGAGCTATAGTCGGTGATTCCAAATGGTTCTACATTCCTGTAAGTTTTGGTGTCATTGCATGTAACTGAAAACATGTTTTTCCATGCTGATTGTTATTTCTTTTTTTTTCTTTTTTTTTTTTTTTCTTTTTTTTTATAAATTGGATTTTAAAAAAGCCTCACTGAGTGATTCTTTACACCTTGTGGTGAAAGAATGTGCTGACTTGGGCAGGGAAAGAGTTAATTTTCTTCACAGTGGCTAGTATGGAGCTGTGTTTTGGATTTGTGCTGGAAACAGTGTTGAGATGTTTTTGTTAATACTGATAGCCAAGGCCTTTTCCCCTTTTCATATTTCTCTGCTGGTGAGAAGACTGGGAATGCCTGGTAAGCTGGGAGGAGACACAGCCAGGACAGCTGACCCCAGCTGGTATCATGCTCAGTATACAAACTGGGGGGAAGAAGCAAGAAGTGGGAGGACATTGGAAGTGGTGGTGTTTATCTTCCCAGGTAACCAGTATGCACAATGGAGCCCTGCTTTTCTGAGAATGACTGAACATGGAAAATGGTGAATTAATTTCTTGTTTTGCTTTGTTTGCATGTGCAGCTTTTGCTTCACCTATTAAGCTGTTTTTATCTCAACCCATGAGTTTTCTAGCTTTTATCATTCTGATTCTCCTCCCAGTCCTGCTGGTGGGGGAATGAGCAAGTGGCTTTGTGGTGCTCAGTTGCCAGCTGGGGTTAAACCACAAGCATAAAAGTGAGTTTTGAAGCACTCTGTGATTTTTGTCCTGCTTGCAATGTGTTTTGTTTCATCTGTGGCTTTCTCTAGAATTCGGTATTAAATCCATCATGCTCATCTTATCTTCCTCTTCTTATCTTGCTGTGGTTCAAGTTACTAGAGAGACTGTCTCACTTCTCCTTATGGTATGACATGAAAGCTACATCCCACTTCATTATTAAAAATATCAGCTGTGTGAGGCAGATAGACTGTTCATGCTGCCAAGCAAATTAATTTGCCCCTCTAGAGTAGTGTAAAAGCAAACCTTGATGTCTTCTGAACCAAATACATGGTAACCTCCTTCAACACAGGCTTCCTACTCCTTTGCCAACAAAATAATTTTCAATCTACTAAATAAAGCCCAGCTGTTAGTGACATGATTGGCAATAATCACACATATTTTTCATTGTGCAGGCATAATTCAGGGAGGTACATTGCAATCAGAAACTGGAAGCTATTCCTCTAAACAAATCTATTGAATGCCAGTGATGATAATTATTAGTGATTACTCACCAATTGCAAATGTGTTCTAGATTTAGACATTCTAAAATAGGGACAGCATGGCAGTTTTTCACATGGATATGAAGGTTAAATTTTTTATTTTAACTTCTAACAATGACTCTTTGTTAGAAAAAAAGTAGGGTTCAGTAGCTGAAATCTGGACTGCCTAAGTTTAATACTGTTTTATGTTTACTTCAAAGGCACATAGTATTTCAAGCCGAAGAAAAAATTGAACTCAAGGTGGCAGAGGAGGAAGTGTTGCCCTAAAGCCTGTTAAAATAAAGAATGTCAGATGAAAAGTAGTAGAAAAGATTTAGACTAGGTCAAAGGAAAAAGGGAAGTTGTTATAATTCATTTTTACTCTGGAAGCTATGCTGCATGACATTTTTGGAAGAAATCAGATCTTTTGTGAGACCAGATGGCACAGCTGGAACCTGAAAGGGCAGTCCATGTGAAACATTTGAAAACTGTTTTTAATTCCTGCGGGTTTTGTTGCTGTTGTTGCATTCTTTTTGTCTGGAACATGGAGCTCATCTTACTGTGTGATCAGAGCACCACTATTGTCAATGAACGGGAGAGAGGAGGAATGCATAAGAAGGAGGAATGCAGTTTTCAATCACTGCTAGGCCTCAAGAGAGGCCTAATAAGGCAAAGAATTCAAGGAGAGCATTCTCTGTGCCCCTCTTTTCACTGATCATGCAGGTAAGCATTGTAGATGTTACAGAAAATTTTGAACATTAAATAGTGTGTTGAAAAGTTGTTTCTTCACTTTCTTACCAATGGTAATTTGAAGACTTTTGCGATGCTTCAATTAATAAGATTTTCTACAACTAATATAATTTAGTAACTATCTCTTATGGTTGTGCTAATAAATAGGCATTCTGTTAAATGGACAATTTCAACTGATTGAATTCTTTGAGAGTTACTGTATACAACTAGACACTGAGACAAACAGTATGAACAGGAGCATGGTTGCATATGATTTGTGCCCTCAAAGAATGGTTCTAATTTGGTCCTCAAAACACTCTTCTCCCTGGCTGCATTTGTAGTGCCACTTCTGTGGTTCCCAGGAGGTCTGCTGTCCACATTCCCTGAGGCAACGTGCCCTCTGGACAGCAGCTGGCTGAACCTGGCTTTTGGTCATACGGGACTTCTTAACTGATGGTGCTCTCCACATCCTCCTCTGAGCCATGGAACAACCCAGCCATGCAAGGGAAAGGAACAAATAAACCACAACTGTTTGGTTAACTGCTTATTTGCATTCTCCTGTGTTTTCCATTATGGCAAGAAACAATTTTGTGCTGCAGAAACCTCACATAATGGCATCTTGTTTTTGTAGCCAGTACAAGTAAATTAATTGCTGCCATCTCAGCTGTCCTACATGTTTATGGCATCCCCATATCAGAAACATAAAGTTAAACCACACATTTTAAGTTAACTTAAACATAGGTTTGAGTACTACTGCTACTCCCTAGGAGACATTGGATTATTGTTAGCTAGTAAGGCTGCAGCTGTGGTTTGACTGACCCAGGGAAAAACTGTCAGTAGAACAAGAGTCTTTGTGGTCTCCTCACCTCCTGCAGCTCCCAGTGAGAGGAATATGTAGTTATAGGCCAAGACTAATCTGGAGATAAGCCCGTTGACCTTTGGAGGTTGTGCTATCTGTACACAGACCTATTATAGGCAGGTAGTGTATATATATATTCTAGGTAATTATATGGTCTTATGTGGTTATGCAAATACCTGTGACAGTATCAAACCTAATGACACCCTGCTTATGCAAGTTAGTCTTGTTATCCCATGTTATAGTGCTGTGGAAGGAAAGCCTGGGCAGCCAGCACAAGGTCATCCAGTCAGTATGTACCTAAACAGACAGTAGAACTAGTTACCCAACTTCATACTAGTTCTCTATCTTCTGTCTTGTCCCTTCTATCCATCTGCCTTTTCATGTGGCTACATCCCAGTGCTTCTACCTTGTTTTCCATTATGGATTTCCTTGCATACTGGCTCAAGCAGGCATAAAATCTTGTGAGTACTTGAGACATGACATTGGATTTCCTATTCCATCTTTATAAGAAAATTTCAAAACCTAAATCTGCAGGCCTTGTTTGCAGTCAGTAAAGAAAACATGATCAGACACACCATTCTTAAGCTTCAACTTGATGTATCTATAATTTATTTTAATTCAAAACTGTCTAATCAAGAAGATTTTATTTTAAGGACTACAAATATATGCCCTTCTGCTGAGTAACCATTGCTTCAGTGGGGAATAAAAAGCCTGCAAATATATGCTTGGCTTCTCAGCATGACCTAGTGTGGTTCACAGCCATCTGTGTTTACAGTAAGACATCGCCCACTTGCATTGGTCTGTAAACAGTATCAAACCCCAAAGTTTTTCTTTTTTTTCTCTTTCACTCTCCATATATACTCTCCTCTTCAGTGTGTCTCCATATAGGAGACATAAGTGTCTGCAAAAACATCTTTTTTTTTAGGTCTAGGCAGTCTAACAGTTCTCTGAGCTAGTACTTCAAAGATGCCTTTACAATATTAGTAAATAAAAGAATTGCTAGTTGGTTGTTGTTAGTACTAGGGGAGTATTTATTAGCTGCCTAAACCCCTACTTGGTCCTGTAGCAGTGGTTGCTTATTCAGACAGCCAGTGGATATTCAAGACCCAGTCAAAATGCCAACGAGAGAAACTCATGAGTTTCAAGTGTGTGAGGGGTGTTGGGATGTTGGAACTCCATTTGGATTTTGGAAACTCTCTATTTCTCCATGTCAATTGACTTCAGACTGTCAGCAAACTGTCTTTCAAATCACTGCTAGTGCCAGGAACAGCCACAAAATTTGTTTTTTAACTCTGTTATGTTTCTGCTAGCCTACATATATATTTGTGAATACAAGTATGCAAAAGGCCTAAAATCCAAGATTTAACCCCATAGATGTCATTGGCAAAGAATGGAATTCAGATCAAGTTAGGACTCAGTATTTTTTGTAAGGTGATAAGAGCACACTCACATTTCAGGTATCATACAGGAACACATTTGTAGAACAGTAAAGCACAGTTATTCTTAACATTTTATGACCTTCAGGACAAGGAAATACTCTTGGGCTTATCCCTGTTCGTAAAAGACACATTGCCCACATCTAACAAAAGAAAATTGACTCAACAGGGAAGGAAGTTCCATGGTTGTTGAAAAGATGAGGAAATTCCAGCATATTCTTACATCACAGAATTAATGGCCATGTGCAGCTCCTGAAGCAGTCTTGGTATTGTCCTGCATTCCTATTCACTGCACAACCACTCCCAGTGCCAGAAGGTGAATTGCTGCTGCCATGGAAGAAGACAAGGCATTTGGTGGGAGGGAATCTGAATGCAAAACATCTCCATGACAAGTCTTTGTAAATGCATATTGTGCATGGTGGCATGGGGAGCAACTCACCGATTGCTGTCAGCCAACTTTTCCCTTTTTTTTATTAAGTCTTTTGTGACCTCCAGGCATTGACTGATCTGATTTGAAAGATCAGGGTTTTGGATGGCACTGCAGAGTCTGTTGCCTGCTTACCATATGCTTCATTTTTGGCTTCCTTGAACTAATAAGAATAATGTAACTGCCCTGCTTAAGCCTTAACTATTTCTTGTCCCCCAAGTGTATTGAGAATAAAGCATTATGAATCTAATGAAATATGAGAACTACTTAGGAATTACCTTAAATACATGGTTAAATAAAGCAGATATGCCATAAATCTTGGGCAGATACAAGGACATGTAATAGATAGACAGACAGATAGATAGATAGATAGATAGATAGATAGATAGATAGATAGACAGACAGACATGCCTGATCTCAGTGCCTGGCAAGGTTATGGAGCAGATCATCTTGAGAGTGATCACACAGAACATACAGGACAACCAAGGGTTCAGACCCAGCCAGAATGGGCTTAGGAAAGGCAGGTCCAGCCTTACCAATCTGAGCTCCTTGTATGACCAGCTGACCTGCCAGGTGGATGAGGGGAAGGCTCTGTCTACCTGTACTTCAGCAAGGCCTTTGACTGTGTCCCACAGCGCTCTCCTGGAAAAGCTAGCAGCCCAGAGCTTGGACAGGTGCACCCTTCACTGCGTTGAGAACTGGCTGGATGGCCGGGCCCAGAGAGTGGTGAATGGTGCTGCATCCAGCTGGTGGCTGCTCACTGGTGGTGTCCCCCAGGGATCAGTGCTGGGCCCAGTCTTGTTTAATATGTTTACTAGTTATCTGGATGAAGGGATTGAGTCTACCATTACCAAATTTGCAAAAACTCCAAGTTGGGTTGGAGTATCAATCTGCTGCAGGGTGGGAAGGCTCTGCAGAGGCAGCTGGAATGGCTGGAGAGATGGGCCAAGACCAGCGCCATGACATTCAACAAGGCCAAGTGCTGAGTTCTGCTCTTTGGCCACAACAACTCCAGGCAGCGCCACAGGCTGAGGGCAGAGTGACTGAAAAGTGGCCCAGCAGAAAAGGACCTGAGGGTGCTGGTGACAGTGACTGAACATAAGCCAGCTGTGCCCAGGCGGCCGGGAAGGCCAATGGCATCCTGGCCTGTACCAGCAATAGTGTGGCCTGCAGGACCAGGGCAGGGATTGTCCACTGAATTTGGCACTAGTGAGGCCACACCTCCAATCCTGTGTTCAGTTGTGGGCCTCTCAATTCGGGAAGGACATTGAGGTGCTGGAGTATGTCCAGAGAAGGTCAACAAGGCTGGTGAAGGGTCTAGAACACACATCCTGTGAGGGGCAGCTGAGGGTGCTGGTGTTGTTTAGCCTGGAGAGGAGGAGGCTCAGGGGTGACCTTATCACTCTCTATGACTGCCTGAAAGGAGGCTGTAGCCAGGTGGGGGTCGGTCTCTTCTCACAGGCAACCAGCACCAGGACAAGAGGACCCAGGCTTAAGTTGTGCCAGGAGAGGTTTTTAAGTTGGACATTAGGAAGAAATTCTTCATAGGAAGGGTGATTAGATATTGGAATGGGCTGCCTGGGGAGATGCAGAGTCACTGTCCCTGGAGGTCTTTAAGGAAAAACTGGATGTGGCACTTGGGGCCATGGTCTAGCTGACATGAGAGTAGGTATTCAGTGTTAGGTCGGACCCAGTGATATCAGAGGTCTTTTCCAATCTAATTAATTGTGTGATTCTGTGTGATTCTGTGATAGACCAACAGACAGGATAGAGAAAAGGATACATCAAACAAATGTAAGTAAATTACAGTAAAGAAATCTATGATGATTTACAATATTTTAGGTAACAATAACTTATGCAACGGAGAATGATACGTTGCTTATCCTACTGGCCTTCACCAGTTGGTGAAGCAATTGCCAGCGGTTTCAACAAGTTTAAGTGTCTGGATGGGTAGTCATATAATAACTAACTCACTTTGTATTCATATATCACAGTATCTTGTTAGTGCACCCGTATTCTGAGGATGAGTTGGCACTTCATGTACTTCATGAAAAGGCCTGCCCTGGCTCAGTCACATGATGCTGAATTATTTCTCAGACTGAGCACCCTGAAGAAATACTGAACTGTAAAAATCCAAAAGTAAAATCAGGGCTTTTAAACGTGGGAAATGAGATTGGATCAGTTAATAAAAAGCTTTGAAGTACTCTAAACTTTGCCTTCTAAGTGAAATAAAAAGAGAAAATGTTTCTTCTTAATAATTATTATGTTCTTCAGTTAAAAATTAATTTTGAAAGCTTTTTTGGCTTATTAATATAGAAATAGATATATTTAGCTTATCAATATAGAAACTAGAAACAGGCAAATTATTATCTGGTCTATTCATGCCTTTCATTTTGCTGCAACACAGAAAACCAAATCTATTCTGTCCTAGTAGAAAATATCCTTGTTCAATAAAAGTAGTTTTGTGATTTTGAATGGAAACAGTAAACACTATGAAAAGTCTAAGCTGTCTCTTTATCAGTATGAGCCTTTATTTTCTTACCAAAAAACTGTTCTCTGCATAATTGATAGGAATACAAATCACCTTGTCTCCCAAAGGATCTCATATCATGCTATAAGAATATAATTTTTTTTTTTTTTTGGTCAGAATACCTCTGTGCCCAGCCAGTTTATTGCTCAGATGAAATCTTCTCCTCTTGTCTGTCTGTAAATCGAACTTGGAACACTGAGAAAACCTTCTCTTTAGAGCTTGTATATTAATCCCTGACTACATACTCTTCAATGTTTTGTATTTTGCTGATGCATGAACAGAAAATTTTCTTTAGGTTATATGTGGCCAGTAAACAAAATGCTCATTTGGGAAATATCTACCCTCTATTTGATGTTTTGACATCTCCTGCGCTTGTGCCACACAAGCGGAGGACATTAATCAAGCCAGAATTACTTGATAGAATTTATCTTCCTTGCAGACAGAAGCGTGCATATGAGTTCCACCCACCCAAGAGAATTTCTAATGGTTTCATGGCTTTTCAAATCAAAGTAAATGCATACCCATAATACACTGATTTCCCTATCAGGATCTACATGTAGCCTCTAGTCAACATATGGCTAAACCAAGAATTTTCACAAAGAGCATGGGTACAGGAGGGCTTTCTACAAGATGTATTAGCTAATTTGTCTCGGAAACCCAAAATTAGCTGTAAGTTCACCAGATGCTTGCTTTTTCTGCATAGTCCTCCACAAATCCACTTATCCTCAGATCCCTTTGTGAAGTATTTATCTTCATTTCTCAGTTCTTTCAGATAGTCTGCCAAGTCAGTGGACAAGTGAGCTCCCACAAAGTACTATGTTAACATTTTGATACAGAATGCATATTTTCAACCCTAATAGAGGAACAGTAGAAAACTGCTGCACACCAGAGTGGCATGGATGCATATTAGTTTGGGCACAGCATCATCCTAACATGCCTACTGGGCTCTTGATTAGAGCCAGATCAGATATAACCAACATAAAATGTGGACAAGACAGGCTTGGATTAATCTATAACTCTATCCATATTCTAAATCTATTAATAAATTCTAACTAATAAAGTAAATAAAACATTTTAAAGAAATTTGTTACACAAGTCTTGCACTTTTAGGACTTTAAAATAACAGGTGGTTTGAATGAGCTAATTAAATAATGGATGCAGTTAAAATTCAAAGTAAACTTAAGAAACAAAGTACTTGAAACCTACAGTACTTGTATTTAAGTTACTAATGAATACTGTTCACGCTAATAAATATTAGTAAGAGAATACGCAAATTCACATTATTCTTAATATGTGTCTCTCTCTCCATTGGCTAATGTAGCATTTTGAAGTTAACCTTCAAGAGCTCTTACTAACATACTAGCCAGATGCTGCTATGTACAGAACAAGGTTTATGTTCTCAGATGAGACACCTTAGGCTTTTCTCAGCTAAATGTATGCATTTGGCTGCAAAATACAGAGACAGATCCTAGCCAAACAGAAGCAAAATCTCTTCCCTGGAGACTGACCAGACCTAGGATTACAGTAGGAGCTTCTGAACATGGCAGCCTACATGACAAGAGGAAGAATCATGTCTGTTTTGTAGGTCTATGTTTTTCAGAAAAAGCATCTATAACATGGATAATCTGTCAATTAACAAGAGTTAAAATACAAGTATGTAAATAAATAAATCAATAAATGTGTTTTCCAACAGGGAAAGGGGAGGGAAGGCCTTTGAATACAATTTAACCACATGCTCTTAGTGAGGATCCTTTTCCTTTGTAGGAAGAAGAACATTGATTTGTGTATGTGGCATTTTGGATTTTGTCTCAGTGATTTTATTGGTGGGGGGAAGGAAGGGGTTGCTTTCAGGCATTTCCATTCCCTGATGACTTGGACATGTAACAACCATCTGTTCAGCTGGTTCAATCCTGAACATGTTGTCTTCAGAGCAATGAAAGAACAACAAAATGAATAGACAAAAGATGTGACATATTTTCTGGCAAGCATATCTTTGAAAACTTTTGTTATTAAGGCAAGAACATTTCTGTAAGGTGCAGTTACAGCTTTTTCCATTGCTTTTCAAATAGTACAGTATGTGATTAAAAAACACATGGAAAAGACTCAGCTACATAAGTAATATCATTTCAAAGATGTCATTTTCTCCAGTTATTGCAGGATTTACAGGAAATCTGCTCCATTTCTTGACGCTAATAAAAGTATCAGATGACTAAACACAGTTTAGATTGTTAATAGGACCAAAGGTTTCAAAGGGAAAAAAGAGCCAATTAAAAATTAACCTTGGTACAGCAATGCAGGCACATCCTTAAGAGTTTATTTAACAAGACATTCTGCAGGAAGAGGTGTTCTGTCATTTACAATGCGGCATTCAAACATCAAGCATCATGTTAGTGTCAGGGGTAGTGATGGCACATTAATGTGTCTTATTTTCTAAACAAGTACCATAATGTAGTGTGGCTTTTTATATCTTAAAAAAAGGATAGGTGGATGAGAACAGTCAGAGAGGTCATTTCTGACCTCTATTAATCTATAGTTGTGTGAAAATGCACTTTGACAAGAGATTGGGAAAAAAGAACATCAAAATACTTCCAATGAGATGAAATGTGATCATGAACAGGNATCAGGTGTAGGAGAGGAAAGAGTTAATCATCTGGCCTGATGTAAGGAGTTATAGGTGAAGCCTCTTAATCCCCTGCTAAAAAATGCTTTTGGTTGGATCAATGAGCAGAAGAGGAGAAAAACAGAAAAGAAAGCATACAAAAACATAGAAAAGCAAAAAACTTCTCATTTTTCTTTTGGGTGGGGGAAAGGGAATGTGCTGGAATGTGCTGGAATGGAATAGCATGAAATAGAATGGAATGTCAGAGAGTGGGAGCGGGGTGGAACAGGATAAAAATGTTGAGAAGAGAATGGTTACCAGTAAAGTTAGGAGGTGTGTAGGTGATGGGATGCCTACCTGCGCTTTGAAATGTAGTGAAATGCCAGGTAGATCTTTGGCTTAGTTGTCTAAAATCACAGAAAACAGGGAGACTTTTAAGCCTTCTAAAAGCTAATAATGCTTTTGGTGTTTTGTTTTGGGTTTTTGTTTGTTTGTTTGTTTGTTGTTTGGCTTATCGATTTCCTCATATATCACCCTGTTGAGTCTGACCTAGTGCTCTGAGGTTTTGCTTGGAGGTCTGTACTTACATAGTGTATTAATTGTTCACAGAGTGTGTGTCTAGTGCAACCTTCTCTAACCTTGAGCTTGGCTGTACATTCAGCAGAGGGTGGATCAGATACTCTGTGACTTACACTGTTGTGAAAAGCTGTGCATTGGTTGTGGATAAATCCAATTTAAATGGTGTCAGCATAAGAACAGCTTGACTCCACCTGGAGCAGGAGAAATGTATGTAAATGTTGGGGGGTATTTTTTATTTCTAGGGCTAGAAAGTTTAAGTAGTCTTTCTTAGTGGCATCTTTCATGGTTCTCCCTTAGGAAGCTTATAAAGGGCATACAGAAAATAATCCAAATATAGTCCATAAGTTGAAGATAGCACCTGTAGAAATGTTGATAGGAACTATTATGCAAACAATGCCTGTGTAGATATATTGGTAAAAGAACTAGAGGCTGCCTGAAATCTGAGTTAATTGCATCTGAGGATCACTTATACAACCTGGCTTAGGTATACAGAAACAAGTCACATGGTAACCAAGATAAACCTCTGTACCATGTCCAAAGTTCATTGTTGTCCTTACCCTGGCTTTGTGAAAGAGGCAGGGCTTTCCTGAGCAGAGGAGACTTCCTCATGTGTCATGTTCTTGTTTGTGCTGAAATGTCTGATCATTCTCTCCCAGTCTCAGGGTTTTGTATGTCTTTCCACGTCTGCAATATTTGCTTCATGCTAGTATGGTGAGTGAAGGCAAATATGTCTGACAAAAAGAAGAGGCTTTACTTCAAGACAGCCACCACTTTTAAATATAGAAACAAGGTCTGGGAGTTTGAAACCACTCTGGTTCTCTAAAAGAATGCCTAGGAGAGTATGAAAGTCTAAGTGTTCAAATAAAATCTCTGCATATATATATTTGTGAAAGAAATAACACCAAGGTTCTTCACTTCCAAATAAAATTCTTGAGAGGTCTAACAAATGGGATTTAGATGAAGCAGCTTACTGCAGGTAGAACACTTTCACTCCTAAGTGTAACAACTCAGTACTTTAAGCTTTACTTGATGTCCGTATCTGTAACCTGCAGAACTTGAGTACTCTAGGCTGTAGTACTGCCTCCATGCATGCCAGGTGTTTTGGAAAGCCAACTTTCTTCCACATCTTTCATAAAAATTGTGTGTTGGTGTGTTGATTCACGTCCTTAGTTCAGCCCTTTTGGTGTTTTGTTGGGGCCAAAGGTCAGACCACGTGTTTTGAGCATACTGCCTTGCCTTACTCTAGTGCCTTTAATTGTTGCATTTACTTAGCTAGGTGGGCTGCTTTGTGTCTTGCTACACCCTCCTTTCAGCTGGATGTGGGAAAATAAGTGCTGGGACTGAGAGTTAATATTCCTCCTAGAGCCTAGGGTAAAACTTGTTGCAGGATTGGGTAGTGTGTGTGTGTATGTGCAGGAATTGAATTTATCTTAGAATCTACCTTAGCCTCCTCACACCACTACATATATGCATCAATGCACTCTCATGTGTTTTAATTCTAAAGGGATTACTGCTGTTGCTATAGTAATGGCTGAAACACTGTTTGGGTCATGGAGTAGCTCAGCTTGTAGAAAGAAATAATATTTTCATACTGGTTTCCATCAAGAAGAGGTGTTGCTTCACCTCAATTGGCAAAATAAGTGCTGGTTAAAAAACCCCTAATTGCCTAGAGGTTATGGCATGGCAGTTATAATCCAAAGGGAAATACACTGTCAGCAATTTTTTGTAACATCTTGGGGTTTTTTTTTTGTTTCTTTTGTTTTTGTTTGTTTGGTTTTTTTTTTTAACAAAATAGTATCTCTGACAAGTTGCTTCAGCTATATATGTCTGTGGTTTGCTTTTTTTTTAGTTTTTAATTTTTTTGCCAGCTTCTAACTCAGTGCAACAGTAAGAAATTTCATTCTCTTGATCTTGAAACGTGTTCCTCAAATATGGTGATTCTGACTCTCTCAAAAAATATTTCACAAGGTGTTTTTGTGGGTAGCGTCACATACAGTTTGTACTGCCCAGAGTACTCACTGTTCTAATAGGTAGTTTATGAAACAACCCTTCTGGAACTAGGCAGGAGTCAGTTTCTGCCCTGCTTACTTGCCCTAGCTCCATCAGAGAACCTACTAATTGTTTAATGAGTGTCATTTACAGCTTTGCTGTTTGTTTGAGTCTAAGACAGTGTAACCCCACTGGAAAGTAGCTGTAGGACTGCTAGGGCAATTTCCTAGGCTTCTTTTATAGAGAGCCTATTCTCAAGGATTACTTTCTAGTCTTCAAGAAAACTGTATCAGTACCAAGTGTTTATACTGAGGTGGATTTTATTCTTCTATATTATCAAATCATAAGGGGCAGAATAGGGCTCTTCATCCTTGTAAGATCTGTATTTAATTGCTTAAGCTCAAAACAATAGAAAAAAAAGATACTTTTTTTTCCAAATTGTCCCATGAATTCTTATAATGAGATAAATTCACAGTGAATAGCTATACTGTGAAAGGCTACACTAGAAGAGTTATCAAATGTGCAAACAGTGTTAACACACAGAAGCATGCAAGTTATGGCTGTGAAAATGGGGAAGATGTAGGCAGGCTTTTTCTGTGCGGGAATTCTATCCAGCTATACCTGACAGAGGAGAACAGACTCTCAGGGTCTTGCCTCCTCTGTCAGATCACAGCAAAATTTTTCAACACATCCACTGCAATGTTCCCTGAGTACTCTTTGAAAGATTAGTAATCAACTCATAATCTTCCTAATTCTTGCTGCAAGACACCTACAGTCAAATGGATAGAAACTAGAGCTGGCTGAGAACTGCTGCAGGCTTCTCAGAGGATTAAGACCTATTAATCTTGTTCATATTCCTTCAGAAGTGGTGGGCTTGGTTTTGTTTTTACAAATGGAAAACCGTAGGAGGAATTTACAAAGATTTTCTTTAATGCTTACATTTCAAGTGAGAAGGGGAGAAATTATTAAACTCGATTAAAGCCCACTGGGGTGTGGTTTTGAGATGTCCTTTTTGACTATTTGACTATTATTACATTATTAAAGGACTTTAGGAAAAGCAAGCACTGTGGAAGCTTCTAAAAGACCAAGCAAAACTCAGTAATGGCTCTGCCATTCCCAGGGCTTGTATTCAGACTTCAGTAGTAATTTTCATGCCTTAGCTACCTCGATCAGACACTATTTGATGCAGTCATTTCCTCCACAATTATTTTAGTACACAGCTTTGTTCTGTCTGGAGAAAGGCCATTGATATATATCATCCTCAATCTGCCCAAGAGTATAAGTGAACTAAAGGACTTGGTGGGGAAGAGAGAATACAATAATATAAATGAAACCTATCAAGAGCTAATTTTGACAAAATGGTGATGAACTAGTCCTTGATCTTGAGCTTGCTGAGTACATTAACTCATGGAGCTACGTCTTCCACACACAGAGTAACCACCCATGACTTAACACTCTGCACAGTAATGGGATTTCCCCAACCTAACTTTAGAAGTGTTGGTGCTATAGTACATTAACAGTTTCTGCAAGAACTTAAGTGATCATGCTCATGCTACATTTTTATTCTCTGTTGCTAGTGCAAAACTGCTTAGATGTGTGGTTTCTACTGTGAATGGCATAACTAGTGCTCATCCAAACCTTATGTATTAATTGTTATCCTACACATATAATACATATCCCACAGTATTCTGTTAAATAATAATAGTGGTTAAAAACTGTGTTTGAAATGGAGGTAGTATGCTGCTCTAAGCTAAAGGATACCTCAAAGAGATTGTGTTTGAAGCTGAAAAACAGAAATGGAATAATGTCTTCAAAAGAGAATGATAACTTGCAGAATAATTCTTGTGAACAGCATAAAAAAGGTTTCAGGTGGAGCTGACGTGGGCAGACATGACTGTGCTGTGAGTCAAATACAAAGCATGTATGAGCCTGTCTTCTGCTTTTGCATTACTGGTATATTTCATGGGCTTCAGTTCAATCCTGGAAAATATCACTGGAGTATCTTCCAATAAGTTGCCAGTAAAGAAACTCATTCAAGTGCAATATGAGAATGGGAGAACAGTGTGTCTGTAGTACCCTAACTGAATTTTGCAGGAAAGATGGACATATTTATGCTAGGTTCCCCTTCCCTTTTTACTTAGCTGAGCTGGGTAAAAATAGCAGATATAGCAGAGCAGTCTATGTAAGATTAGTAGGGACACTTCAGTTGTCAGTCTACATTGAAAGCCTATACTTCTGCTTGTTCTTCGACTTAAGGACCTATCTAGACTATATTCCCAAATCTTGCAGAAAGCTCTTAGCCTGTGTCGTCCTCCTGGTTAGTTGAATCTGTTCAATTCTCTTTCTCTGTTAATCTCTCTGGTTCTAATGGAAGCCAGACTATCAAAACTATATGTATTTTTTAACAAGGGCTCTGACAGAGAACTAACCAGTACGAAATGGGCATCATGCTACCTGCCTTTTAGTTGGCATTGACCTCAGCTGGCAGAATACAGAAAAGCAGAAATTGGTAGATTTTGAGCAAAGAGCATTATGATACTGTGAACTAAAGACAGGACAAGGCGAGGTGGGGGACTCTAAGAGTTCTCAGAGAGATGGCTGCTTTGTGGACTTTATTTGCAAGTGATAGCCAGCATGGTGATGAAGCCATTCTTCCCCAGAGCCTGGCCACTGGGAGCTGAAGGACTATAAGTGCAAGTTTCTCCCGGACATCAGATACTGAATACCTCTAGGTCACTGACAGCATCGGAGTGGCAGGGTCTGCACGCAGGCCCCTCCGCACACGAGCACAGCCCGCGCTGCCCTTCCCTGGAGCAGCTGGCCAGGCAGAACCCCACGGAGGCTGCTGGCGCCCGGCACAGACCGCCAGTCCGCCACCGCTGGTTCAGGTGTGCTGAACCGGCCCGGGCTGCCGCTCAGGTAACCCGGGCACTGGAAAGGACACCGCGGGAACGACTGCGCGAAGCTTTGCGGCATCTCGGTCAGTGAAGCCGGTCACGGCGGCGCGAAGCCGCAGCGTGGCTGGAGGTAGGGCTGCAGGACGGGGGAAGGACGGGGGCTTCGGCATGAGTTTGGGACGACGCTCCGCTTGCTCCTACCCGTCC
>VXBC01012140.1:257555-271657 GCA_013399945.1 Ploceus nigricollis
AAAGCATGGCTCCCAACCGAGTCTTGAATGTGGCATGTTCTATTTAGATGAGAGTGAATAAGTAAGTCTGAATTACCAAGTCTGATCTTTGGCTTCTGACTACTGAAGTTCTTCACCTGTAGTGGAAAACACAGCTTCTCCAAAAAAACCACCATTGTTGTCCACTCAGCTCTCTGGAAAAACTCTTATTTTAGGCAAATAATCTTGAGAGTTTTTAAAAAGCAGATGAGTCATGTTTATAGTTCAAACCAATAAGTCTGAAATAATATGGAACCACAAAAATATGTGCATTTTTTCTTTTAGAGAACTTAATCTCATTTTTTACTTTTCTTTTCATGTGAAAATTGGTTGTACTGCGTAGAGCAGAACTTGTGCATTTTCATACTATTCTTGCTGCCTCAAGGCTATTTCTGTCTCTGGCAAGGGGAAATAATTTTCCTGTTTTGTAACAGCTTCATCATCTCCTTCCCCTTTGAACTGAGTGTTATTCATTTGTTTCTGTTCCTAGGCTATTAATTGTTAACACGAGGATCTGGTGTCAAAGTGTCAGATAAAGCATGTGTAGGTGACAGAGATGAAGAGCTGGAGATAATCTTTTTCCTTCCTCTGCTCCCCCAAGTTGTTTCTCTGCCGAGACAACATTGAAATGATGTTTCTCTCCTATGTTTGGGTTTTTTTTGCCTGTAAACATAAAGATGTAGTTTAACTTCCATTTTATTTTCTGCTGGTTTGTAGAGTAGATTGCTCTTTTCTGTAAGAAATTGCTATGAAGTCTAATGAAGCAGTAGCTAAAAAGTTAGGATTTTTAAGCACTTTGTAATGCAGAGTATTGTCAGTTCTACAGAAATATTAGGAAGTGAAAAGCATCTTAAATTTTAACCTAAATTTTATTTAGCTCATCAAAATACTTATTCTTTACATCAATACGTAATAAGTTAGCTGAGGATATGTGACAAGTTAGCTTGTCCTGCTGTAATGCTGGGTATTGTGTTTCCTAATGTATGGGAAAATATGCAGTCCTGAGTTGGGTTTTCTCATGCAACTAGCCATTTAAGCAACAGCTGTTCTGTCCACTGCCATCTGATTGTTATGGACACCTTTCCTGCATATCAACAGATTGTTTCATAAGTCAAGTTCTCAGAGCTACTTTTCTTTTTTTAGTTTGTGCAGGTACTATTTGCAGTTTGTAAATGTGTGTAGCTGTTTTACCCTACTTCTCTTAACTGCAGATGAATCAAAACCAATTTTCATAGCTGAATGTATTTATTTTGGACTGAGCAGTCTTACAAGCTAAATTTTTGTAATTTAAGACTGATGAGTTGTTCTGTTGTTCACCTCCGTCATTCTTTTTTGTGAAGTAGTAATTTCTGATATTTGATGCTTCAGAGTGTTGTCCACAAAAATCAGATTTGTTAACTGATGTGCGACAAGCAATAATTCCACAAGAGACATTGATTATATATTTATTTCAGAGTTGCACAAGCCTGGGTGCTTAGTGGCATTCCACAAGTCAAGCATGTCCTTCCAGGCTTCCCATGCTGTTATTTAGACACAGAGTTCAGTGCTAGCAACCTCCCAAGTACAGCCCCTCTCTTTAGTTAGTGATTTCCATACAAGTTACATAATCACAGGGATGGGTCTTTACCTGAGCAAGGATCTTCTTGACTTGTACGTCTGGGAGTTTTGCCAGTTGTGTTGCTGTTCTTTGTTATTTTCCAGCTTCTATTAGCAGTTCTCAGTTCAGTCAAGTCAGCTAAGTGAGAGATTGCATGCTGTTGTTTGGTATTCTGGAGAATTATTCTAAGGAGCTTTCATATTGCTGTAATATTTGGTAACTTTTAAATGTGCAGTGATTTTAAGTTATCACTTCTGTGGACCTGAAATATAAAATTCTTAGCCATGAGTTTCTTTGAATCATTTTTAATGTAGTCCTGGCTAAGGCTAAGGAGAAAAAAGTAGTCACAAAATTTCATAACAGAAAAGGGGGGAAAAAAAAGTATCTATATTTATATTCTGTTCCATTTGATAATAAGAGTGTGTGGTGACTGCTGGCTTAGAGAAGCTGTCTGGAAACTGGTTTCCTTGTTGAAATGGTGAGAAACAACCCTCACTTTTAAANGTAACAAAATGAAGACCATATGGAAGGTCTTCTGTAGTCTCCATTAATATTATAAGCATTGTAGGTCAGTTTCTTCTTATACCTCACCCATTGTCTTCTCATGGTTGCATGTTTTTCCTGTTTTCAGTATTACCAAGAGAAAAGAGGTTTAATGCATGCTCCCACATGCAATATATATGCTAGTGCTATTTCGGCTGAGTCTGCCAACTTTTAGCCAGGGTCAATAGGAAGCCTCTCCTGTAATTTTAGAAAGCTGCTTCTGAGCTTGTCAGCTAAGTTTTATTTAAAATCCCTTAAGTCCTGTGGGATGAATTCACATACAGAATGATAATTTTAATGTGAATGCAGTGAAAGGTGTGTTATCCTTTCTTTTCAGTTGAGAAAATTTAGACCTCTCAATGAAGCCTTTTTTTCTTCTTGTAGAATACAGTCACCAACTTCTAAACTGATAACTGAGCTTTCCATGCGCAGCTGCAGGCAGTGAGGAGGCAGGGCAGCATGCCTGAGGCCAGAGACTGGGTTTCCTGTGCATCACTTTCACCTAGCATTGATTACTTTTTTGAGAAGGATGGTGTGAGACTGAATTACAAAAGACAAAAGAGTAAAATAGTAGTTAGATGTACCCATACTTGAACGGAAGTTTTCACAAAAGCCTCTTGAAGTGCATGTGCTTGCTAAATATGCAACTGTCTTCATAGATTCCCATACTTTGCAACATCTTAATGTGTGGGTTTCCCCAAGAGGGTGTTACAGATAAGTTTATGGTTTTTCAAGTCACCTTAAAACTATTGTTTATTTAATACTGACAAAATACAGCTGTGACAACTAATATAAGGACAAGTAATGTGGTAGAGCAATAGTATTAAATGCTGGATAGGAATTCATTATTATTTTATGTGGTCTCATCTGTTGAATTAATAAGGACCCTTATTCATGTTATGTTTATATTTTTGAGTTAACGCTTTTGGTGGGGCTTTGTTTCCTTTGCCCAGTCAGTATGGACTCCAAATTGTGGCTGGTGTATCTAGATACTATTGGGTTTAGTTTTTTGAAGTAATGTTGTTTTCAGTGGGGAGAACCTAGCTGCTTCATACCCTACTTGGTAGTCATATCTTATCATAAATCTGAATTTTAAAGGAATAGTTTAGATTGATCAAATTGACCTGCTTCACTTGGAAAAGAGCAGTGTTTAAATGCTTAGTTTGATAAAACATTTAGTGGACTTAAAACAACAGTTTAGGAGTCATGGGATGTAGTCTGAAATTTCCTTAGAGTTGATTTATGATGAATGTGGAAGAAAGTAGAGTTCACATTTGATGCTAGGATCTCTAATAAGCAAGGCAAGAAGTTGTTTCTTCTTTCTTCCAGTGTATTAGAACAAAAGTGTAGGTACTGATAGATGTCCTTATATTAGTTGAAGAACCTCCCTTACATGCTGCTTTCGTGAAGCTTGAGAGGTGAAGTATCTGCTGGGAGTAGTTTCTGATCTCATTGCTAGAGTGCAGGAACTCTTCCATTTTTCCGTATTAGTACACTGTGTCCATTTATGTCTCTGTCTGATTTTCACTTTCTTTGCTTCACAAAACACATTAGTATCTCTTAAGTTATGTAAACTAAGTTGTTTTTAAGCCTGCTTGCATCTTGAAAAGGATACATGATAAAGATTTAAAGAAATAATGCAATTATCAAACAGTCAAAATAAAAGACTGCAATTCAAGAAACATAATTTTGAGACAGCTTTATTTTGCTAAATCTTGTGCTAATGATTTTAGAGTATCTGTGGAAAAGTCTGAGTCATGCCATCTAGTGGCAGTTTTAAATATATTTATGTGTTTTAAATTCTTGGATGGATGTGTACTCTGGAAAAAGTGCACTAAAAATCTATGGATTGCAGCATTAACCAGCATTGTATTGAGCAAGATAGTTGTCAAACTGTTTCTCTTGATACTAGTTTGTGTTCATGTATTTCTTTTTCTGAGTAGAATGTCTGAAAAGAGGCTTTGTTGTCCTTTTTGTGGATTTAGCAGTTCATATTTCCTGAAGATTTCTGCTGTATGTATGTCCCGTGGACAGGACACCATTATAACAAGGACATACTGGAGCAGGAACTTTGGGACCTGCTGCAGGACAAACCTGGACCAGGCGAAGGAAATGAATGAAGGACTGCATCCACCCCAGTCTCTTCAGCCATGTAAATAATGGAAATGGTGTTCTGTGCTAAAGTGTGGAGGTCACATTCAGTCTTGAAGGAACTTGCTGTGGACAATGCCTGACAATGCCCTTTGTGCTAAGTAAAAACACTTCCCTTGCATTAAATAGCTGGCTTTGCTGTAGGCTGAAATGAACGAGCACTTGTGGAAACTGTTGTGGCTTCTCAGCTGTGTAAGCTGCAACTTGCAGTGCTGGAATGAGCACTTGAAAGTAGAAACTTTACTAGACTTTAATTGGATGCAAAGAATGTATCTGTCCAGGTTTTTGGTCTCCTTCTGTACTTTGAAGAATAGACAAACTTTATCAATCACTTGATTTTATTTTTTGTATTGACATATGCATACATAATATACACATTTGTATATTAAATACTGTATATTAAATACAGCCTCAGGCCTTTAAGATGCTGTGTATTTTATGTAACACTTCACTCAATTTTTTTTGTTGAACAGGCTTAATTTACAAGTAGGTTTTAACAGACTAGTGGAAAAAACCAGAATATGTCCTGAGTACTTTTTAAATAATTTGTTTCTTTGTAGGAATGTGATCACTCCTAGAACTTGATCCAGGAGGAGCTATTCTCGTTATCTCTGTGTCAGTCCTTTTCTTTACACCTTAGGATGATGTCACTTTTTTGTTGTAATGGGCGTGGAATGGAGTAGAAAATGGCTGGGCTTCTCTTCTACTGCCCCAGCTTTTTTCTGAGAGTCTGTACAGAGTGAACTGCAAACTTGTGCAAGTCTGTGGAAATGGGACCAAGATATCAATTTGAATACTTTCTAATACCCATTTTGCATGCAGTGGGAATAGGAAGACATGGGAAACACCAGAAAAAAACCTATGGATTGGGTTTTTGGTTTTTTGTTGTTTTGTTGGGTTTTTTTTTAAACACAGAAGTTGCCTTCAGTGGTGTTGTTTTTAGCACCTTTGAGGAATCCCTTGAAAGTCTGTGACTATTCCCTATGCCCTGGTGTTTGGGGAAGAACACTAAGGTTGTACTTCATCCTTTTAAATGTGTGGACAGTCATTTGAGCAGTGTGAATGACAGGAATCAAAACTCAGAAGCCACCAGGCAAAGGAGGCATTTAGCTAGACAGAATGCAAATTCTCTGTTCCTTCCTGTATGTAGGTGCTGCCCTTGTATGAAGGTTTGAAAGACCCTGCAAAAGGTTCCCATCACAGATATTTTTTCATGTGAGCTCTCAGTCATTACTATTCTTTATTAAGTACTTGACAGGTAAAACTACATTGACTTTTGCTTTTCAAGTTTGTTCTCTTAGGAGAAATGGAATTGTGCTCAAAAAGCTATAAATGTGTTTTGCTTGTTTATTCTGCTGAATTTCTTCTCTTGTCTCCAGAAGTGTCTCAAGGAGGCAACTAGTCTTTAGTGAAGGAGTTTATTAGAAGACTGGTGACTTCTATCAGTGTCTGGGGCGAGACATGGGTAACAGAATTTCTGTTCAGGATGTTCCTGTTGGTTTCTATCCACCTTTTTGAAACTCCGGTTCTCCACAGATCAGGAGGATCATTTCATTGGCTTTTCCGAGTTCTTTTAAGTTCCCCCTGTGTTTGGCAGTGGTGAAGCCACTCTTGAAATTCTGTGTTCTGGTTTAGTCCCTCATTCCAAGACAGACAGTGAGGTACTGTGGCATGCATAAAGAAGGACATGGAACTGGTGAAGGGTCTGGAGCACAAATCCTGTGAGGAGGGGCTGAGGGAGCTGAGGGTGTTTAGCCTGGAGAAAAGAAGACTCCAGAGAGATCTGATGACTCTCTACAGCTCACTGAAAAGTGTTGTATGGAAATGGGGGTTAGTCTCCTCCAGGTATCTTCCTGGGATATGTTAAAAATCTGTTCCATCATGCTTCAAGTTTTTCTTAAGGAAGGAGCAGAAAGCACAGTTACAAGTAAGAAATAGTTTCTAATTGAAGAGTGACTGAGTAAGGTAGCAGTCTTTGGCTCAGAAGAGAAGTGAGTTGGATGATGTAACAAAAGCTTTCAAAATTTTAAGTGTCAAGGAAGGAGCAAATACTAATTGATTCTTTACTGTTTTTGAATAAATAAAACTAGGAATTGTTAAACAAAGGTAGCTGGAGCCAGGTTCAAGTAGAAATTCTTATTTTGCACAAAACGGATGTCAGGCTCATGGAGTTCCTTACTAATGTTGTAACTCATGAATAAAAGTCTACATGGGATTGAGGAAATTGGACTGGTATTTGGAACAGAGATCTACTGAAAATCACAAGATGGTCAGACTGTATTTAGGCCTTGAATACCTGGAGTTGCCAGAGGCTGGAAAGTGTGAGGTGGAGAGGGATATGTGAGGGAGTATTGTAGCCCATTTGTCCTTGCTACACACTTCTAGAGCCCAATTTTGGAAACTGGATACAGAAATAAATTATCTTTGAGCTAAGCTGTTCTGCTCATTTTACATTTGTGCATTCCTTCATTTCAATTTGAAATTTGAACCTAGGTTGAAAGAGCTTTGACTCTAGGTGGAAAGAAACAGCTTCTAGATTTCTGGACTAAGCTGTTCACATAACAGCTTTTAATGTGGGAGCTGGCTGTATGTGCATGCTATCTGTCATGCATTCCAGACCATTTGTATGCATATCAGGTATATGCACAGAACACCTTTTGTTTCATGTGTAGATTATTCTGTTCACCTAGTGCATCCTGAATATGTCATGTGTGCTGCACGGACTCCTGAGGCATAAGCCTGTATTGCCTTCTGTGATTTACATGGTGGAAGCTCAGAATCTAAAAAGGATCTTTGGTTTCATTCAGCTGTAGTCTGATGTAGTAGGCCCATAGGAAATCTCTCTGTCTAATGATTTCCAGTAAAAGCTTAGCAAACAGTCAGTAGACTGTGACTATTCTGATGACTGTTGGTTGCAGAAGTAAGTGCTATCTGGTAATGGTAAACTTCTGCTGTGTTACAAAACAAATACACATTAGATTGAAACTTCTTTTTTTCTTCTGCAGGAAAACTTTGAAGATGCCTACGAAAACATCCCCGTGTAAGTAGAATTTTTAAAAATGTGTGTTTGTTGAAACTCCTTATACAGAAATGGAATACTGTGTGCACACCATTCCAGGGAAGCATAATTTTATATGCATCGACTACATTCACATTTTCCAGAACAGTTAAAGTCTTCAAGAGTTGAGAAACGAAGTATGATTAGGTGGATATATGTGATGAAATATTTGTCAACATATGTGAAAATTGTAAGGAATTAAACCAGGAAATCTAGTAACTGAGTTACATACTTGATAGCTCTAGACATTTTTGCATTGTGAAAATACAGTCGCTTAACATTATTAGGAAAATCTTGGATCATACATTATGCAAGACAATCTAAACAAGATTTTCAAATGGAAGTTGCTATGTCTTTATAATATACTGCTGCACAGATGTTTTCCCCTAATGAAGTGAGATAATCACTTCTCTGGTGTAAGATCTCATGCTGGAGCAACACCTTTCTTACACTGTGATGAAAACACATTATGCTGTTTGTAAGTGGTTTTAGTTTTTCTCCAGGATTTTATTGCATTTTTATGCCTTGAAACAAATGAGGAGTGGACTTCTGCTGATATCCTCAGATTGCTAAAACACTTCTAGACCCAGCTGTAGGTTTGGACTGAACTTCATGGCCAAAACATCCATGGTCTTGGCAAATTGTATTTTACAGATTGCCAGACCCTCTGTTTGTATCTTACCTAGAATAGTAAAGTCTGATCTGTGTAGAACTGAGAAAAATTAAACATTGTTTCTTGACACTCAGAAGGAAACAAGAACCTGATATGTTCAAGTTGAGAATTCTTCATGTTAATGATTGCTTATTCTTCCTTGACTGCCTAGCAGTTTGCCTATGATTGGGTAACTTATCTCTTTGGCTGCTGTTTTCCTCTGGGACAGGGACGAGAGTAACTTTGAAATACTGTATGAGAATATTTATCCAGTATTCATTTATTCTATGAGAAACAAATTTTATTTTTTGTTTTCTATTGATGTCTGAGCTGGGCATGGTTGTTTATTTTTGGCATGCAGAGCTTTGATTTGTTATTTCTGAGTGTCTCTTCTGTGTTCACAGCTGTCTTACAGATACACTTTTTATAACAGAAGTTAGGATGTCAGTTTATTCTGGCTGGTATTGCTTCCGTCTGCAATAAGCATTATATAGAAGAGTAAATCAAAGATGATAGAATATTAATGGGACAAAAAATTGTGTTGTTACTTAACATCACATTGAACATAGTAAATATGTATATTCTTTTGTATCTGGGCAGGATTCTTCACTGGATTAGACTCCCCTTTCTCAAATTCTTTCAAAGATATGGCTATTTTAAAAAATGTGCCTAAGGAACTGAAAAAAATCTTGGAATGTTTTGTGAAAGTCTTCCATCTTATCTTTCTTGAAATGCTTTGATTGTAGTTTTCAAATGATGCTAGTAGTTTGTCTGAGGGGAAAGCCTTTTGTAAATTTCATGCCATACGGGTTGTTCCTGACCTTTCTCTATCTATGAACAGAGGATTAATTGTATTTTTTTCATTATTATATTGAAACAATGAATGGCCAGAGGTTTAAGCTTCTGGGAAGCTGTGTCTATTTTTTTTATTTTGCTTTTGTTAATATTCATTTTCATAATTTTTTTGTGTCAGTGTTTCATTCTCCCTTATTTTGGATAGGAAGGTGACGTTGTTAGAGCTCTGTGATGATATGCCTGGTATTGGTTTGAGTGCTTTGTTGCAGTTAGTTATATCCTATTGAATTTAACTAAAATGGACCTTTTTATAGGGAGTTGGTTCAACAAAGACTCACATTTACTTTTGAGATCAGTTTTGGTTCAGATTCTGTCAGATGTTGGTTTAGAGAATTGGGAAAGAATGTGTAACAGCCAGATCTTCATAGTATTTCACACACCACTCTGCAATTCTTAGTGTAAAATACGTATAGAGTAACATGGCTCTGTATTTTGCACCAGAAGATGCTAGTGAATGGTTTTGCTAATCCAACTTGACTTCAGCTGGCTTTATTCTTTAAATATTATTGCTTACTGATAGATACCAGATTGTGCAGGTTAGATGTTGAAAGGGCAATGAATTACCTTAGTATGGTAAAATCCTTCCTTAAATCCCTGTGTGTTGTGCTGGCCATGTGCTGGCTGTCATGTCTGAGGACAGGCCCAGGACGAAATCAGTCTTTGCTCCAGTGGTTTAAATGTATTAGATTCTCTGTCTAGACTCTTTTATCATCTTCTACTCATAGTAGTTACTGTAGATATAAACAGCAACTCCAAAACATGTAATGATCACAAAATACTTGCTTTGTAGAAACATGAAGAAACCTTTAAATAGAGTTATTTACTGTAAATTTTGTTCACTGGTACTAAAGCTGAAGAAAGACTATTACAGTAGGTCACTCTGCTGTTTTACTTAAAGCAAGTACTAGCATTTAATATCTTCTCTGCCAACAAAAGCAACTGAGTTTTCAAAGTACTGGTTTGATAGTAACACTTGACAGACCGTCTTCAACCTTCTAAAGATAATAGGTGGAATATATGTCAAAGTAAATTCAGCATTACCTGTTTGTGTTAACTCAGAGCTAGTTTGATTGGCATATTCTGTTGTAAAAGGAACTGAGTAACTAGAGGCAAACTGTGATTTCTGTTGTGGAAACTGAAGCCTCTGACAAGAAGTTTTGTGGTGGTAGGCTGCTTTTTACCATTTTTGCACTGGAGTGTCTGCTTCCAAGTTTTGGGCTGCGTGGTTGTGTTTAACTAAGTTACCTAGTGCTTGCCAAGCATCTACAGGTACAAAAACATATGTAGATGGAACAGATTTGTGTGTGGTTTATTCTTTTATTTAATGGTTGCTTAAAATGCCTCATCAATACCTAAATCTTACTGTGGAAAAACTTCTAGTCTTACTGAACAAGGTAATTCTCTACCTCTTTGATTTTTTTCAAAATATTTCTGCTATCTTAATTTTTAGTCAGTTCTGAAAATCTCTTTGTAGAATGCAGATATTCATGTTTTCTGTTACCAGAGTGTAATTTTCTAAATTATATTGTGTTTGGCTTTACAACTAGATTGAAAGCAGTTTGAGTTCTCAACAGTTTTTAACCATCACTGTATTATGCTTAGCATGTACTGACCTTGCCACTGTTATTTTGATTTTTGTATGTATTTTATCCTCTGAAGTTCTCAATTTGTTTAGAACATGTATGAAATATTAATTCTGTTGGTATTTCTGTCCATCTCATTTTATTAACTGCTGCTTAAAATGTCATCTGTATGTGAAAGGAATAAGTAGCCATCAAGTTATGTTTGTCCATGCAATCTTCCTTAGATTGCTGTGCAGTCTTTCTCTTTGAGATAAAGGCAAAGATAGTACCTTTATTTACTAACCCAATATCAGAGGCTTATGTAAATGAATAGCAGCATTTAGAGCAACTGTATTATGATAGCTGTGTGGGTATGTAGATGCTCTGTATGAAGATGCTCTGTGGTTGTCTTTGGGAAGAAACACACTAGTCTGCCTAACTGCTACAAGAAGATCATATGCAGAGAAAGTCTTCATGTTGTGCTATTTTTATAGAAATTTCAGGCACCAGACCCTGTGTTATGTCATCAGTGGAAAGGTAGTGAGATCTCGTTTAAACACATTTAAAGCATTAAGTATTGGAAAAGTGGGAGCTTGCATTCTGTAAGCAAAGCAGGCAGATGATTTTTGATCAAGAATGGAACTCCTGGGATTTTTTGTCTTTATCAATTTTAGCAAAAAGAGACATACTTTGTTGATTCTCTTTTGTATTTTCTTTGCCTACCCGAAGCTGTGTACTGTTAATCCTTGATCCTGCCAAAGCAGCTCTGTGTGGTATTACTGGGGTGATAGATTAAGGGCCAGAAGTGTTTAAGGAAGTTAGAGCAGGTTATCCTTGTAATCTTAGATGTGTAGTTAAGATTTCAGTTACACCTGCACATGTGAGTGTTTTGTCAGTGAATGAAATTGAACAGCTAAGGAAATGGCTCTAAATTCAAATTTTAATTCAGGGAGCCGACAACTTTTAGGAACAGTTCCTGTCTTCGTAACTTTAAACTCACATTTTGACATTGTCTTGAGATGGTGAGAAGCAGCTGTGACAATTTAAATGATCAAAATTTTATTTTCTTATATTTGATCCTCAAGGTTAGTGGAAAAACGTTCCAGTAAAGGCAGTTTTTATGTCTAGAAGATAGTATTTTCATAGGTGCATAAATATAAAAATATGACACACTAGCTACTTTATATTATGAGTTTCAAGACTTGAAACAGCAATAATGATACAGCAGCCTTATCTCTCTAATCCTTCCCCACCCCAAACAGTCCTAAGATTATAGATTAAATTTCGAGAGGTTTCCACTGGTTACACATTTTCACGGTTACACATTTTCATGTGTAAACACCTGTTTATTGCCACTACACCTTTTGCTTGTGCTGTACGATTTCTTTGTGCTTGTATTTCAGTAGAAGACTTCAGGCCACATTGTGCTATTGTTTGTATTGGTATCTTCTGTTCACTTTGAAATGTGCATTTCCACTTGTGTTCATAGCTCCACAGAAAGTGAGGAGAGGAGGTAGACAAAAACCTGAAGTCAAACAAACCGTTTCAGAGACATTGTACACAGAAAAGCCCAAAACTCTGCATGTTTTCCCCACCCTGTTATTCTTTTTGCAAGCCTTTGCTGAGAGGCTAGAACATAAAAAGATACCACAGCATGTTTTTCTGTTATCCCATGTTCACTGAAAAAAATCTGTGTTAATTGAGCGTAAATACTTCTTTGCTGTTCTGTGACTTGTTCTTTCATTACAAATTAATTAACACTGTGACTCTAAATTCACATAATATTTTTAGGGTGGGACTTTCTGGAGACTTCTGGAATTTATTTAAGCATCATGTTGGAATCTTGATATTATGCTGGAAGACATGATCATATCTGTGTTTTCTTTCTTTAAAGGTCTTTCAGGAAAGTAATGTTTGTTCTGTGCTTTAATAAAGACTGCATAACACTATTTGTGTTATGCAAAGTATAACTACTATTTGTAGCCCTGCAGCTCAGGAATTGCCTTCTCTGAATAACTTCTGAGACTTGGAAAGTGATGTAGACTTTTGGATTTGTGGTATTAAGATGTAAATGCTTTAGATAAGAAAATGGAAAGATGAGTTTTCACTCATCAATGAAGAAAAAGAATAAATTGGTCAGAATTTATTGGCCAGAGAGGTAGGATTGTTTTTAAGGAAAACAGATTGAAACCCAGATTTGCCTGTTTGTTTATTTTAAGCTATCAAACAAACAAAAAAAAGTCCTGCTTTTTAATAGCGTTGCTTTGGTTGTTTGATTTGGTTATGTCATGTCCACCTCTTCCTTCCCTTCCCTAATGATTAAATGCTGTCACAGAGTGTTTTGGGAATGAATCTGTGTGGAAGGTTTAGTGTATGTGTATTAGTTCATTTTCCTTTAAGTCAGTCCGGGGGAAAACTTTTGAGCATGGGGTGATATTTGCAGACAGAAAGCTTGTTTTTGTCAGCTTTGTGGAAGTGTTCTCCTGACTCACTCAGCTTTTTCTAGAAAGTAGTTTCTGAGCCTGGAATGTCAGACTGTCTGAAATGTGGACTGTCTGAAACTTATGCTGCGTTAAAAAACAGAACACTCTATGTTTTGTGGGGAAATTGAGTTGACTTCTTTGTGACTGGGCAACCTTGATTGAAACTTGTCTATTCTTCTGTGTAGGCAAGGTGACAGAAATCCTGGCACTTTTACTTTCCCTGCCCCTAATATTGTTAGTATATTAACTGACAATATGCATAAGCACTGCTTCAAATGACATGGTGGAGAACTTGGATATATATCTCTGAACTCCTTGGTCTTTAACACTGCTGGGTCAAGTTTTATGGAAAAGGTAGAATGTCCTCATTTTTAAGGTGCTATTGTCCATAAATTATAGGTGTCAATCTCATCTCTTTGAAAGGTTTACAAGATTTATGAAACCTTTTTCACCTGATCATAGCCCTTGGTTCCCACAGGTGTTGTAGAAAATACTGTGCAATTCTTTCCCAGTATTCTTACAAATAAGAATGTTTTAACAAAAGTAAATTGTTTAAATAAATTGGTTTAAAGTATTACTGCTGATGCTACTTCGCAGGCACTTGAAATAAGTAAATGCAAACCTGTGGTTTCCTGCATTTTGCTTTAAAAGATTTGTTTGAGCCAGTTCATAACAGTAAACATAGCTAGAACTAGGTACTATTAGTCCAGTTGGTACAGCTTTAAAGAATACCTTTTGAAGGTAATAGTGGAAGACATAGTTTAATTTTCTGCTGCTTAGCTCCCATGTACTGAGCTTTCATCATATCTTATTTAGAGAGATTAGACCAAGGGGATAAAACTATCTATGTTGTTGCTGTTTTGCTTTTGACTCCTGCTTTCTTCTGCTGCAGCTGATATTCATGAAGAGAACTGTTTATTAACAGCTCTCTGTGTTAGTGATTTGTTTTGGTCATAGAACTCTAGCTAAAAATTTGGATTTCTGGGGGAAAGAATGTTGAAGGGTTAATTTAAAAAAAAGTGATGTTTGAATACTGTCAAATAAAGAAAATCAAACATGAGTTAGTTATTTTTCTTCAGTGTTCCCTGCTATGAACTCTCTTATATTTGATATAGTTTTCCTGCAGTTGCTTTAACATACTTTACTGCAGTTTCATTAGCATACTTTCCCTTTTCTGTCTGAT
>VXBC01012140.1:272053-308074 GCA_013399945.1 Ploceus nigricollis
AAACAGAATCTCTTTTCTCTTTTTGCTTTTCTTTGTCTTTTTTCTTTTTTTTTTTTTTTGGGGTGTGTGTGCGCACGGTGGAAAAGAGTGAAAGAAGCAGCACTTATTTTTACACAAGGACTATATTTACATACCTGAAGTTAACGGAATTAATCCTGTAAGTATATTATCTCTGCCTAATAGTCCTTGAAATCATGAATGTGGTAGTAAGATTTATGGGATTTTGTCTGTGAAAATTTGCTTTGGAATGTATGTCAAAATACAACATTGTTTTTTTAATATAGATTTCCTTGAAGATAAAGAAAAACAATATATTCGCAATGGGATTATGAAATAATTGTTTCTCCTCTGCACTTTGCAGTGGTGAACAATGCTTTTAGAGAGCAGAAGCTTCTCTGCTGATGTCAGTGCTTAATCAGCTCAGATACTGTAGGTTGTAGAACACTGCAAGGTGTGTATTTTGGGATGCTATTCTTTAAAATGTGATAATTTAAGGGCAGTATCAGACTTAGAGCTACTTCTTCCATTTATAGACTATGTCTTCTGCTCCTGGTAGCTGTGCTGGTTTAACCATTTGAGGTTATATAATTTTTTACTTAAACATAAATAATTTATTTCATGGGATGTAGTGCAGTGCTTTCAAAGTATTAAATGTTAAGTATAATGCAGTGTGCTTTTAGAGACTTTAGTTATTTCAGAATACCTCCAGCATAGGCTGTAAGTTCACTATGTAATAAATTCAAGTAAATTGGTTTGAAGTTTAGGAAGAGTGTCTTGCTAGGATCATGGTGTCCTAATTGTCTCTTTGGATCTGGGCCAATATTTGTGTGACGCAGTGTTAGTCCCATAAACATCTGGCCTGATCTGGTGTCCTACTTGCAGCATGATTTTTTTTTTCCCCATAGCAAGATAAGTGAAATTTTTATTCATTTAATGTAAAACTGCCAGTGAACTGTCATTATTATTCATATATGCTAGCTCTTCAAGGAGGTTCCTTCTCAACCTATTTTCTTGTCAGCATGCCTTATTTGGTCCTACTTTCTAGCAGAAATGTTGAACAGATCAAAATTATGTATTTTTTTATGGTGAACTTGTCTGTATCTACATGCTATATATTAAGTTTTGGCAGTATCACTCTCTGCCATATTCAGGTGGTCATTTTTGTACACCATATTGCATACATTGACCTCAGCTTGATTATTTGATACAAACTATTAGTCTGATAAGGAGTATGCAAACATAGTAAATTCTCAGTTTACCTGCAGAGTGCTCATGTTAAAAGTTACATCTAAAAATTCTCTCTAACCACTGAGTTCCAGTAAATAAATCTGATAATCTTTTATAGTGCTTTATATTCCCATTAGTGTTGGACAGAATAGTGTAAATTGGATTTTTCTTCTACCTGCAAACCAATACTGACGCTTACTTGATTTTTCTGCCTTTGCAGTCAGACTGTGGTCAATTCTAAATGCCTGTGATCTGATTGTTTTGTTGGCAGTTTTTAAGCTTACATATATTTAGTGTCAAATCCATGCTGGAGTGGCATGATAGACTTAAATAGGATTATTTTGTAATCATTTTAGTGATCAGATGAACTGTGTATGCCTATTCAGGGGGGTAAATAGTAACCTAAGGAGTTGGCATGTCTTGGTTTCACAATATGGCTGAGTTCTTGTTGGAAATTTGGGTCTCCCTTTCTGTCCATGTGCAGTGCAATCTGCTGTTGAACTTAAGAACTTGTTGTCATATAAAGCTGCTGATGTTTCTCAGATGATAAAAAACCACCTGACTTGAAGTAAATTGATTACTTAATTAAGTCATTAAGGCTTACTGAATCTGAATAATGATCAATCAAAAACTGGAATGTTTTGAACTGGCTATGCTCATGTTTCTTTTCAAAAATACAAATAAGATAAAAAGTGGCTAGAAATGTAGCCTGTGTTATTTTCAGAGTAGTAGACTCTGTTGGCAATGGTGGGTTGATGGTGAGCCAGCAAGATGAGCTTCGTCTTGGCACTATATCCTGTGGCACCTGAGATTGAAGCAGATGGTCAACTTTGCCTACATTTTCTTCCTTTGTGCTTATTCTGTTGCTTTGTTGCACCTGTAGAGTAATATGTGAAGATACACTAATCAGTATTTTCTTGTGTTGTTCAGATGCTGCATTGGTAGAGATATGTAGATAAGCAAAATCCATGTTTTAAATAAGACAGATGACCAGGAAAGTTCCCTGTCTCATCATCCGTCCCTGCCCTGTCAGTCACTGAAATATTTGGAAGCTAAGCCTCTTGATCTTTCTTGTAGTCAGTTGTTAGATTCCCATGAGGCAGTGCTGTGGGTGCTGGGCTGCTTTCTGACTGGAAGGCAGTCCAGTGCATGCTCCCGTAAGTT
The DNA here is from genome assembly GCA_013399945.1 of Ploceus nigricollis. Taxonomy (NCBI): domain Eukaryota; kingdom Metazoa; phylum Chordata; class Aves; order Passeriformes; family Ploceidae; genus Ploceus; species Ploceus nigricollis. Next base: position 274,445 of record VXBC01012140.1, read on the forward strand.
GGAGATCACAGACAAAACTTACATGCAGAATGTAAAGCAAATAAACATTCGTCTCCTGACATATAGTGATCTGACATTTAAATTTCAAGATCAGGTGAGACTTCTAAGAAGGAATTTTTGTTTGTATAGAAAGGTTTTGTTTGTTTGGTGGTCTTTTGTTGCATTTCATTTGTAAGACAGCATTAAAAATGCAGCAGCATTACTGCTGTGAGCAATAATAACTCTTAAAATAGAACATTGTCACTTGTAGGTAAATCTGTTTAGTTTAGAAGAGCTAAGACTGAGACTTCTAGTTCTAAAAAGAAAGAGAGGGCAAACACTTTTCCTGAAATACTAGCAGGTTTCCCCTGTCCCCAGCTTCTGGTCTGTAAGACAGAGCTGTATCTGCCGTCCTTGCCCTTACCTTGTTGTTACATTACATGGAACATTATACCTGTTAATGTATAGCAATGGATCAATTAAAATCCTCTCTTAGTGAAATTCTAGTAGTCTGTGAAAAGCTATCAGCCTCACCTTTTTGACAATGCTAAGGTATAGATAAAAACTGTGAAGTCATTCTCATTTTGGTGCATATTATTTTAATAATAGTTGGTTTTCAATAGAAGCAGCTATCTCCTTTTTTCTCCCTCAGTTACCTCTTCCCTTCTCACTGTTTTTCTGAGAGCTCCAACTCCTTTTCCACAGCTGTTCCTTTTGAAAAACAGTTTTCAGTGCTTTCTCTTTATGTATACAAATGTGTAATATCAGCTAGCTGCTCTTTCTTTTTGCTCTGAATCATCTTTTCTGCCACAGCTGTAAGATGAGGGAGGAGAAATAATTTAAAAAATCCTAACCCAACAATAAACAAAGCCCCAAAACAATGAAACAAAACCCCCAGTGCTATTAAAGGAAAGGAAAATGCCCTAGTGGTCAGTTGGCTTGATTGTTCAAAGGATTGTATAGGCAGGTCCATTGGTATTGCAGCAATGATCCAGAAATTCACTGATACAGATACAACTAGCTGGCTAAATGCTGCTATCTCATAGTCAGGTAGTGTTGAGGAGGGAGGTGCAACAACACTAATCTGAATTGCTTTCTACCATGGTGTTTGCATCATGTGCGTATTACCAGCTCTGTGGCTGGATAGTTGTCTCCAAAAATTCAAATGGAAGGTAGCACCAAGGAAGGGCTTGTTACCCAAGCTGTTTGTCTGTCTCTGCTACAGAATAACATTTCAAATACAGTGTGAGGAAGTCCTAAGGGAGGAATAAGTGAAAATAAGTGTATTACCCTGATGGTGTTGCCTGAATACCAAGCTACATAACCTAATGTAATTTAAACTAAATGATCGTTTAGGGGGTGTTTTGTTTGTCAGTTATGTGTTTTCTGGTGGGTTTTTTTTTTATTTTTGCTTCTTTTCAAATTTGCCTGATGTTGGATACATTTTATTATAGTAAGCTTTTAAAGTAATTTCTGCCTGTTGGCAAATTTGGCTAGCACAGTACTGCATAGTTTTGCTGCCAGTTGGATTTTTTTAAATGAATGTTCAGCATACAGAATATTGCATGCATTGGTGAAGTTCTGGAACGGTGAAGACAGCCTTCAAAGGAATAAAGTCTGCCTTGCATTGGCAAGAAATTTTTTCACTGCTTACCATAAATCTAAAATTCATGCTTCTCTTCTCATTTACCTAAAATTCATGCATCATGAAATGAAGCAAAATAACTTGTTGCAAAATAGGTAGTACTCCTACAAGTATCTCAGCTTCTGTTTGATGACTTGTGTCTGTGCAAATGACTAATAAAAGTGATAGCAGATAATACTGTTCCTTAAATTTTGGCACAGCACTAGACAGAAAAACTGGAGTATTACTGTTGTCCTTTATATGAGTGATGCATAAGAGGGATAAGATGCAAAAGCCATTTTTCTTTTCAAATTACAAACTTAGCGGTGAGAAGTCCAATGCTTTCAAAACATGAAGAAAGTTATTTGAAGAAGTATTTCCAGATAGCAGAAGTAATATCTGAGTTGTCTGTATGATTGCTCAGGTACAGTAAATACACCTGGATGTATGCTAGTCTTTATGTGAAAGTGGTTCCTGTTGGACATTTCAAATCTTTGCAGTTGCTAGCCATGCATATAAAAACATCAAATGCAGCCTTAAATAAGTATTTCAAGGACAAAACATCAAAAAAAACTTAATGAGGAGGTAAGCAATCCTGCAAGCTTTTCAGACATAGGAGACTTGCCCTCTATTTGGATGAACATTAAATAGGTACTAAGAACCAAACTTCACTGTGGTTTCCTTAAATAAACATGGTAGAGATGTTTCCTGTTACCCACAGACACACAGTTTGCATTTTCTACTTAAAGTTTATTGAAAGAATATGAAACCTTACAGCAGAAAGGTGTTGAATCACAAGACAAATTGACACATGTTGGTGGAAGATAAAATAGTTGAAGAAAATAAGAGATATGGGGTTTGTACTGGTATTTTACAGAGCTGGACAGAAAGAAAGTGTCTCTGCCACAGTAAAGGATGACTCTTTCCACTTCACTGAGACTGAAATAACAGTAGACTATGACAGGACTTCTAGTGTTTGAATGTTGGAGGACTGACAGAAATCAGCAACAAAGATCCCGTTCCTTAACAATTTCCATTCTCTTAATGTATGATTTTTAAATGTGGCAGAATTAAGGATGTTAGTATTCTTGTCCTAGTGACATACTTCTAATCTGAAGCATAGTTTAAAATTAAAACACAGCAAAAAGAATTATGCCAGGAACAGACTTTTGCTGCAGTAATACAAGATGTCTGGGTCTTTTCGTCTACAAAAAGAGTAGTAATATGGTGGCCACAGTTTTTTCAGATGGTTTGGATCTTTGCTATATAGCAAAACCAGGCAAGAGGACATCAAGTGCATTTTGGCACTATAAAGTTATGCAAGACATGAACATGAAGTGACGATTTAATATCTCTGTGACCTGTAAACTGTGACCTTTGATACTGTAGTTTTAGGACAGCTTTTGATGTTGGGTGGGAGAAAGTCTTCCAAGGAGACTGGGAGTGAAGCAGGTTCAACAGGTTCTTCTGAGAGCAACCAGTGCTTTTGGGGCCCGGAGCACACTTGCGGCGATGGCTGATGAAAGAGGCAAAGGACAGGTCTTTGTTTAGAGATCCAAAAGCTGATTATTGCTTCGAAGGGAGTCCAGGGACAAAGACGAATTTGGGCTGAGGGCACAGGATTTTATATGGGGAAAAAGGGGTAGAGCTGAAGGTCAAGGACCAATGGGAGCAGGTGAAAGTGGTGCAGAGGTGGGACAGCCAACCAGGGGAACCAGTAGGATAACAGGAATGGAACACTGCAGCAAACTGGGACCAAAGGGGATCAGGAGAGGGGAGAACATTCCAGGGAATATACAGATATGGTGAACAAGGGCTGAACTGGGGTGGAACAGCTGTACAAACCAATAGAACTTAAGGCGTTAACATGTGCCTGCAACGGCCTATGGGAGGGAGGCACTTCTCACCCTAACCTTGGAGGGGCGTTTCTCCTTACCTGCTCCGGCCTCTCGAGGGCTGGGGCATTATAGCCCTAGTGGCAGGCCCTTGGACCTCTACACAGGAGGGGTTGGATTTGAGTTTATTTTATGCTAAGCAGGCATGGAAGTACACAGCACAGAGTCAGATGTGTGGAAAAAGCATATTGTGGTCTGTGCATAGTCTCCGTGATATGTGAAGGGAAGGGAAGAGGGATCCTATCAAGTAAAAAGCGACTGTTTTTGGACATTCCAAGGGATCAGTAAAATTGAAGTAGAGCAGTGTACAAAAATAGAGCCTTCTAGCCAAGAAAATGGAACTATGGGATAAATTCTACTAAGGATCAACTGTTATTTCCCATTGAGAAATCATGTTGTGGCTGTTTAAGACTGACAACAAGATAGTTGCTCTTTTTGATATGGTAGAACAGAAACAGTTCAATATTGAGTTTTCTTGAACCAATTCATTGCTGCAAAGGGAAAGATCTACTTCAGGAAGCATATAAACATTCTGTATAGTGACAGTATCAGATTTTGACAGCGAATTATGACTTTTTGACTTAACAATCTTCCTGCAGAAGACAAGAACCAACTTGAGAGCTGTTTTTTTAAAGCTGTTTTGTCATTGTTAGTTTGGCAGTAGATACTCCAGCAGACACTTGCATAAATGTTGTTCAAGAAGAGTACTGCATACGGTAGCTTCTTGCTGCCTTACCTGTCGATACTGTAGTTAGACACACTAGTTGATTTTTATTTAAGTTTGTGGACATAAATGCCTCTAAAATACTTTCCTTCTGATTAAGCTTCTGTAAATGTTAAGGGTCACTTGTTTGCTAAAGTATTTATGTTCTGGGAAGATGTTCTCTTAATTGTAATGCAGCTTGTTTTCTTGATACTTGTCCTCAAAATAGCATTTTCTCCATATCCCCTGCATTTTTAGGACACATTATTTCTCCTCCTTTAGTTTGTGTCAGATTTGCATCTTAATATGATTATCTTAAAACTGTTATTGCTAGTTTCATTTTTTGTGGTCTTAATTACTTAAAATTTTGCTTTATTCTAACTAATAATTACAAATATTTTCAGTAACTGTAGTGAGACTTCAATTGATAAGAACAGCTGTATGTTGATAAGAACAAAACCAATTTGCTTGCAATTCAATGTTGTTTATCAGATAAGGCTGATTATTTTAGCTGTGTTGTAAAAAGAGCCAACAAAATGTTTTAAAAGTTTAAGAACTAAATCCTTCAATCCCTATTCATGCTAAGTGTTGTTGGAACATTTGAGTCTAGCTGATATTAATAAAAGGATGTGGGACTTAGTCCTAAATATTTAATATAAAAAGTGGAAAGCATTGGTAGATTACAGGTAAATTTTTTTCTGCAGTTCTCCCATTTCTAGTTTCTGAATCCCTTTCCAAGAGAAGAATTGGTAAATCACTGCACCTGGGGTGATTATTGAAAGCTTACTAAACTGCCTGCCCATGGGAAGCAGGGAGTTGATTCCTTGTTTTGCTTTGCTTGTTTGTACAGCTTTTGTTTTCCCAATTGAATTCCCTTTATCTCAACCGACAAATTTTCTAGCTTTTACCATTCCAATTCCCTCCCTGATCCCACCAATGTGAGAGTGAGTGAATGGCTGCATGGGTCTTGGCTGTCAGCTGAGATGAAACTGCAGGAGTCTCTTTTGGTGCCCAGTGTGGGGCACAAAGGGTTGAGATCAGGAGATATCTGACCAGAGTGTGTTAAAATAAAATTGTTATAAACATTAATTGTATTGGTTTTATAGTTGCTGGTTACAATGTGGATTTATTTGCTCTCATACTTGTGGTATTTTGTCTGTATTATAGAAATAATTCCTTACTTGCAGTACACGTTCTGTGTAGTGTATTTCATGGAATGGGCTTATCACATGATAGTGTTGCTGGTCACCAGTCTGGTGTGTCTGTATTCAAGATTGCAGGCACCTTTGTGCTTTGGGAGTTCACCTACTGGGAGCAATTATTAATCACATCTTAGTTTTTTTGGTTCCTCAGAGGAACAGCCTGTGAGGGAGACACCTTCCTGTATCTTTTTCTCCTCCTTTTTTTTTCCTTCCTTGTCTTCCAGGCTGGTAGTCAAGATTTTGAAGATTTTTGAATATCCTTTGACTGCCTTTGAAACCAGCCTGAGTTTTTTTGCTAGGAGCCAGCATTTTGTTGCATATGGTTCAGGTCTCGTTTAAGGTCAGACTAATAACACGAGATCTTCCCAAAAGCTGGATAATTCAGAATGGCAGGGCGTTTGGGGTTGTATGGGCCAGTATCTAGGGCAGTGAGCACCTTCAGTGTGCTTGCACCTTACTTCTGAACAAGTGTAGAATCCTGAAAAACTAGTAAAATATTGAAAAAAGTGGTTCTGTCACGATGTTCAACACTGCTTAGTACCTGCAGGAGGAAAAGAAGGTCTTTAAATATGACAGTGAGACAACAACAGGCCCTTCAGCTGCTCCAGCCACCTGAAGACACTGTGACTGCTCCACTCCCACCGACTGTGGCACTGCCACTGAAACCACTGAAGCAGAGAATCAGCATGGGCTGCTGTCAGTGGACCCTGCACAGAAGCCGAAGAAATGTACATGAAAATCACCCAGTCAAAATGCTTTAGCAAAAACAGTCAAGGACAAGGAGAGTGAAGATGATGAAGCAAAGCCATCACAAGAGTGATTTTTCAGAGCCATTATCAAGGCCATCACAGGAACCAGAAGAGGAGACAGAACAGACATGACTTGATTCCTATCCCTGAGTGAGCTATGGGAGACACAAAAAGATTTCAGCAGTCATCCATGAGTGTATTACTGCCTGGCTAGTGTGCTGGTGGGACAATGGAGCCAGCAGTGTGGAATGAGAGGGTAAGGAGCCAGGCTGAGATGACTTGCTAAAGACCCAGACACTGACAAATCAGTGAGGAAGAAGACAAGTCTTCAGTCTCTGGAGGCAATTCTATCAAGTGTGAGGAGGAAAGGTATCCTGTAAAGATGATATTCCATGTAATTTAGGCAGATGGACTGCAGTAGAGAAAGTGACTCACTTCCTAAGGGAATTAGCTGTTCAAGAAATGAAGTATTTTGATGTGGACAATGCCCAGGTCCCCACCTATCCAGACCACGTCTTGTGTCTATTACCCATGTTGCAGAAATTTCTGTGGAGTGCAGCAAGGGTACATGAAACCCCTTGACAGGAGTAATTTGGAAAGATGATGCACCACCAAAAGCAGTTGATGCAATTTGGCAACTCAGGTAATATGAAGACAGTATTCCTTCCCCTATCATAGCATCTGTTGAGAAGCTAACCAATGAACTGACTCAGGAGCTCCAGCAATTCAGAGGGAATATGTCATACTCCCCATCTGTGTGGGCCTGTGTTTCAGTATCTGACAGCAGGTATCCTCTTCCTTCGAGAGAGAGGATGTAGACCATGCACACCATGGGGTACCCTACGATTTTACCTGCAGGACCATGGAGATGATACAAGGAAGTGGGATGGATTGGAATACCTCGATTGTAGATGCACTGGTGCGGGAATTGCAGGGAAGAACAACCATATCTGGAAGTTGCTGCTCCGGTCTTCAGTGAACAGTTTTTCAGGCAGATTGAAAGGTCCGATCATACTCCTGACTCTATGGAGACAAGTAGAAGTCCATTTCTGCAAGGTATTAGTGGGGAACATTGTGACAGTATTGGAGGGGCCCTGCCTCCACCTAGGGGGGCTGGGGGAGAGAAATAACCAAGTTTATTGGACTGTGTGGGTTTGATGGCCTCGCACAGGAGCCCCACAGGAGTACAAGGCTTCAGTAGACACTGGTGCACAATGTACCCTAATGTCATCAAGCTGCATAGGGATGGAATCCATTTGGGTTCTGGGGTGACAGAGGGATCCAAACAGCTGACTACATTGGAAGCTGAGACTAGCCTGACTGGCATGAGTGGCAGAAGTACCCTATCTTGACAGGAGCAGAGGCTCTGTTCATCCTTGGCATAGACTATCTCAGGAGAGGTTATCTCAAGGATTCAAAAGGCTGTTGATGGGCTTTTGGTATACCTGCCCTGTAGATGGAAGAAATTTCAGATGTCCCTTTTGTTCTGGGGCTGAAGAACAGCAGGTGCCAATTGCCATCACAACAGTGCACCAGAAGCAGTGTCCCAAAATCTAGACTCTGTAATTCCCATTTATAAACTAATTTGCCACCTAGAGAGCCAAGGAGTGATCAGCAAGACCTACTTACCCTTTAACAGCCCTGTATGGCCAGTATGAAAGTCCAGTGGAGAGGGGAGGCTGACAGTGAACTGTGGCCTGAATGAAGTCACACCACCTCTGAGTCCTGGTGTACTGGACATACTGGAACTTCCATACAAGCTGGAGTCAAAGGAAGCCACGTGGTGCCATAATTGATACTGCTTTTGTGTTTTTATCAATCCCTTTGGGAGTAGGGTGCAGGCCACAGTTTGCTTTTGTTTGGAGCTGTGTCCACAGTACCTGGAATTGACTGCTGGTCAGAAGGAAACCCGGCTGTATCATCTGCCACAGGCTGATGAAGACTGGAACAAGGTGAAGCTCTGGTACACCTGCAGTGTGTTAGTGATAACATTTTGTGAGAGAATACAGCAGAAGAAGTTTTTGAGAAAAGGAAGCAAATAATCCAATCCTTTTAAAAGCTGGTTTTGCCATAAAACAGAATAAGGTAAAGGGACCTACACAGAGATCCAGCTTTTAGGAATCAAATGTCAAGATGGACATTGTGAGATCCCACTGGTTTTTATTAAGATAACAGTGATGTCTCCACCAACTAACAAGAAAAAGACACAAGACTTTTTAGGTCTTGTAGGATTTTGGAGAATGCACATTCCAACTTGCAGTCTGATTGTAAGCCCTCTCTATCAAGTGACCTGGAAGAAGAATGATTTCAAATAGCCCTCTGAGCAGCAACAAGCCATTGAATAAATCAAGTAGGAAATAGTTTATGCTGTATCCCTCAGGCCAGTCTGAACAGGGGAAGATGTAAAAAATATGCTTTTTCTTGCAGCTGGAGAGAATGGACCTACCTGGAGCCTCTGGGAGAAAGCACCTGGGAAATTTTGAGGCTGACCTCTAGGTTTTTGGAGCTGAGCATACAGAGGATGTGAAGTCCACTCTACTCTAACTGAAAAGGAGATACTGGCAGCTTTCAAAGATGATTGGTACTGATACACAGCTTCTGACACCACAGTTACCTGCGTTGAGTTGGATGCTCAAAGGGACAGTCTCCTCTACACATCATGCAGCAGATGCAGTATGGAGTAAAGGAGTTGCATTGATCACATAAAGAGTTTTGATAGGAAGCTCTAGTCATCCAGGAAACTTAGAATTAATCATGGACTGGCCAGAAGGCAAAGATTTTTGGAATATCACCAGGCTTGTGCAGAATTGTTGGAACCCAGGACATCCCTCTGGCTGCCCTGGCTGACCCGAGACCCTGGCAGGGGGCTCGGGGACCTTGGCGCAGAGTCAAAAACACCTGTGCCTTTGATTTTAGCCCAGAGAAAAAACTGCCAACTTTGTGTGAGAATTTGCAAGCCACAAGAGTTTGAGTAGAATGGTAGTAAGTTTGTCACAGGGTGAAAAAACTAGAATTTAGGGGATTTTAGAATAGGGGTTCAGGGGGCAAGATGGAAGAATTCAGGCGTGTTCTGTCCTTTTTCTCCTTCCTCTTGTCCTCCATGTTCTACTGTGATAGAGACACTTTTTTACTGGTTCAGAGTAGAGACAAACTGTCTAACATGGATGAGGGGTATTGGAAAGTTACTGTAAATAAAGTACACGTAAATCTTGGTATAAAATGTAAACACCACCCTAGGGGCAGGCAGTGTGCCATGACCTGACTTGCTGGACAGATCTTAGCAGGTCAGAGAAACTATGTTAATAAATAACAGAAAATAAACAACTTTGAGACGCAGAACCTACGCATCTTATCTCCTTCTTTGGCTGTGCGGGGCTGGGAAAAGAGACTCTCTACAGTCTTGGGGTCACCACAACCCCCAGACCCGGCACTGAATAAGCCCCACTATATAGTAAATTCCCAGAGACTGAGAAACAATATGCCTTGTTTACTGATGAATCCTTTTGTCTTGTGGGAAAGCAGCTGTATGGAGTCCGCTATGGCAAGTCACAGACATTGCTGGAGGAGAGCATGAATTGAGTCAATATGCAGAGATGAAAGCCATCCAATTGGCCTTAGACATTGCTGAAGGAGAGAAATGGCCAATGCTTTTTTTTACCTCTGTGCTGATTCATGGGTGGTGGCTCTGTGGGGGTGGTGGCAGCAATGGAAGCAGAATAACTGCTAACCTAGGGGTAAACCCATCTGAGTTGCTAACATCGCTGCCTGGTTGGAAAGGTGTCTTGGTTTGAAAAGACAGGTGTCTGCTAAGGAAGGCAGGAGCCTCTCTTGAAATGGAAAATGTAAACCCTCTCCTTATGAATTATTATAATTTTGAAATTAAGGGGCTCTCAGGCAAAGATATGGGAGTAGGAATAACAGTTCTTCATTAGGAAAAATAAAAAACCACAAAAATAAAAATGCAGTAACATAAAACAGCACTTACAGAGTCGGAATACAACCTGACACCCTGTTGATCAGGGTGTTGGTAGCAGTCCAATTAATTGGTGGCTGCAGTCCTTCTGGAGTGACAGATGTGGTTCTCTTGAAGCGGTGGTGCTGTAGAAAGGTGTAGGTTTCCTCTGAAGGTCTAGTGGTGGTGTAGATGGGCCTGGTCTTCCTCTGGGAATCCAGTGGGAAAAGGCTGCCTGTGGTGTTCCAAATTTCAGATTATATCCAGGTAGGAATGCTTGGCTCCTCCCCCTGGGCAGAGCATCTCACAATGGGATGATGGCATGCAGTGACACTCAATGTCCCATTAACAGAAGATATCTTCATGCCACCTAGTTTTAACAAGTGGCCCAATTAACAAAAGATAACTGCCCCACTTCTAACAGATGGCAATAGAATACACACCCCCAGCCACATCTTGTATTTGCAACTTAAGACAAAAGGCTATTACCGAGGGTGAAAGACAAAGTCATAGACTGCATGGATTCAAAAAAAATTTTTTGTGGAAGTTTTATGAACATTTGGGAAAGGTGTTCCACAGACTAGGGGAATGATGTCTGTCTGTCAAAACAGATTAGTAGGGAAGGTGATGGGATATTGGGAAGCGTGACACTTGGTGTGACGTAATGGGTATGGAATAAGGGGTGGATAAGCGTTAGTTTTGGCTAGGGTAGAGTTAACCTTCACAGTGGCTGATATGGGGCTGTGTTTTGGATTTGTGCTGAACATAGGGTTGATAATATGGAGATGTTTTTGTTATTGCTGATCAGGGCTTACCACAGGCAAGGCCTTTTGTCTTTTTCATGTAGTCACACTGGCAAAGAGACTGCATGTATGTGGGAGATTGGGAAGAGACTCAGCAGGGCAAGTGACCCAGACTGGGCCTCATGATGTCATATGGTATATGTCTATACCGTATGACATCATGCTCAGTATATAAAGTTGGGGGAAGAAGGAGGAAGGGTGGACATTTGTAGTGTTGGTGTTTGTCTTCTCAAGTCACTGTTACCTGTGATAGGACCCCCTGCTATCCTGGAGATGGCTGAACACCTGCCTGCCCATGGAAAGCAGTGAATTAGTTCCTTGTTTTGCTTTGGTTGTGTGTGTGGCTTTTGCTTTCCCTATTAAACTGTCTTTATCTCCACCCATGAGTTTTCTAACTTTTACCCTTCCAGTTCTCTTCCAGATCCCACTGCTGGGGGAGTGAGTGAGCTACTGCATGGGGCTTGACTGTCAGCTGGAGTTAAACCATGACACCAGGTGTAATATCCATAGTAATAGCACTAGGTGTAAAATCCATAATAATATCACTGAAGTAGTGTTAACTTAATCTGCTCTGGGGTAAATTAAAGAATTTGCTCATCTAATGTGCTAAAATGTAGTAAGTTCCTGTCCATTCCAGGAAAACTATGTGGAGGTAGGGAAAAAGATAAGATAGAAGGAAAACAGCATGAGTCGGAAAGAGAATGTGAGTCAGCATTACTGACTGAACTGTTCGTCAGACTAGTAACTTGCTGTAGAAATTTGTTTGTGATGTTCGGGAGTAAAAGAGGAAATGTGCTTATTCTGAGCCTGTGCGTAGAAGTGCCAGCAAAGATAACCCAGTTGCTTCTGAGTCAGTGTGCTCCTGTCTTCTGACTATTCTGCTATCAAGTTATGAATCTGAGTTGAAATGAATCCTTCTGGTTACGTTCTTCTGCTGCAGGATGCAGGAAAACAGTGGAAAATATATGTGAATAGTAATGAAACAGGAGTGAGGAATTCTCTGGTAGAGAATATGATTCACTTACCAGAAATAAGAGTTTGAGAAAACCAGCTTCCCAAATTTTACGTCTGAAGTGGCAGAGTAACTTCGTAAGCATGCTTGGTGCAGGGAACTGTAAATACATTAACTTAAGGAATACTGTTTGCATTGTCTGCAGACTTTGGTCACATATAGGCAGCATCAAGGAAACTAGTCTGTTCTAGAGGGAAAAAACATGATAGTCAGGTGCTGGAGAGACATGCTGCTTACCCATTTCTATTTCTCTGCTGTTGCTTCTCATGTGAGAAACATACTCTTTTGAGGCTGACCACCAATACTTTGAAAGTAAGTGTTTAAGGCTGTCATCAGTTGTTAAATTATCTGTAGTTACCAGTGGTCTGCCTTTCCTCAGATTGTTTTATGAACTGTGTGATTATACATGTCTTGCTCGCCACTCTCTTCCCTCTCTTGACTTCAGATCACTGCTCATATTCTCCATAGTCTGTGAAGCAGAAAATTGCCTCACATGGGATTTTTCTGTTCCCATAGATGACAGAGCTGTTGGCCCACCACAGAGTTAGTAACCATGCCTGCAAGGGGAAGAGGACCAAAAGGTCCATTTGTCCTCTGTAATTTTGAAGATACCACACACCTTAGTATTGACCCTGGCATTTATTTGGGAAGAGACCTGGAACAGGCCACTGCTTCAGTGCTAGTCACAAAATAATTGTAGTGTGCAAGTATGAAAAAATAAAAACTCATTCTTGTGTCTAGTAGATACGAACTTCAGTTACTGATGTGGTGGTGGTGTTTTTTTATTTTGCCACTAAAGACAACAAGCGCCAATTTGGTATTTAAAGGAAGGAAAAATTCCCTCCCCCACTCTCCTCCCCCCTTTTTTTTTTTACGTTGTTGAAAAACTTTTGAAAGCAACTAACCCATTCTTCCTAGCAGGAAAGGCAGAGCAAATGGAATGAGTAATCTAACTAGGTATGGACGAAGTGAAAGACTTCCATTAGATACAAATCTGAAAAGAAGATATAAAAGCATGGGAAAACACAGGGGGTAGGGATGATGTGTTATTAAGGGACTAACTCAGGTCCTTGCTTGAGTACTAGGAAAAAAATCAGCCTTTAAATCTAGCTAAAAAATACTTACTTGGAATGTTTTTGCTAGCAGATGGTATTCTTGGAATTAGTTAATAAAACTGAATGGTTTAAAAAAATTTTGGTCTTCATAAGCAAAAATTTTGGTCTTTATAAGCTATTTTAACACTGTTCTTTGGAGGGCATAAAAGCCCCCTATGCAGTCGTATTTTCATGTCCACCCCACTCTTTGTTTGTTTTTTGTGTATGTTACTGTTAGATTTAGAGCAGCTGTACTCCTCTGTTGTTCTCTTCTTAAATTCCTCCTTTAGAGTTCTTCACTTCTGGTCAGTACTTAAATATTTATCTCATTGACATGATCTGTTGCTTACCACTGCTTAACCGTACTTGGAGAAAGCCCATTATCTAGTTTAAACCTGTTGTTTTAAAGCTGTAGAGAGATTATCTTTTCCAGATCCATCTGTGCACATTGATGACTGTGTAGCTTCTAGCTGTATGTCACTACCATGATTGTCAGTTTGTCCCCACAGAATAATTTGTGAGTGCTCCTGAGTATTTCAGGCAGAGCTGGCCAGAGAATGGGTTTGTTGAGACGGCTTCTGCTTAAGCAAGTGCAAGTGCTTTTACTTGAAGTGAATTAGGACAAACAAAAGCAATTGGCATAGCTACAGGTTTCTGACAGGACTATTTGTAGTATACCTGTATACCTGCTTGCTGATTGAGTGTCTGTTTACTGCTTTTTTCGATGAAAATATTATCTTGTGACCTCTTTTGAGATTCTGATATGAACATAGAGTCTGAAACACCATTTGTACTGATGGGAAAGATTGAGAGCTTGGATACGATGATAAATTTTGAGAATTTCTCTGCTAAGATTAGGAGGACAAAACTATAAACATTGCTTGAATAAGCAGAGGGTGCACCTGTGTAACATAGATAAAGTGTTAAGCATATGCTTGGGTTTTGAAAAGTTAAATTTTGAAAACAAATTCACTAAAAAAGACCTTCTGTATTACATAAGGAAAAGGCATTTTTAAATTTTTTGTTTATATTTACAATTTGAGTAAACTAAGAATCTGTTTTTTAGGGCATCCAAGATGGATCTCAAGTGTGCTCTGGAAGAATGTTCAATGGCACTGAACTTATTTCTAAACAATAAATTCTCTGAAGCGCTGGAGCTACTTCGTCCATGGTGAGATTCTGTTATTTCCTGAAGTTGTTGAAAACAGACAGTATTTAGTACCTGAAGATTAATTTAAAGCCTCTGAAGATAGTAGTTTTAATTTATTCTCTTTTGTCTAGAAGCATTTCTCCATATTTGTGGTTTTTTAAAATTATTTTTTGGCTCATTAAAACAATCTCAAAAGCTGTTGATGAAGCACTGAATAGTTATGTTAGAGTTGATCACTCAAGCTGTCTTTCCTCACACAGAGGGGAGAGGCTGGGGAGCAAGACCTTATTCAGTGCATCTTTGATCAAATATTTTGTACAATGAAAGTGCTTTTGACCACACAGAAAAGCTGGAACAAAGCTCCAGAATAGTCTTTTTGTTGTGTTTTATATTGTTTGGGTCCAGTGTTTATCTTTAAGCTCATCTTTCTATGTTCTGATTATTTTCCTTGTTCCCCTGTTGCCTTTTCTCCACTGAGAAGAAGAATATGTCAGTGCAGATGTAGGGAATTAAAGAATGTGGAGAAGTTCACAGGTGAAACCTGTCTTATCTGTGACTTCATAGGGAGGCAGTCTGGGTGGCTGATCTTTAGGACTGGAGTCTGAATCCCATCCACCATTCTTCTCTTGTCTGTGTCTGAAAGGAGCACGTGGTATTGAGGGATGTGTTGGCAAGAGGGATATGTAGCCCATATTAATAGTGTGGAGTAATGTTCTTGCTCTGCAGTTTGGTGCCAGTAAGAATGGATTAAGAGTGATGTGTTGGTTGATGTTGTATGAACAAGTTCTAAGGACAGCTTTAAATGAAACATCAGAAGGATGCCACAGCTATCAAGTGTTTGCTTTTAGTGCTCTGGAGGGCTCAAGTGGGGAAGGTGGTGGGCCAGGGATATTATCTCTTAGAATTAGTTGTAGTTAAGCTCATTGGAAGATGATATTACTGTTAGAATACCAGGCTCTTTCTTGCTCCAAGGTCAGGGTGAATAAAACTCAGGAGATGTTGTTTTTGAAGTCTCACTCTGAAGTTTATTATCCTTATCTATCACGAGATGTGAGTGCTCTCATAGCAAGTTGAGAAAGTGAGCTAAAATGGTGTCTATTCAAGGCTATTTAAGTCCCAATTATCCAATCAACAGTTATAGGTTATATTCTCAGATCTGTTACTTTCCTGCTTAATTCTTCTGTCTTCTCACAAATTAATAAAAGTGCCTCTGCATTTAATTTTGTATTACAATGTAAAGTGTTGCTTAAATGCACAAGATTCATGTTTTCCCTAGGTCCAAAGATAGTATGTACCATGCACTTGGATACAGCACTATTTTAGTTATGCAAGCTGCCATGACCTTTGAACAGCAGGATATACAAATGGGAATTTCTACAATGAAGGATGCTTTGCAAACCTGCCAAAGGTAAGCCCTAGCAAGCCCAACCATTATGAGATACTAAATCCAAAAAGCATTCTTTGTGAAACACCCCAGTTCTCTGTATGCTTTTAAAGCAGACTCTTGTCTGTGTGAGAGTGGTCTAAATTTGTAAAGGTGGAGTAAGTCCCACTACACAATTACTACTGGTGAGGATATTTTTCTACATGGTATTGTGGCAACAAAGGCTTGTCCTGTATGAGTATTAATAGCCACTACAGTTAGTTAAATGGTTGTTTCACTGTGTAAACTTACACATAAACTGACATTACATGATTGAATTGTCTGAGCCATTGACAGCTGTGACTTCTTGTTTTTCCAAAAGTTTAAAGCCTATATTTTGAATTTTCCCCTCTCAGCATGGAAACAGTCTTCTTTAAAAAGTTGTTTCCAAAAGTTGAACCAGTAGTCTAATACAATTAAGATTGTACTAAGGTTTCTTCTGAAAACCAAATAAGTTTTTTTATTGTTGTTACAAGTGTGTTTAGCTTACTTTAAAATTAAAGATTTTAAGAGCAATTTCTGTTGCTTATATTAGAAATTATCTGGACTGAACATTTTGCTTCTGGTCTTTCTTTGAACAGCAAAAAAAGCCTTAGAATGTGTTGTGAAAGCTGAAGTTTTAACAAAGCTCTGACAAAAATAGAAATTATTACTGCTTTGCTGGTGTTTCATCATATTGGTTAGTCTATATTTTATCACAATGATCTCCAAAAAAATGACTGCCAAATATAAGTTTAGACATTTAACATCATCATCTTCGCCATGGCAAAAAAGAAAAGAAATGAGAAAACATTATCAGATGCTATCTGAAGAGGAGAAGGGGTCAGCAGTTGCTGCATCTTTTTTGGGTGTGCTATCAATTTGCAGTTTCATCTGAACTATGTTGTTTAGTGTGTCTGAAGATTAGATGTCCCTCTCGTCTAGACAGCTGCAGTACAGGATTTCATCTCTGCAGGATATAAACTTTAATTCATGAGTACTCTGGTCTAGTCTGTTGCAAAACTCATAAAAATGCGAGAGAAAGGCAATTAAATGTTCAAAATTGAAGAATTACCATAACTACATGTACCTTAAATTATTCTTTTCTTGTATGCCTTATGTTAATATGTAGCGTCATAATCTTGTTCTCAGGATCCCACAATTGTCAATGTGTAGTGTAAACAAATGATAAGCTAATGCTTAGTATTTATAATCAGTGACTCCCTGGCTTACAGAGTGCATTCATTTTCTGAATGTAGAATTGTTTCTCTAGCTTCTTCATAAAGCTGAGTGGTTTGTAATTTTTTGTCAAAAAATAATTTTTGGAATTAAAACATGTACAGTTGAGATCTCTTGGAAGTAAAGTGTGTGATTATTTTGGCATTTTATCTGGCATAAACCACCATAAAATACTGAAGCATTTTTGTTGAAAACAGAGCTCCTTTTCATTTTTTCATTCTAATTCTGAGTGCAAGTTTAAGAAACAGAAAAAAGCAATTCATAAATCTTCAAAGTCCAGTTGAAGTGTCTTGCCCAGCATCAGAGACACCTCTGCAGCTGGTGAGTGGCAGTGGAGTTGAAGCTGTCATACATTTAACGTAGATGAATTGAAGTTGCAAGCATGCATTTAATGTTGGATAGGCTCTTTAGCCTAGAGGCATACAGACTACAGTCTTTAGACTACTGAAAGAATTGAAACAGTTGACAAAGGATAATTTTGCTAAGAATCTCTGTTAAATTTTGGTTAGAAACTGTTAAGAATTCCAGTAATTAAATTAAGGTTTGTGTTGAAATGTATGGCTTTCTTTTCTTCATGCACAACCTATTTAGATTCAGGAAAAGAAGCACAGTGGTGGAATCCTTGTCCAATCTAGTTTCTAAACAGACAGTGGATCAGTTGAGTGAAGGTAAGTAGTTAAATAATACAGTGAAAATAAATAAGTGAAAAAAGCTCAAAACTACCCCTACCAATGTGTACAAATATGCTTAACTCTGTGACTTGACTAGTGTCTTACAGTAATAAACATACAAATGATGTATATAATCTTTTCTAATTTGAATGCAAAGCTTCAGTGGAGAATTCAGCCTAATTTTTTTTTGTCTCTGAGCATGCATGAATTAAGAAAGGAATGCCTTTCACAACACATTATAGGACTGAAGGGAAATTTCCTTTTTTTGACTTAAGAGAGCTCCCAAAAGTTTAAGAACCATTGATGCGGAGGAGTACGTCCTTGTCATTAGTTGCATTGGAATCTGAATATATTAACAAGTTTTGTGCTTGTCTGTTTTGCCTTAAGGTGTTTTGGGAAATGGTTTCAGTACATTGTTCATGGCTCTGAAAATGCTGATCTCCTATTTCTGATTCAGGCAGAGTCAAGTATGCATTTTTTTCTAACCTGGCACAAGAATCCTCTTTAATACTTGGACACATCAAACTCACCACGTATGCACTGTACATACAGCAGCCTTGTGCATGTGGCTGGTCTTGCAGCATGGGTGCAGAGCAACTTGTGTCATGTGTGTTAAATCAAATGTACTTTAGTGCTGCATGAAGACAGAAAGTCTGCCTGGGGCTTTCAGTTTGTTAAGCATGACTTGGTGAAAACCTGTTCATAATGTCTCAGTGGATGTAGGAAAAGCCTGAACCTCCATGAGGGTTACTATTCATTTACAGAAATTTCTTATAAGACATGGAAGGAGGCCTGAAAGACTGAGTTGCTGTGGGCTATTAAGCTTAGAATCAATGAAAAGTACAGGAGACCATCTACCAGAATGTCAAGTAGCTTTTGCCATAGACTGAGGTCAGCTCTGACAGTGTTTTGTCTGAGAAGAAGGTAAATAGAAGAATTCTGTTGGGATTTGTGTGTTACAGCTATTACTCAGCAGTTATTGAAATGGCAACAGCAGAATTTTGCTTTTTTATTTTTTTTTCTTTTTTTTCTTTTTCTTTCTTGTCTTGGCAGCATTTTGTTTGTTCCATTGACCCCAAGAAGACAGTGTTGACAATGATTTTGCTGATAGTAAATAACTTTTCTTTCTTATATAGAGGAAATGCATGCTGAAATTTGCTATGCTGAATGCTTATTACAGAAAGCAGCTCTCACCTTCGTACAGGTAAAGTCAATTTCTCATTTTGTGTGACAGTGTACTGGAAAGAGATTAGTACTTATAAAACATCATTCCAACAATAGATGTGATATTTAAGCCAAAATTTTTTGCTGGTGAATGTTAATTCATGGCAGGGATTAAAAGTTTGGTAAACCTTGTGCTGCTCAGCAAAGTTCTCTCTTCGTTTGTATGAATGACCAAAGATGAAATTCAGATACCAAGGTATTACCCTAAGGTATAAACATACCACCTTTTAAGCATACCTCCTGTGTTATACAAATTGGTATGTTTAAATGATTTGCATCACATTGGACAGTATCCAGTGCCTGTATAAAAATATTTTCAAGTATGAGGAAGTGTGTTGTTTGAAAGTGCAAGTCATTTTTTGCATGAATGGGTAGAATGTTTTCCAACTATCAAAACTTCAGCTGATACACACATGTAATTTCCAATTCAGTCTTGCTCTCTATGCACATGGTGTCAGGAATAATACAGTAATGAATGCTTATAAAATGGGCATGCTTAGCATTGCTGAGGTAACAGTTCAGCTCACAGAAAGATCTGGTATTCTATACTATGTGGTGCTAGTGATTTAGGTTGTGATTCAGGGACTTCATGCTACAGAGTTTTCAAATTCAATTTGAAATTTGATTACTGAAAACAGGAGTTGTTAGTCATAGTTTTTTAAGGTATGTGAACATTTAACAAGTGTTTATTTAATATATTTTAGATAATCTTTTCCAGTATAAATTATGAGAAAGAGGCAAGGCACATAGATACTAAGGTCAGATTAAGTTCCTTTGGCAATTACTTATGAACTACTTGATTTGGCCAGAAGTGTCAGGAAGTACTATTAATGGAATGCTCGTCTTTCCTGTAACTGGCTTGCTCCTTTACTAACCAAGTGGAAGCAACCCTCTTTATTTTTATTGGGTGTGTGGGGTCTGTTTTAACCATGAAAAGAATTTTGAAACAGCTGTTGAAGGAGGTGAGTTAGGACTGTATAAAATAATAAAAAACCCCTTAGATGTGTATTTTCTCTGAAACACCACATCTCTATTGCTTTTGACTGTAGTACCTCACTCTGCTGATGGCTGTGTTGCCCCATATTTTTCATCTTTGGCTGACCATGATTCATGTTAGGATGATGATGATAACAAAAATGTAAACACTCGGAGGGAAATAGAATTCCTGTACTGAAACATCTGCAGTTGGGTGTTCAAACTTGCAGACAAGAGAGATGAGGTTTTTTAAAATGGTAATCTTTTTATGGAAGTTAGAATTTTCTTTGGTTGATTGTTCTGAGGCCTTTTTTTGGTTGCTTTTTCATTTTCCCCATTGTATATACTGTTCCTAAGTATTTAAATTTGCATTTCTGAAATGCCAGCATATGTTCGCCTTTTATGTGAATTCTAGGAGAAAAAATTTCATCCTGCTGAACTGATGTCTTGCTTTTCAGGAATTTAGTTTTGATGGCAAGTATATTGTGGCTTTGTTTTGGTTTTTCTAGAGGTTAGTAAGTTACATAAACTGAGTAATACAGGTAGTTACTTTTGATCAGCAGTGGAATTTCATCTGTTCAGGGGATTCTTCAGTTTGTCTTCTGCCAGTTTCTGTAGGCTTCCTTGGGTATGTCAGAATCGCCATTTCCAAATATTTGAAACAGTTCCTGCAGCACCATCTGGTGGAGAGCTTTCTTGGTTCATTTATATACATTGCAAATTCCGCTATAAGTAACACTTTGACTCTGTTTTTCACCTCTCTTTTCAGTTTTAAAATTTGTAGTGTGCACCAAAGAAATGTTTCCCTGACAACTTAGAGCAGGTGTTAACATCAGTCTTAGAGACACATCTAGTGACTGAAAAACATTTTTAGTGTTTCCTACAACATTAACTTATAAATAAATGTAAATGTAGCTGGAAGATTTTTATGTATGTGTTGTGTGTAATATGAATGCACATTATTTTACAGTTAGATCTTTTTCTTCCAGGATGAAAATATGATCAACTTTATCAAAGGTGGCCTGAAAATTAGAACGAGTTACCAAATATACAAGTAAGCTATTAGAAAACACTTTACTTCAACATTAATATAAACAGTTGGAGTGGCATTAATGCCCCCAAAATGAATATTTTTGTATCAGTCATAGTCATCAATCATAGTAATTTCTGTTTTGTGTTTCCCTTCCGTCCTTTTTTTCTCCATCACAAGGGAATGTCATCAGGTGCTACAGACGACTCAGGGGAACAAAAGCAAAAATGAAACGTACTACCAATTTGAAGGAGGAGTAAATCTTGGAATTGGAGCATTCAATTTGGTATGACTTCTCCCACTACAGAAAGGCCATTGGGTTATTCTGTAGGACTGTCTTTCTTTGTATATACAGTACTGTAACTAACTGATTCAACATTTACACATTTGTAAAATAGAGATATAGGGTTTCGAGGTTTTATGCAGTATGAAACCAGCAGCAACTTCTGGCATGCATCCTTTCTGGGATGTTTCTACTAGTTTATTCTGAACCGTTTCATTCTCTGGGAATAACTAATACATGTATTTCTGAAGTGAAAAAGCAGCTGCATCTACCTGTGTGTAGCAGGATTTTTAAAGATGCACTGTGGTTACAGAATGCCTGGAGTGACTGTTTAATTCTAACTCCCCCATGTATCCCATTCTTTTGTTCAGTGACATACTCTAGATTCACATAGATAATTATAGTTAGAAGAATGAATAGTAATTTACTGAATTTGTGCAAAAGAAAATTGCCTTTTCTGTACAATTTGCTACAATTACCTTTTCACATCTGTCATGGCAATGGTGAAAGTTGATTTCTGCCAGTATGTTAATTTCTGTATCATTCTAGATTGGAGATGGCCAATTTTAAGTATGGTCAGAAGAACTCAGGTCTGTCTGCACCAGACTTTAAAATTCAAGCAACTGTGTTCATAAGTGCTCTTACCTCTCCTATTCTTCATGGAGTCTTCTCAGTCAGAGGCTTAACAGAAAAAGTGTCTGATGGGCAAAATGTTTTAGGGTGAATGGAGCTTTCTAAAAACTGATCCTCAAGTTGGCCTGCTTCTTAGTGCTCATTGAAAAGGTGGTTATGGTGTTTGTAAATTTTCTGTTGTGTAGGATGTGGAGGATGCAGTTACAGAGGGTACAAAAATAGAGGGCTAAAGGATGATAGCAACAACTAGTATTTCTAAAACCATTATGCTCACTGATCTGCTGATTCAGTGCTGCCACAGGAGAAACAAGTAGAGCCTCTGTGAGACTCCCAGTGAAATGGAATAATGGTCCCCACAATTTTCAAGCAATTCTGACCAGCTGAAGATAGAAACATCTGTCATTATCTAAAGAAGGACAGCTGGACTCTGTCTGTTTTCATGCTGGATGGTCATCAGAATTCTGACATGCATACTTTCAAGTTCTTTCATGTTTTAATTTTTTACTGATGTGTAATAGCATTTAACATAGTAGCTGGCCTTTTTGGTTCACATTTATAGCAATGTAACTATTTTTTTTGAAGTGTGCATGTTTTTAATTATCTTTTTATTTTTAAATGTATTTCAGATGCTGTCACTTTTACCAGGAAGGATCCTCCGACTTTTAGAATTTATTGGATTTTCTGGCAATAGGGTATTTGATTTGATACTTGCTTTTTCAAATTAATTTTTTCTCAGATAAAAGGCTGGATGGATTTAATGCCATACATTCCACACTAGAAGTATAATATCGATTGTTTATCAGTATTTTAGTGTTGTTAAAAAGATAAATGGGTTAGATGATACAGGCATAAAAGCACATATGGTGATATCCCACTCTTTAACATCCATGGGAAGTGATCAGTTTACTTAAGAGGAGATTTTGCCAATGTGATTTGCTTTCCTTTTGCTGATCCTTAAGTAGAGGATATCAGCTTTCTTTTCTAGTTGACGTAGTCAGAAATTGACATTCCTCACCAGTAACTGAGGAAAGAATCATATTTCTACATTTTTCCACCCAAAATCCCAGCTCATTTCTTTGGAAAAAAAATTCTGAATATCATGTGTCACCCTGGAATCTAGGTACGTCTTTCTCTCATGGATGAGAAAAATATTTGTAACTTGTTTTGTAAGTATTTTACAGCTCTTTAAAACTTTTTTTTATGCCCATAAGAAATGAAAAACCCAAACAAAACTCAAGCAAAAAACTGTAATAAAGTAATCCACAGAACTGTACACAATTTAACTTCAAGTTATTACTGCTACAGTCACCATATGGTCTTGTTGCTGTTAGATTGTCCACAATATGGCTCTCCTGCTGTAAAATTGGACTTCAGTAGAGACCTGTTCATTCCGTTTCTTCCTCTGAAAAACCTGGTTCTTGCTGAAGGTCTTCCAAAATACACATTTTTCCCTGACTAAAAATGCAGTAAAGGCTGAAAGAAAAAGAATGATTTTGAAATATCATCACAATTTTTTTGTGTGGTGCTTGAATTCTCCTATAATTCACCAAGTTGCTATGCAATAAAACTGATCTGTTAATATTTATTTTGAGGCAAAATTATGTTTCTGGGGAGTCACTGCTTTTGATCAAGGGAGCTGTGAGTTAGTGCCCCTCGAACAGTCAAGCTGTTATGTAATGGGTCTAAGCAGAAGCATAAGGGAAGTCTCACGTATTAAGATCTGTGTAAGGCTCCATGAATCTGGATCTGTCTTTAGGCATTGATGTGTCAGCAGAGGTAATATTTTGGTTAGAGCCTTAAAGTAGTGGCTGACTTGATGGAAGAGAATTGAGGATAACCAGGGTTTTCTGTGAAGGAAGACTCACACCAACAAGTAGCATTGGAGCAGTTGGGAGAGTTTCCCACCAAACATAGGTTGAAGGATGTTATTCTGAAAGGCTCATAGTCAGAACATAATGGGGAAGGGTTGTAGACCTGTGTGTCTGCATGGTTCATGTGGTGTTCCCATTTCACCAGAGCACTGAAATGCATGACTTTAGTAAGAGTTAGATTAGTCTTCTCCTTCCTGAGTGCTGTTAGCTGTGACAGAAACGTTTTGGTAGAGGGTTGTGTTGGATTTGAGATAAGTACTGAATTATTAAATACTTAGATCTGAAAGGAAAACTGAATTTTGGTTAGCCAGAAAAAATTGATAGTAACTCTGTATACTCATAGTTAATTCTGCATGTGTTTGTGATATTTCTTAGGAGTTGGGCCTCTGCCAACTACGGGAAGGCGCATCTGGCAGCAGTTTGAGGGCCATTCTGTGTACTTTCACCCTGTTGGTTTATCATACTTACGTCTCCTTAATCCTTGGTGAGACCCACTGTGTAGCTTTTCAGTCATGCTACACCTTATGATAGATATTGTGATTTATTTTTATAACTGAATTTCAAAATTGTGGCCAAATAGGAGTTTGCTGTATACTTAATTATGATTTAAAATTAATATCCATGACAAAGCTGTGTCTGCAGAAATGGTGAGGGTAGATAGCATTATACCAGCATCTTGCTCCATTTGCAGGGCTGTCTCAACAGCAAAATATTGCAGAACATTATTAAGTTCAGAAAAGTCATTATCCATAAATTAACATCAGATGTTGTGAAAACTGTCTCCAGAAAAAAGCTATACAACCAGAATTAATTGCTTTTGCCATTTAGAGCTGGAAGTCATAATTAATTCTATATGCTTCTTTATCATATATTTTCACATTTTTTAATATTTGAGTATTTTAGTATTTGTCTCTCAGGCTCATCAGGACATTAAGGAGAACTTCATTTCTTCCAGTATCACTTGTATTTCATTACTGAGTTCAAAATTAGGAGAAGAGACAGCTGAGGAATATTTTCCTATCTTGCTAAAGCAATTAAAGGGATTTAAAAATATAACTGGGATCAGTAATGGAGCAGTCTAAAAAGTATTTCTATAATTCCAATTTGTTTCTACTTACAGACATTTAGTATTTTTAAATCACTTAGTATATTTGGGACAAGAATTTAGTTTTATAGAAACACAATATGATGAAATAATTCTGCTTTCACATAAAGCAGTCATCCATTGATCTATCAAATACGATGTGAAAACAAAATCTTAGTCTATGAAACTAAGATTAAGTACATTGAGGTTGGTTTGTTATGTTTTCTAGGTACAGGGGAAGCCAACCTTCAGGAAGCAGACAGTCTCCTCGAACCCTACCTCCAGAAATTTCCAAATGTGCGTATTTCTAATAAATTTTATAACAGAAATGTATTTCCCTATGCTCAAACTCCTAACTGGTTGTTTTTCTCATGTCTTTTCAAGGGTTCCATTATTCTGTTTTATGCTGCCAGAATAGATGTACTGAAAGGAAATTTTGAAAAGGTAAATCATGTTTTCTTTCTAAGATTTGTGTTTGGTGTTTAGCCTAAACACTAATTTAGGAGGAAAAATATTTAATTCATCTACATATCAGCTGGACCGATAAGTATGCTGTTATCCCTGTTCACATTCACTGTCAGTGTTGATTCCAGCCCTCTCTCTAAGTGAGACTGAAAGGGAAGTTTATCTCATTTTACTTGTCAGGTGTTTTCCATCTGGGTGCTAGGTAAGAACTTGTCCTGTAATTAGACACTGCTCTCACATGGAGCTGTAATTGGGCCGGTTTTCATCATTCTTCCTTAACTACTCGCTCATAGGCACAATTGAGGTTCCAAGACTGCATAGCAGCCCAGCAAGAGTGGAAACAGATTCATCATCTCTGTTACTGGGAACTGATGTGGTGCTACACGTTCCAGCAGGACTGGCTTCAAGCATATCGGTATGCAGACCTGCTCAGCAAAGAGAGCAGGTGGTCTAAGGTAAATAGGCAGGTGGACATTGTTGTGATATACCAGTGATCTCTACAGTTAAAGTTACTTTTCATTTTGCAGAATAAGTGTAATGTTTGCCTTCCTGAGAAACTCACAAACAAAGACACAATGGGACCAAAATATTTTAACTGGGTGGTTAAGAATGACTTTTTATTTCATGTTTTGAAGCAGCAGAAGCATAAGCAGCAATGCTTGGGCCCCTCCAAAAATGGAGGTACTTACCTGGGTTGGGAGAAAGAAGAGGGATAGGAAAACTGTAAATTTGTCTGTCAAATCAAGTTCTAACATTCAGTAGTAAAACTTGGCTGAAGAAACTGTGTTTGGTGTTTATAAACACACACACCTACTCAGCAGATGCTTTAAGGCACAAAATGAGAAAGGCTGGTGGGGACAGGATCTCGCAAGAAAAGCTGGGCTATCAGATAACCTTTTCCTTGTAAAAACGTTCTTCAGAGTATGGACCAAGTGCAATGTGCCAATAACCTTTTATGCATTTTTATTATCTGTTCCTCTATATATTACTCTTTTATTATCTTAATGAAAAAGGGTGTACATCTAATTCTTAGCAAAAGAGGAAGAGAATAGTGTATTCAACATGAAGTGCAAGTGTCTTTAATAGAATTACGGATTTTTTCTTTTTTTTGCAAAACCCAGTTATTAAACTTTCCTTGAATCAGTACCCAGATATTTCCTTCTGTTTTTTTCAAGCATGTCTCTACATGTAATAGATCATATAATAACAGTAATGGACTTTAGAAAGTTAAGTCATTTGACCTCATCTCTTTGACATTGGTTTGCATAATAAATTCTCTGGTTCTTTGCAGGAGATACCTTTAACTTTCTGACTAATATAAAATATTAATATAAATACATTAAAAATAAAATTACAGCATAAACTATGTGACAAAGGGAATACTTAACTTTTATCGTTATATCTGCCTGAGAATTATGGGAATACTTTGCTGCAGCAATTGGGATGAGAGATTTGAGTCGTTAATGTATTGATTAAACACAGAAAATTAAATGTGGTAATCTCTTTCTTTTTGAAATAGGCAATATATGTATTCCAGAAGGCAGCAATTCTGTGTATGCTTCCAGAGGATGATTTGAAGAGGACTGGTGAGGACATAGTGTCTTTATTCAGGTAAACTTTTATAAAGCAGCTGAATGTGCACTTTTTCTCCTCCCATATCTTTATGTTGTCTGACTTACTTCTTGCTTATAACCATAAACTTTCCATTTTTTCTCTTTGCCTTTAGCATTAGAATTGCTTTTATCAGCAAAGATATAACCTACAGCTGTAGTCTCTATGGTGTAAAACAATTTTAAGATGTATTTCAGAGGAATACAGTAAATCTTTCTAACTGAAATGAGATGAAAAAAAATACCAATAAACAACTTTTTTTTTTCCATTTCCCCTTTTTGTAGACAAGTGGATGGTCTAAAACAGAGAATTGCAGGAAAATCTATCCCAACTGAGAAGTTTGCAGTAAGGAAAGCTCGACGCTATGCATGTCCTCAACCAGTGAAGCTGATCTTACCTGCATTGGTATTTGTTCTTGCTTTGTTTTCATCCTTTTCAAAGAGAAAAGAAATCAGAATAGCTCATTATACAGGGAAGGAATAATATTGTCAGGTATTATATGTCTGCATTTTAAATTTTTTAACGAAGTACTGCATTGATGCGAAGTGATTTTGGTGAAAAGTATTAGGGACTAGATCATACTACCAACTAAACAGCAGTCTGAAACAAGTGACATATTTTTCACGTGAAAAGTTCAGCATACAGAAAACTACATTCATGTTCTTTAGGTTGGCAGGATTTTAGTCCTTGTCTTTTAGACTCATTAGGAAGTTAAAGAGTACTTTGGTACTTTCTGTTTTTCTGATGAAAATGAACAGTGGTGGTCGGTTTTTGTTGTGGTTTTTTTATTCCCGTCATATTGAGTCTGATTAAAACATGCAGAAGTTAAAGTAACTTTATGAATGCTGTTCTAATTTCCCATATTTTAATGTCAGAGTCATTAGTATTGCACAGTCTGTTTTTATGTGCATAGCAGTGATACTTTTCATATGTGTATGCTAAAATCTTTGTACATGCATAATTTACCAACGACTGTACGTGAAAACCTAATTTGAGAAGAAATTTCTTATGTTAAAACTCATTGATATAGAAAGAGGAGTCCAAAGAAAATTAATCCACCAGTTCTAAAATTAATTCTATATAAAATTGCAGGTAGAGCACTAAGTAAAATGTGTCTTGGGCTTATACAGCAGAGTGCTTGTAAGTTGTGAGTATATATATTTGGTCTTGCTGTCAAATCCAGTATCTTCTGTTTTAATTTAGGAATTTTTTCATCATGGACTAAGCATAACCAAACATAGTGTATGGTTTATTTCAGTAAGTATAAGTTAGACAGGACTGCAGGATTGAAACAAATCTAGCATGATGTAGTTGATGATGTTAATAACACTGTTTCAGACTTTGATACAACCAGATTTTTTCTCTGTCTGAAAACATACGTATTTACAGTACAAATGCAAGTGGAAATATTTCACTAATGTATTGTATCAGCTTCAGAATTACATTAGACTTCATATTTCAGAGGTGTAATTTCAATTACAGTAGAACAAATGATACTCTAGTTTGTAATGACTGAGTAAAGATCTTGGCAAAGCTCCTTGTTGGTTGGCATTAACCCCCATTCTCCTCAAGTTTTACAATGTGATACTGTATCAAAACAAGCTTATTGCTTACTGTTGTACTGAGGCATCTGGGAAGATATGTTTCCAGGTTTGCCTTGGTTTTTTTCCAACAAAATTTTGTAGAAATTATAGTAAAATCATATGTTGGATGTGCCTACTGTAATCACATTTTTATCCAGAAAGTTGTATCTACTTCCAGTTTTGCTCTGAATGGAAGGTAATTGTCTATTGATTACAGCATCTATATATATATAAACACAAGAGCATGTTTTTGGGTGCATACTTATGTAAGTATACTGTATTTACAAGCACACACTCAAATGCACTTCAAATTTACCTATCATCCTTTAGAAAGAAACTACTTTTAGCTCCTTCTTTAGTTTAGGCAGCAGGGGCCACAAGTTGAACCTAAAGCATCCAGTTTTACTGACGTGTTATGTGGATGATGGTAAACTGTCCTGATAAATCTGTTCAGTTTAATTTGTGAAGATCTGTGAAAATACATGATAGTAGAATCCATTAAAAAGGCGTCAAAACACTGAAATCTTAGAAAGCCAGGTTAGACTTAGAAAGCCAGGTTAACTTTGTCAGCACACATTCAATGTAGTTTTCCCTTTCCTATTCATAGATGTGTTGTACCAAAACAAGCTTTGGCAGTATTTTTATATACTCAAAAATGTTCCACAACAGCCTGTTCAGAGGCACACTTAAGTTAAATATTTATGCAATTCCATGAGTTTTTCTCACCTTTTTGTTTTGGTTGGTTGATTGGTTTTGTTTTTTTTTTTTTTAATCAGGAAATGATGTATGTCTGGAATGGATTTGCAATTGTGGGCAAAAGAGCAGACCTCACTGAAAACTTGCTGGTAACAATTGAAAAAGAAGAAACTGCTCTACAAAATGAAACTAGTAAGTGATCAATTAAGGTGCAATTAATAATCTTATAAGAAATGCTGACATTTTTCTATGCTTTTGTCTTCTGATATTCTGCGAAATGAGTGTTGGCTTTGACAATGTTCTAATTAGGTCCAAGTGTGGAAATTTTGGAGCCTTGTGAAAGTTAGGAGTGGTTCTTCAATATGTTCTTTATGCAGTGTGATTGATGCTGCAGACGAATACAGAAAACTCAGGGACATGAGGTTATTAGTTACAGAACATGACTGGTCTAGCTTAGTTTTTCTTGTCTTTGAGAGTGTTCTTGGACCGTAATCTGTAAAGTCTTAAATGTCTGAAAAATACTTTTTCTAAACCAATTTATATCACACTTTATTACATAGGACACATGCTGCATAGAATATGACAAAGTATAAAAGATACAATGAAGTGCTATACATGAATGAGTCTGGTTTTTTTGGTTTACTTTCTGACAAAATAAAACATGTTTGCTAGTTGTAAAATGAAACATATTTAACAAATAAACTTTGACTATAGTTTTATATCTTGGAGTAATTTTTAGAGAATCAGCCCATAATTTACTCCTAAAAGAATTTAAATTCATTTATTACAACTGGTTTACTGCACAAGTACTTGACTTTTATCAGATTTTATCAGGGTGGTTCTTTCACCTGTCATGTGAATTTTTGGGGAGAATTCCCTTTTGAGTTATTCTAGAATAAATATTACCATTTTCCATGTGAAACTTTTAAAATGATAATTCACTAAAATAATTTCTATTGAACCCTCATTCTAGTCACACTTATGAACAATTTAGCAGTGGTTAAAACAGCAATTCTGAAACGTAATATATATCTAAGTTTGATTTACAGAGTAAATTGAGGCAATGCATAAGAAATTATGCAGGGATGTGCAAGAAATGTATAATGGTCAAATCTGGATGATATAATAAACCAAATGTGAGTAACCTGCATGGCCATGTTTGAATTGGGTTCCTTTATTTTCTCTGTTGCCCTTCACTTTTCGGCAGAATCAGTAGTGTGCCTCTTAAATCTCAAGCATTTTCCTTTTTTCTTGTTGTAATATTAAAACAAAAGTCTAGTGATATGTAAGGTACTTGCAAATACAGTAATTCCCATGAGCTCCACATGAAGGGTTCTGGCAGAACCTGTTGGAAATCCAGTGCTGTATTGTGCAGAGATTTGTACTAGAAGTGCTCATCAGTTGTAACAGTGAAGTAAATTTCTTATCGAATCCCTGAGTAAAGACATAAAAGGAACCAAAATTAAAGCAATGGAGATAAAACCACTGTGTTTTTCTTATGGAAATTCACTGTTTGCAAATAGAATATAGTCTGGAAGTGTATATACTTTCTGTGTTGTTTTTTTAGTAATAACTTCAGTCAGATGTAATTTTATTCTGGACTTCACATATGTGGTTTTGATCTGCTTTTAAAGATACGGAATCGGTGAAAATAAAGACTCTGATTACCAGAGTTGCTGCTGAATCACTAAAAAAAAAAAAAAGATTAAGGCTGCGAGCAGAGTATGACAAGGTTACAATATAATTTTAAGAGACAGTTTTTAGTGGTAGTAATATCAAAGGATTGCTAAAGTGCTGTGAAAAAAGGGTGTTGATTATACATAAAGGTCACTTAGGGATTGAGACTTCATAGAACTGTTTTTACTTCATTTGCTTCACATGAACAGGCACAGCATGGAATCTCTCAAGGACTGAAAGTAATTTTATGTTGTATTGAGCTGAAAATAGAGATGGTAGAAGGATCAAATGGAAGACATTGGAGATGGGCTTTTTTTTCCCCCCACAGGATTTCTGGGAATCTTTTTTTATTTCATTTCCAATATATAAAAAAAGAATATTTAACTTCAAGAAAAAAAATTTTTTTGTTTGTTTTTTTTGTCCTGGTTATGATACTTCCTTTGGTGTAGACCACTGCAGCTGCAAAGATGGTTGTCCCACGTTTATTGCAAGGTTATCTGTATTAAATTGGCCTGTATATTCGTAGTTTGTGCATTTAGTGTTAATGTTTTGGCATAATAGCTTTTATTCTTTTGGGAAATAAAAGTACTAGTTGAAGTTGTTAAAGACTGGCGGGCCTTTACAGACATCAGTGCATGCCTCCAGTAATTTCAATGAATGAGTCCTTCAGGAGACAGTCACAGAATCCAATACCTTAGCCTAGCAAAACAGGCTAGAGCGAATGCAACGTACTCATGCGCTGCACTTCTACTATCACTAAAAGCACAGTCTGTCAGTTACAATCTATCAAGACTTTCTGAGTTTAAACACAGACAGAAATAAGGCTGAACATGGTGGCAAAGCACTTTGTGGAATCCTAAAATGCGTTAGTCTTGCATGTTTCAGAACTGTTTACGTAGGATTTCTTTGGCAGACTATTAAGGAAAAAAATTAATGTGACCTTAGAGAGCTGGTAATTAGTTGTAAACAACATGATCTGAAGGGAGAGTGTTTTGCTTCCTGAATTGTTAATGTATGTGGTGCCATCTGTCTATCCATATGTGTTTTCTTT
This sequence comes from Ploceus nigricollis, assembly GCA_013399945.1. NCBI lineage: Eukaryota > Metazoa > Chordata > Aves > Passeriformes > Ploceidae > Ploceus > Ploceus nigricollis. Next base: position 306,103 of record VXBC01012140.1, read on the forward strand.
CTTTTCCTTCCTTGTACCCAGCAAATGCTACAAACTAAGGGAACTAAAAAGGATCACACTTGTTAAATAAATTTTGAATTGATTCAAATACCCTCTTTCATCGGGTATTTTTAGTTCTATTGAACATAAAACTTTCAAGAAAGTTTTTAAAATATTATACACTACTACTTATTTTCAAATATTTTTCAAATATTATACACTACTGCTGAGGTTTCTCAAACATTAGAGATGATAAAAATACTAGTAAACATGGTTTCTTGAATTTGTACTGCAAAATGATGCTTCTGAGGTGTTCTGTAAGACAGTCATAGTGTGGTTTAACAGGTTTTTTTATGCTACTGATGCTACTGGAGGTCTGCCAGTGCTCTGTAACAGGGGAAGCTATTAAGATAATATGGTGGTTTCTGTCTCATCGTAGTTTTAGCTATTGCAAGTAAGAAATCTTTAATTAATGACTGTTTAGGTAATGTATTTAATTAATGACTGTTTAATCTTCAGTTAATGAAGTTTATGCCTATTTGTTGGATGTTTCAATTTCTTCTTATTTTTTCTTTGCTGCTCTTTTAAGAGAAGGATATGGATGTCATGGACACATCTTCTTTAGTAGACAGTACTTTAAATCATGCCTGAAGGTTATGTACATTTTGAAATACAAAACATGAGAAACAACATCCTGCATCTGAATACGTATTCCCTATTGAAAATCGAATTTTCCTTTTCATGATGTCTTCAAATTGTTTGACATATCTCACTTTTACTGTTAGATCACAATGAATACTATGTGGATGATGCGTGCATGTTGCAGCTACTGAAAGGCCTCTGTCTGAAACACTTGGGAAGACTTATGCAAGCTGAATTATGTTTCAGTAAAGTAATTCAAAGGTAAAAAAATAAGAGAAATAGATTTTATAGCTTTTGGTGACATTTCTGATATTCCTGTTGCAGCTGTCATGTTAGAATTTTGACTAATTAAACATCGTGTTAAGGACCTGGAATTAAAATACCTCTGAAAATAATTAGAAAACCAGAAAACTTTGCTTGTATTTTTCTGTAGCAATTTAACACCTACTATAGCTTTATATATGTGGTGTTTGAGACTAAATAAATAAAACTGGCAGGTAACATACCCAAATACATTTGGAATTGTATTTGCAGAGCTACCTGTAAATAAGGACAATTCAGATAGGTTTCCTGTTTGTTTGGTTTATTTTTTTTATTTAGTATTTAGTACTTCAGTAGTTAATGCTTCCCCATGTAGATGAGAAGTTGTTGTTACATGGTTCAGTTGAAGATTGGTTTCTCCCATGTTATGGATTTTCAGGTGTCAGCTCCATACCAGCTGTAATAGCTTTTCTATATAAAACACAAGTCAGGTACTGGTTGTAGTTGAAAACTTCTTATAAGATTTTGGGTATTTGGGCTGAAGAAGCATATTTGCATGTGCAATGTTTCTAACAAGTGATTTAGAAAAATTAATAATTAGTAATAGAATGTGTTATTGAGAATTATGTGTGTTTTAATTCTCTTGCCATCTTGTTTTCTCTTACCGTTTCTAAGATCCCATGTGAGTTTAGTCAAGCACATTGCAAGTTGCAGGGCAGAGGGGTTTGGTTGATTGCAAGTTAAAGGAACACTATTTCTGAAACATCTTTTTCCAAAGGTAGTTGGCAATGAGCAGGCTTTTGTAGCTGAGATATTTTAAAAAATCTAAAAACAACAGTTCTTCATAGAGTGTATTGTTTGCATGGATGACAGTAAAAGTTTTCTGATGCATGGAGTATCTACATTTTGTTCAACTTTATTTTCTACATGTTTAGGGCTGCTATGGTGCTTTAAGACTGTTTATCAATGTGTATAGAATTAACCAGTAAAAAAGGCTTCAGAATGTTTTTTCTGGCCATGTGCTGTTACAGGCAGTGATTTCTTTTAAAGTTAACTGGTCACTCAAGACAGGGTTGTAAGTAACAATTTC
>VXBC01012143.1:10706-24797 GCA_013399945.1 Ploceus nigricollis
GAGGGAGGGAGGGGGTTTACATTCTCTATTTCAAGAGAGGCTCCTGCCTTCCTTAGCAGACACCTGGCTTTTCAAACCAAGACACTGATGCAGAACTGGCTCCTGCAAAAGGCAGCTTTGACCCCCTGCTTTTATTCCAGGACCATACCCCTCCATGGGGAAAAGTTCTCCCAGGAGGATTTACTCCTGGATTTACTCCTGGTGCCAGTCCTGAGAGCAGACTGGGGAAAGGCAGCTCTCCTGAACTCTCCCTACAGTGGGAATATGAATGTTTTGTTTCAATAACATTTAACAGCGATTGCCTGGGTGACCTCTGCCCTGCTGTGATTAAATATTAATATTCTTCTAGTCTGGGCTCCTGCTCTGCTTTTCCCCCTCTGGTTTCTAAATGAAGCTGCCTGGCCTTGGCCTTTCTTTGGAGCACGGGGATGGAGTACGGATGAGGCAGTGCTGGATCCAACCACCCCAACCAAAGCTCCGAGCTTCACTCTGAGCTTTACAGGGAAAAAAAAAAAGAGCTGGGCTATGAAGTTGCTGAACTCAGGGGAATTTAATAACACTCAGCCACCAGCAAAGCGATTAAATGCTGGCTCCTAATTCCGTAAGTGCCTGGCTGATGGTTTTCCCGGCTGCCGGCGGCGCGATGGAACTAATCTGTGAGCGGGCGGCCCGTTATCACCCCGCCCGGCAGGAGCCGGGAATGAGCCGGGAATGAGCGGCTGGAGTGAGCGGCTGGAGTGAGCGGCTGGGGTTTCTGCAGCGCTGATGGAGGGCGTGAGGGACGAGGGCAGCAGGTTGGTGGCTGGTTTGCTGTGGGCTTTGAGGGCCTGGTTGGCTTTGGGGTATCTGATGCAGGGAGAGGGGTGTGGGGTTGGATGTAGGATGCTCCCAGGGGAGGAGGAGGAGGAGGAAGGCAGAGGGAGCGGTGAGTCTGGCTGGAGCAGAGCTGTGTTCCTGCTCCTTTTCTGCTGGATGGTTTCAGGTTTCAGCTTTTGACTCAAAATAAGCTCCTTTTTGTCTTAAATTTCACCTCTAAGATGTAAAGATAAGAGATTCCACTTCAATCACACTTTTTTGCTCCAGACAGTGCCATGTTCCTGTTGCATCACCCTCTTTTCTATGATACTTTTTTTTTATTATTTTAAATTTATTTTTGAAAAAAACTCTGAATGTGTTTGATTTGGGAATGCCTCAGGGGTTTGCTTGCTCCTTTCAATCCTCAGAGAGCACCAGGAGCCCGAAGCAGAGCCGAGGATGCTCCACAGCCGGCAGAGCGTCCCTCGTTCCCTCTGTGCCCGCTGCTCCCTCCCCGCGCCTCCACAGCAGATGATTTGCCCGACCTTTCGATGGGAGACGTTCGGAACCCAGCCAGGCTGATCGGGAGTTTAATGCTGATTGAGGCGGTAATGTGGCTGTTCCCGACGCGCCCCGGCGGGCTGGGGACACTTCCACGCTCCCGCCGGCAGAGCTCCCAAATGGACTCCACTGCCACGTCCCTGTTCCATCCCAGGGGTTCATTTATTTCAGTTTTGAGGACCAAAGTGTGTGAACGCCTGTGTCTCAGTGCTGCAGAGGCTGAAAACCTGAGCTGCTCAGCAGCTGTGCTTCAGCTGAGGGCCTCCAGCCCAGAGGAGCCTGAATCCAAGGGATGGGAAAAAGCATCTCTGGGGTGCTCTGGGTACCATAATCCATATTTGGGTACCATATCCCACATTCCTCCAGCTTCCAGCATGCCTGCATCTCTGCTTTATAGGGGCAAGCCACATCTAATGGTGGGGTGAGAGCATGACGTGCAATTCCATGGGGGAAAACAGGGAGTGCAAGGAAATTTCCTCATGGAAAGTCATGGCTGGGTCACTAGGAGGCAGTTAATCCTTTAAAACAGGCTTGGGGCACTTTGGAAAAGAAGTCCTGTGCTGAAAAGATTCGAGTGTGTTTGGTATAAAAGGGTTTGGGTTCAAGGGCCTTTGGTATAAAAGTCTCACTTGTCCCAGCCCTGCCTTTCAGGAGGACGTGGCCATTCCCTGGAGATCTGCTCCTTTTCCAACTCTTTGGCAACAGCCACATTGTTCTAGCTCCAAAAAATAACAAAGTTGGGGAAGCAAAAGGACAACAAAATATATCCCATTGTAAACAAACATGTCAATTAGTGTAATCAGCTCTAATGAGGAAAGGGAAGCCAAATTCCACACTTAGAGTGCTGCTTGGGCCGGCTCACCAGGCAAGCCTGGCTCCTTCACCCCGCGTGTGCTGGGGGCAGTTGGGGTGTGATGGCCACGCCATCCCTGCTGGATTTGGGATCAGTGCTGTGCCACTTTTCCTCCAGCCCCCGTTTTTTGGGAGGTGGAAGGAGGGTGCATGCCTGACTCGCAGCACTCAGTCACAAACAAAAGGCGATGATTTATAATTTGCTGTTATTGTGCTGCTCCTCCATCATCCCGAGCCAGCCTTGCCAGTTGGGCCTTGGGACCGGCAGAAGGAATTGCTTTGCCTCCTTCCATTTGCCCAATAAATAATAATAATAATAATTGACATAATGGCAATAAAAAAACCCATCCATCTCCCCCGCCGCCCTCCCCAGCCTGGCGAGGGGAGCCCAACTTTTGGTATCGTTTATTTAGCGGGTGCATTGGGCTTGGTTGACTTTAACACGAGCTGTCACCAAACAAATCTCCCTGCGGCACAGCGGGTATTAAAACCATCTTTCATGAATTCAAATCTTCCAAGAGGGGCCATCAGAGAAATGAGGACCAGGACTGGAGGCTTGGTGTTATTTTTTTCCCCACCCTGTGAGATATTAAGGACTAAACATCCTCATTTGGTCCCCAAACCCCTTCCAGGGATGGCAGGGCTGTGCCATGCCTAGGATCGGAGGGGTTGGATGCTCCCCAGCAAAAAATTCCATCAAAATTAACAGCTGTCCTTTGCACTTCCCCAGATTGAATGATTTTCCCTGTATTAGTGGTGCTGGGTCAGTTATTATGGGCTGGGCATCTGGGATAAGGGGAGAAGGGGGAAAGAGGGATGGTGCACTGGTAAAATGGTGTGAAACACAATAAAACCTTCCAGCAGGGCTTGGAGGGGTCCTGGCTGTGTGGACCCCATTGGGAGGAAGGAAAAATGGGATAAATGAGGAGGATGAGGCATTGTCCCAAAGGCTGGAATATGCTGGCTGTTTCTCATCCACAGCCTGGTCCTGGGTGCATAACCCTGCACCCTTTGGAGCCCCCAAATCACATGGATGGAGGTCTGTGCTCTGTGTAACAGAGCTGGGGGCTGAAGGCAGCTCCACAATGGAAATGCTGCATCCCAAATCTCCTTCCAGCCAAGAGACCCTTCCAGTGGTTGTTGTGACAGAATTTATGTTACCCACCAGAGGCACTGCCATCCCAACGAGCATCCCGAGGCCTGCCAGGGTCCAGGACCTGGAAATCAGATTCCCTGTGAGCACTGAGCTTGAAAACAAAACAAAAGGAACGTCCTTGCTCATTGCAGAGGGCGTGGAGTGGATGATCTTCGGAGTTCCCTTCCAACCCAGCCCAACTCAATCCAACATATCCCATCCCATCCCATCCCATCATCTCCTCTCTTAAAATAAAGAATCACACTAGAAATTCTGGCCCTCCTGACTCCTCCACTGCAAATTTGATTTTCCTTTTTTTTTAATTTTGAATTTTTTATTTCCCTCCCTTTTCCTTTCCCTTTCCCCTGGAGAAATGGTTTGAGGGACAGCTGCTGGCTCTGTTGCTGCTCCTGCAAACAGCCAGAGAGTTCCCACACAGCTTCTTTGATGGCCCAGCAACACAGAGAGAGAATAAATCCAACATGGAGCAGCCTTCACAGATGGCTCTGTGCTCCCCAGCGGAGCCTGGGTGATGTTTCTCCACAGATGCAGCTGCCTGGGGAAGCGAGGGCCAGAGGCACCAGTGCAGCTCTTATATTATGGAAGGTGAATTTATGGAATATGCACCAGGTCCCTGCATGGTCCCCATGGGGACATGAGCGTGATGGGTGTTTGGAGGAGGGTGCCAAGCTCTGGAGCAGGGATGAGATCCCATGCAGCCCGTGAGGGACACACCTGTCAGGTCATTTGGGATCCTGGGAGGACTTTGCTGTGAGCAGAGCTTAATCAGAGCCTGGCAAACCGTTTTCCTGAGGGTTGGTGGGACAAGCAGCAGCAAAAAGGGCCTGAACGGAGTCATTTCAAAAAGAGTGGGCAAAACGTAATCATATCCAGGGAGGACTAATCCCGGATTATCATCAGGGGTTGGAAGGGATAAACCATATCTAAGCACACAGCTTTCATCCCACGGGGCTGTCAGAGCAATCGCAGCCGCTCTGGGGCGCAGGGACCGCAGTGAGAGAGGGAGGGGGGACCTCTGCCAAGGGCGTGGGGGGAGCTGGGTGGCAGCTGGAGCCCCTCAGCAGGGGGACACCTCAGTGTGGCTCCGGGCTGGGCCATCCCCATGTCCTTTGTGCCTCCTGGTGTCCCTGTGGCAAGCGGATCCATCCCTCTCTCGTGGCCGGCACCGTGACCGCTGCCTGGAGGATGTGGCTGCTCTCCTCCTTATCTTTTTGGCTTCTCTCCTCAAGTACAAATTGACCTCTCAGAATTTTCTCCTTTAATGCCCTTGTTCTCAAATGTTAATAACTGGTCAGTGACAGGCTGATTAAGCCTTCCTTCCTCCCTTATTTAGATTGGTGTCACTGCAGCAGCTCAAACGGGGCTGTAAAGAACATTAACACCCGCTCGGCACTGACAGGGCAAACTATTCCCTGGGAATTGATAAGGGCTTTTTCTGGAAATGAATTTGGCGCTGGCAAAACAAACGGATGCCTTGAGCTCCATCCATCTCCCTTCCTTTAATAACTTTCATTTGTTCGGCGCTATCTGCAGCACCAATTAATGTAACGAATGCCTTTTGTCCCAGCAGGGGCTTCTGCAGGAGCTTCCAGTGGGACAGATCCACATCCCTCCTCTTCCCTCCCCTTCATTTCTTGGCTTGGGGTGAGGTTTTCTCCCCATGAGCAGGGGCTGAGTGGCCCAAAATAGCATCCTTTTCTCATGGCGTCATGCCTGGATCCATATCTATATCCATACCTATATCTATATATCTATACCTTGGTCTAGTATCTGTATCTACATCTTTCTTTATGTCTATCTTATCTTTATCTTATCTTTATCTATACTTGTATCTGTATCATCTATATTTGTATCTTCATCTGCATGTGTAGCTATTTTCATGCCATTCATAACCACATCCATATAATTTGTATCCATATCCATATAATTTACATCCATATCCATCCAACCTGAATCTATATCTATAAAATGTGCACCTGTAGCTACACCTATATCTGTCTATAGATCCATATCCATGAAATCTATGTCTATATCCATATCCTCAGCATGCACATCCATGTCCATGTCTATGTCCGTGACCATTTAAATTTTATCAATATCAATATCTATTTTCTTACCATCTCTATCTATATTAACTTTATTTGTATCTGTATCTGCATCTGTTGCTGCACCCATGTCATTCCCATCCATCTCTATATAACTGATAACGATATCCATATAATCTATATCCATGTAATCCATATCTCTAGCTATACCTGTACCTGTATCTGTCTATGTATCCATATCCATATCATCCATATCCCTAAAATCTATGTCCTTAGCACATATATCCATGTTCATATCTGTATCTGTTGGATTAGGGTTTTTTTTTGATTTAGAGATGGGGCAACTGAGAGGTGTTTTAAAAACTTTTATTCCATTTTTAGTTTCGTGTGAAGGGTGAGACAGTACAGATGTTATAATTTACGCTATCACAATTAGAAGCTAGCTAATTTTCTCATGAGTTTTCTACAAATTAATTTCCCACATGTATCCATATCCATATCCATATCCACATCCATGTCCATATCCATGTCCATATCATGTCCATATCCATATCCATATCCATACCCACGTCCATGTCCATGTCCATCTCCATGTCCATGTCCGTTTCTATATCCATTTCTATATCCATATCCATACCCATATCCAGCATATCCATAACATCGCTATCTGTATCTGTCCTCACCCAAGCTGAGAAGGAGCTGGAGGGGGAGGAGGGAAGGGATTCCCATGGAAGGATGAAGCCACCACCCATGGAAGGCCCTGGATCCCTCCCAGGGATAGGGCAGCCACAGCTTTCCTGGGCACCCTGTGCCAGGGCCTCTCCCCCCTTGCAGGAAAGAGTTCTTCCCCAATCCAAACCTACCCTCTTTCAGTTGGAAGCCATTCCCCCTCATCCTGTTACTCCAGGCCCTTGGAATAGAAACCTGGAGCTCCAACTGGACAACACTGGGACCCCAATTCCTGTCCTGTGCCCCAGTTTTGTCACATGAAGGGCNGTTCTTCCCCAATATCCCATCCAAACCTACCCTCTTTCAGTTGGAAGCCATTCCCCCTCATCCTGTTACTCCAGGCCCTTGGAATAGAAACCTGGAGCTCCAACTGGACAACACTGGGACCCCAATTCCTGTCCTGTGCCCCAGTTTTGTCACATGAAGGGCATTTAAACACTCCATGAGTGCAAGTGTTGCAAAGGGAAGAGGCTGGAGGAGGAATGGAGCTCCAGGATCAGCACACAGAGCAACCCTCTGATGTCTGAGCATCCCAAAATCCCCCAGCACCCCAACCCCTCACAGCCTTCCCAAGCCCAGGATTTGGAACATGAAGCCGGTGATTTAATTACTAGCAGAGAGAAGAAAAGAGAGGATTTTTTACAGCTGGGTAAGTGCTGCATGGGGCAAGTCAAGAATCTGTCTTTTTATAGACCTTATCCCACTATTGGGAGATAATCTCCTCCCTGTGTCCCTGTAAATACTCTCCTACAAATTCTGAGTGGTTGTGTCCTGACCCTGGGGGTGTCAAATTCTCCTTCTGCCAGCCTTGAGTGAAATCCAGGTGATACCTGGGAGGTTATTCCTGTTCAAGGGGCTGCCACACCACTGCAGTGTTTAAAACACACCTGGCCCTCGCCAAGCAAGGCAGAAAAATGGGAGGAATGAAGAGGAGAGGATCAAGGAAGTGCCACAGCAGCTGGGAAAAAGGAGATATAAAAATGTGAACATGGTTTTTCAAGAGTGAGAAAGAACCAGCCCGAGGCTTGGTCAGCTGTCACCAGGCTGGGATAAGGATGGGGGAGTTGAAATCCCATTTAGCCACAATCCTCGGGAAGTGCTGCAGTGGGGAAGGCAGTGGGAGGCAGCATGGATCCAGCAGGTGGAAATATCTGTTCCAGAGCAGGGATCAAACCTCTCCATGAGTGACTCTGGTTCTCCAGCAAGAAGAAATTGGGCGCTTGACCTCCCTCCACCACTTCTGAGCCACTTTTTCTTTGTGGTGAAAGGACTTCTCTAAGCCTTTGCTGAGGCTTTGGTGCTCAGTCAGGCGGAGAAACAAATGTGAAATCAGGGGCCAGTGCATCCAACTCCTTCCCTGGAGCTTGATTCAATGGGTAGAAAATAAATTCCAGGCTCCCATTTGCTTTCTCTGGAGCTGAGCTGCTTTTTTGGAGCACTGAGAAGGTGGAAGCTGCAAGCCCAGGCAGCTCTGTCCACTCTGCCAAGCAAAGCTCTGGGGGAATGGGACAAACACAGCAGAAAAAGCCCATCTTACAAACAAAGCCTTGAAGCTGCACTTGAAAATGAAGAAAAATTCATTTTCTGGTGCAACTGAATAATTAAAGGGAGGTATCAAGGGTGCAGCACAGTTTGGGTTGGAAGGGACTGCTGTTCTCTCCCCATCCTCAGCCTGTGGAACAACATCTGATTTCTCCAGGCAGGGATATTTTGAGCCAAAAAAATCCTACAAGGAGCTGCAAGTGCAGTTTGGAGCCCCCCAGCTTTGTCTGTCTCTAAGAGGAGTCCAATTGCAGAGGCAGAGGCTCGGTACAGATCCAGCTGCAGCTGCTCTGATCCCTGGGGTCCTTCATCCACAACATTCTGGCTGTGCTGGGTAGAGGGGAGAAAGCTTTTATTATAACATGTGGGCAAGAGCTCCTAAATCTCCAAAAAGCCAAAAATCATTGACAATATGTCAGTGAGGACAGATTTTGGTTCCTTGATGCCCCAAGCAAGGCACCACATGGGGCATCCAGGCCATACCCAGTGAGGGAATTGTAGGAATTTATTCAGGACAAGTTTTGCAAGCCATTAAAACATAGTGAGGTTTGCACAATATAGCTTATTTCCAGGATTAGGAGTAGCCTAAAGAGCTGCCATCCCACTCCATCCCTGCTGGCCCTGCTCCCTGTGCTCCCTGTGCTATTTTGTCTTGGTCACCACTGGGATTCCTTGATCTGAGGTCTGGCTGGTGCAGGTCACGAGTGTAAGGTCTGCTGAGACCCAGAGCTCAAATCTCTAGAAATAAAGAGTAAATTACAAATATGAGAGAGATCCAGATCCTTCCAGCTCAGCTCTAAGTGGAAGAAACCTTTCCTACACATCCCTTTTTTTTTATTCCTGCAGAGATTGTTGATTTTTTTCCAGCTCCTTGTGGTCCCAATAACTCAGGGCAGGTAGCAGGGGCTGGGATCAGGATTTGATTACTGATCTGATTTAGGCTGTCAAGCCGGGTGTCTCTCTATAGAGATTGCAAGTGTTTCATGGACAATTTGCAATGAAAGAGAGAAGCTTAAGGAATCATTTATTCCATAATAGCAATGATAATAATGGAAGGACTGGATGTGGGCAGCACCCAGCACACAGGGAGTCACTTCCACAGGCTCTGGAAGCTGCTGTTACACAAGTGATAGCGACAGATACCATTCAAATGGGAGGAATCTGAATTTCAGATTCCCCTGGCACATTCTCCTTGGTATAAAGGGAGGATAAGGACGCTGGATCTCTCCTGTGATGATTGAAGTTGGTTGTTAGGGTGATTTCTGTTGGGAAATCAAAGTGAGAACCATGGCAACCTTGCCAAGTCCCTTAACTTATCCCTGCATGGTCCCTGTGGTGGAGAGGACCCCATCTCACCCTGCAGGGATCCTGCAGGAGGCTGGAGGCTGCAGTGATGTTGGAATGGTGAGGAGACAGTAAATAGGTTGTGTATCAAAGCACCAGCATTCCCTGTCCGTGCAGCCCTCCTGGGAAGAGGCTGCAATCAGATGCTGAGAGATGTGGTGCCAAAAGGAATCTTGTCCTTTCCACACCTGTGCATTAACTGGGATTTTATTCTGGGGAGGATGCGCCTCACCTGAGAAGTCCTTCAGATGCCACAGCCAAGCTCTTCTCTGATGAAGTGCCAGGAAAAGCTCCTGAGAGGAGGAGCCCTCCTGAGAGGCTTCTTTGACGTTGCTGGAGAGGCGGTGAATCAGCAGATGCAACTCATCCCATCCCATCCCATCCCATCCCATCCCATCCCATCCCATCCCATCCCATCCCATCCCATCCCATCCCATGGCTCTGTCAGCATGGGATCATGGGAGCGGGGATGGAGGATCCAGACTGCCTTGGGAGCAGGGATGGTGGGTACATGTTGCCTTGGTATGCCACTCCAGGTCAGGGGGCAGGAGTCACCCAGGGGCTGTGGCAGTGCTGGGACATGGGGCAGGGACATCGCTGGCACCCTCTGTGGAAGGGGGTGTCCTCAGCAGCATCATCAGCAGGGTTGGAGTGATCTCAGCAAGGGTTTCTGAAGATCCTGGATAGCTTTGCCAGCTGCATCTCCAAAATCCTCATTCCCAGGCATTGACACGTCCTCATCTGAGCACATTCCAGCCCCAGATATTAACTTGGTCCGGCCTCATTACCCACTCCCTGGCAGATGAACATCTTTTTGTGTATCCCAGCCAAATCGCCTCCCTCCCCCTCCTTTTGCACTAATTAACACCATCCCCAGGTATTTACTCTGTGGATGGATCCATCCTCCTTTCCACTGCAGAACCTTTCTGTCCCTGACAGCAGGAGCCCCAGCCACGTGCCCGGATTGATGTCACCACGCTCCAAACGCTGTGTCCTCTTGCAGAGCAGTGGAGCACAAAATGCAGGAGAGCAGTGCAGCAGAACGCGCTGCGCCGGGCACGCCTGGCAAAGTCACTCCTCTGGCAGTGCAGGCCACAAGAGTTCCTTGTCCTCAACCATTGCCTGCTCCTCTGCTCCTCCTGGGAGACCTCTGCTCCCAGGCAAAGTGGGAAAACCCTTCTGCTAATGCTGGCGTGATGGGGAGAGAATCTTCTCTCTTGCACAGATGCCGAGCCTGGATTTGCAAACTCTTCTTGCCTCCAAAAGCAGCTTAAATATTTTGACTCTCAAGTGAAGGGCAGCCATCACCCAGCACAGCACTGAAGAGGTTTAAGTCAACCCCAAACCATCCTGACCCACTTGACTCGCTGTAGTCAAGGAGATTTTTCCTCTTTGGAAGAAAAGAGATGGCACTGGAGGGCCGGATTCTCATTTACACTTGAGCTGCTCTGAACATTAAAGGGCTCTGGGAGCTGCATTTGCAGCCTGGAGAGGCTGGAGTGGAAATGAGGATCCAGCCCTTGAGCTAACAAGATGCTCAGCACCTTCCAGAACAGGCCTGGAGTCAGAGCCTCCCTTCTCCACAACAGTCCAGGTGCCAACACCTGGGGCAGGGGATAACAAAGACCCCAGGCAAGATCCATTATGCTTTTTGAGGAAGAACTCACATCCCAAAAGACCTGCCCTGTGAGCTGCCTTATCCCACTGCAAATTCCCACAGCTCCAGGCAGGGATGAGCATCACCCTGTGCTGATTCCAGCTCCAGTTTGCATCAGTCCTTTGGCACTGCCCTCACTGGGAGGGCTTTTTCATGGAATCATAGAATTGATTAGGCTGGAAAAGATCTCCAGGATCATCAGGTCCAACATTTAACCCCCTGCTGCCAAGGCCACCTCTAACCCAAGTCCCTAAGTGCCACATCTACATGTCATTTAAATCCCTCCAAGATCAGTGTCTCTACCACTTAGAGAAGTCTGTTCAACACATTTCTGATGAAATCCATGGAATTATGCTGACAACAAAATGTTTTTGACCAACTGGAGAGGAAAGAAATCCCCCAGACCCCCCTGCCTGAAGCATTTTGTTGAAGTCCCGGATTTTGGGATGTGCATGCCCAAAACCACATTCCCACACACTGAAAATTAAGATTTGTGGAGATCTCCCAGTTTCTATACCCAGGCTCATCTTCCCACAGGTACATCCAGGTGCAAAGGGATGGAATGTGCTGTTTGAAGGAGTGCACTCAGCTGTGGCCATAGATGTTTGTCTGGGCCACGGAGGCACTGGGGGGATGCAGAGTTAATGGGAATGAGCAGAAAGCAAGGAGGATGCTCCCAAATGGGGATGGATCTTATCTGTACCTATTTATATCTGTGACAGAAGCAACCACACGTTGTCTTCATGTTACATAACTCCAGCAGAACTTCCTCTGAATTTATCCCAGTAAAGCAAGCCCCTCAGCCATAGTTCTGTTGTAGCTCAGTGGCTGAGGGTGTATCCCCACATCAGTCCCATCCTTCCCACAGCTGGAAGCTGCTCGGAACTGCTGCAACCCTCCTGGGCATGTGAGGAACCCCAGGTGGGTTTGCCATGGAGCTGCAGTTCTCAGCACCAGGTCACAGATGGATTTCCTGATGGGAGAATTGGGAATGAGGTGAATCTGGAAAAACCACGGCCTCAGGGTCAATCCACTCTGAAGGGGGTTTGTGATCAATTTGTGCATCTGCTGGAAATGATGTTTGAGGAGGACCAGAGCAGTGTGAATTCAGGATTATGTTAATGAGATGAATAATTTCAGGTTAAAAAAGAATTAAAGAGCAGCAAACCTTTGAAAAACGCTGAGCTGCTCATGCCGGTACCTCTGAAGTGAAAGGCTTTGTTTCACAAATGCCAAAACATTTTGCTGAGCTATTTTTGAAAGCTCTGAAAAGCTTTTTCCCCCCTTTTGCTTCTCTCCAAAAGGTGAACCAGAAGTTGAATTAATTGACAAAGCCAAGCCCAAAGGCTCCGTTTCCCTGGCTGCAGGAGGAAATTGCCACATGGGTGAGCCACGATGGCTTTGTCTCCCTGCTTACCCTGATACTGATTTTCCCTCGCAGCATCCCCAGCTCCAAACCTGCCAGGCACAACTCCTGCTGCTCCAGCCACAGCCTCAGCTGCAAGTCCTTCAGCTGGTCCTTGTCTCCATATGAATAATATATTTTTCCTCGCTACATGGGGGAAAAAATAAGCAGTAGGAGATTTATTTTCCAAAAAGACACGCAGCCTCTTTTGTCTCTGTCTGAATAGTGAGTGTTACATTAATGAAAGATTACGGAATAACCACAATCTTATTTTTCCATTTAGTTGTCCCACCTGGGTTTAAATGTTGTTGGGATAAGGCATTGAGGGATTGGCACAGGGAATAAATCTGCCCTGAGGAAGGGGAAAGTGGGGCTGAAGGGGTGGTTTTACCTCTCTGTTGCCTCATTCCAAGCCAACCCAAAGTAAAACACAGTGTTTCCAAATGATTTCCTGGCTAATTCCACTCCAGGAGAATAAATCTGAGCCAGGGACAAACTCCATGGCTGGGAGAGGTAATTTTTGTGACACGCCACCTTAACTCCACTGTGACACCCAGCTGAAGGAGGAGAGGGCCCTTTCACCCTTTGCCTGACACAAACTGACTTTGGGAGTTCTCTTGGAGACCCCAATGGCTTTTCCCTGCTCCAGTCCCAGTCTGAGCTTGTTACATCCTCCCACCTCTCCTTTGGTCTTCTGCAGGGAGAACGTGTATTATTTCCACGTTTCATGCAATTTATTGCATTACAGCTTTAGCATTTTCCTAAGCTTTGCCCCTTCCCACAGCTGAAATACCCCCCAACATCCAGCTGAGCTCCCAAAGCTCCCAGCAGCTCCCTGCCTTGTTTTCCCTAATGCAAGACAAAAAAAAATAAAAATCTCCAAACCTAATAAAAGAATAAAAAACCCCAACCACGTTTCCTCCGAAGGAAATAAAACCACTAGCTGTATCTTTATATATCATAAAGGTGCCAGGAAGGGCACAAACACCATTTTTATTTTTTAGGTTTGCAATTCACATTTAACCTGGAGCCATCTGTTCTGTGAGCAGCTTGGCAGTTCCAGGGATGAGATGTTCCTCTGCGCGCACGGCTCTCGCTCCAGCTCACTCCGTATTCCAGCTGCTGTAGGCAGGTGGCTCCTGGCTGCTGCTGGCGAGTCCATGGAGCTCCTGGATGGGAATGTTTCCCCCCCTGCCAATGCCCCCAGCCCCAAAATTCCTCTGGGAGCAGCCAGCCGTGAGCTGCTGTCACTGCTCATCATGGAGTCCCCAGATTTTGGGATTTATGTTGTTTGAGCCCCTCCAGGAGCTCCCCTGAGCTCACAGCTCCTTCTGGAGGGGAGACTCTCATGTCTAGTGAAGGTTGGGCTTGCAGTGCTGCCTTCCTCTCCATGCACCTTCTCCACTCCTTTCCTCAGGAAAGATATTTTTGGGACCTGTCTGTGTCTCTGGAAGTCAGGTTGGAATTGTGCCCCAAGGATTAAGCCCTGAATGAAGAGGTTTGTCCCACATCTCCTTTCCCAGCCAGAGGCATTGAGATGTCCAGGGGTTTTATTCCAGGCAGCTCCTTAGAGGGCAAAGTGCCCCGTAAGGAGACATCCCATCCCTTCCCTCATCTCCATCCCCTCCCATGGGGTCACTTGTCCTTCCCTGAGGAAGCCACCACCAGGACTTTGTCCCGTTCCAGGAGAAGGCTGGAATTTCTTGGCCATGGAGAAGGATGACCCAAATTTCCCAAGGGCTCTGGCCACTTCCATGGCAGCTTTACAGTGGCTTGGGCTGCAGAATCACAGAATCATGGGATCAAAGAGTCATGGGATCATGGAGTCATGGAGTCATAGAAACATGGGATCATGGAATCATGGAGTCATGGAGTCATGGAAACATGGTATCGTGGAGTCATGGAATCATAGAATCATGGGATCATGGAGTCATGGGATCATGGAGTCATAAAAAACCATAGAATCATAGGATTATAGAATCATGGAATGGCCTGGGTTGGAAGG
>VXBC01012143.1:28825-54710 GCA_013399945.1 Ploceus nigricollis
AAAAAAAAAAAAAAAAAAAAAAAATAAAAGGAAAGAGAAAGTGGCCAAAATGCTACAGGGGAAAATGTTATGAAATATCAAGGAAAACAACTTTCTATCATGTTTCTGATACTTCCCAAAATGCTTCCTCTCCTGCTAAGAAGCAGGAAAGGCAATTTGGGATCAAACCCATCCTATCTCTTTTTTATTCAGGGTTTTATTTGGATTTTGGAGTTGAACTCTGTCTTATCCCTCCTGCTCCATCCTCAGAGGGTTGCACCCTTTTGTTTCCAGCTGAAATGGGCTCTATCCCAGCATGGGGGTTTCTCCCTAGGATATCATGGAAACACATCCCAGCAGGAGCATCCCGAGGTGTAGGAACCACATGGCACCTACAGCTACTGACCCTGGAGAAAAAGCATTTATTGCACTTTTTTTTTTGCTGTGATTTTTAAAGAGCCTTGGCTTTGCCTTCTTTCAGGCAGGATGAAGATGCAACATTCCCAAAAACTCTGCTTTTTCCTCCCCAGGCTGTGTTGGGTGTCTGCAAACCTCTCTGTGCTCCCATCCTTTTGCTTTTTCCCCCTTGAATATTTCAATTTTGATAAAGCATCTCTTTTTTTTGGGGGGGGAGGGGGAAGCAAACAGAGGGAGAAGTGGCTGGTGGCACTGGAATGTTCATCCTTTCCAAGGCTGCATCCCAGCCTCTGCTGAGCAGACACACAGACTAATTTAGGGACACAGGTCTAATTTAGGAGGGCTTTTGTTTCTCTGTGGCAGGAAATGGGAAAAAAACTGTGCTAATCCACCTTTTCCTCACGTTAAGCCACAGGGTTGGATGTTTCCACGTGGGATGGATGAATTTTCTGGTGTGTCCATGATGGAGGCTGCTGGGCTGGGCTGCTCCTCGCTTTGGGGGCTCTAAGGAGTAAAGGGAAAAGGAAAAACATCAAATATCTGTGTGGTCCTGGGCTGCCATGGCCAGGACTTGCCTCTTCCACGCAGAAAATTCAACCAGGTTTTATTTTACTTAAATAAAAAGATATTTTTCATATTAAAAGTGTCCTTTCAGGTGAAGGAGAGCCAGAGTCTCTGCTGCAGCTGGTTGAGGACCAACCCAATGGGTCAGGCACACCCAGAGGGTGAATTTGCTCCCAACTCCCTGTCTCCATCTCTGCTTTGGGCAAATATTTCTGTATTTTTATTATTTTATTTATTTTATTAAGGCTGGCTTGGGAGCTGAGCTGAAACACTCAAATGGTCAACAGGAAAAGCAGGATGGATTTCCCACCCTCGGGTGAAAACAAGCACATGGAGGCAGATGTAAAAAATTAAAACGAAATGCAAGTATGATCCTAAACACAGGGAAAATGCACCTTGGATCCTGCAGAGTGAAGCTTTGGGGGGTTTTTTCCCCGAACCAAGCCTCGTTTTCTCACAGGGGAGGAAGAGCCGGGCTCAGGGAAGGCGGCGCTCACACAAGCGGCCCCGCAGAGCTCAGAGCTCCTCCTCGGGCTCTGAATAATCCCGAGCCTGCAAAGGAAGCCTTCGGCAGGCGGTCACCCTCCAGCGAGCCCGGGATGGGGTCGCTGGGGCTGCACGGAGCTCTCTGAATTGAAGCAGCGGAGTGTGAAATAGGAATTACTGACAGCTCTTAAGTATATCAAGAGAACAGCCCTATTCCTTAATACAGAGCTGCTAATAGACATCTAAAGACCTATAAAGCAGACAATTCCTCTATATCATCCTAGTTAAATCAATGTACTTATATTACTCTCATCATTTTCCCTTTAACGTTTATTACATTTTGCCACTGTAATTTATTTTTTCATATCCATCAGCCGATTAAAGACTTTATTCTGAAGATACACACACAGCCTTGTGACCTACTTGAGGCTGACCGAGGCTGTTAAATAAAAGCAATTTGGTGGAGGAGGTTGGAGGGGCTTTGCCCTCCCTCTCTCCCTGATTTTTTTGCCCTTGCACCGGGAGCAGGGAGATGGGAATGTGGCACTGTCCCGGTGCCAGCACACACGTGTGTCCTTGGGAAGCCTTGAGCAGTTTTTGCTCTAATTTAAACATTCCTTGTCGTGCCTGGAGACCTGGAACATCCCGAGCTCGTGGCTTTGCCTTCCCAAGCCAGGCAAGAAGGGCTGGGAGCCATCTGAGCTCCCAAAGTCGTTCCCCAGTTATCCATCACCTCCCCACCATCCCCACACTGGTGACAGCAGGCAGGAGCAGTTCTTGAGTGCCATCTATTGATGCCGAGCCTCGGAGGTACAGGAGAGCACCCGGCGCTGGGCAGGGTCCCCCCGTGCCCATCGGGTTCAGCCCAGCCCAGATTGCCTCTGCTTGGCCATGCCTGGACCTGCCTCCTCCTGAGCTGATCCCTGCTTTGGCCAACCTCTTGCTTTTTATTCATTCCTCTGCCTGAATTATTTAAACATCCCCACTTAGACTTTTATGTGTCCGGAGCCACTCCTCTTCCTCTGTGTCCAAATAATTTCTGCCACGGGAAAGAAAGGAATAAATTATTCTGTCCCTGTTTGGGCCTGTGTGCACCCAGCACTCCCATTTTATCGGATTCACTGCCTTTTCTTCACCTTTTTAAAAGTTTTTTTTTTTTACAGAGGGATCATTATTATGGTACCAGTGTAAGGACAAGTTCTTCTCAGTTTTCACAAGACACCAACAAGGAGAAACAAAGCAGTGGGGGATGTGGAGAGCTTCAGGTCCTGCTGGTACCTGGGGGGTGTTACTGACCACGAGGAAGTGGAAGGAGAAAAATTGCTGAGTAAATGATTGAAAATAAGATGGAATGCCTGAAAACAGGAAGGAATGCCTGAAAATAGGAAGGACTTTCCATAATCTTGCAAGGAAATAAGCAGCACATGAGGCAAAGATTAGGAAACCCAAAGCTTTTGTGCCTGGGGCTGTTCAGTGTGGCGTTCCATGAGGAAACAGTGGAGTTGGGATGCAGCAAGTTCAGCTGTTCTGGGCTTTTAGTTGTATTTATTATTTACCATGGACATTTATGGCTTTTTATTTATTGCTGTAAATAAAGGGAAGTTGATTTGACCTCTTCCCTCCACTTCCCCCTCCAAAAACACAGCCAAGAGCACCAGCACACCTGGACCTTGCAGGATGAAGAGCATTCCTGGGCAAGAGAAGGTGGATCTTGTCCAAACAACCACATCAGGAAGGATAAAAAACCCAAATTTTTGGCACAAAATCACCCAGAGATGGGAGGGAGGGAATTCAGCTCCCCCATTTCCATCCCAGGTGTTCAGGGCACCTTATCCTCATCAAAGCCACCTCCCAGGACTGCAGCTTCCAGAAGTGAATATTTGCCAGTTTCATTCTCCCAGATCTTCCCTCCTGCCCCAGAGAGACTCCCAGCAGCTCATGGTCATTATCTCAACGAGACCCTGAGCTCCAATCCTCAGCATTTAGCAGGGAGGGAATGGCAGCTTGGAGGGTGCTTTGCTCCAGGAAATTATCTTTTCTCCCTAATTATTTCCATTTTGTTTGGCTCAGTGATGCCAGGTTGCTCTTTGTGCCTCATCCAGTGGCCATCCAGGGAAATGACTCTTTGAGCTCCACAAAAATGATGCTCTGGATGCCAACGGATCCAGCTCCACTTTATTTTTAAAGATATGATTATTTCCACACTCCCATGGTCACTGGAGAGCCCACGAGGATCAGGGACCTTCATGGAGGTTAAAGAGGGGAATGCTGCCCTGCTTTGCACCAAAACACTCCTTTTTGACTGCAAAATGGGCAAACTAAGCAAAGTTTTCCCTGTGGAGCATAACTGGGAGTTAGTTACCTTGGGAACAAGATTTATCTCTTCCCTTGTTCATGCTTAATCCAGGGAGGGCACTTTAAATAACCAATTGATGGGAATTGCTGGGGATAAATTATGCATCCTGGGCCCAGCAGTGAGTTATGGACTTCTCCCTCCTGCTCCAGCACACAAGGACCTGGCTCCGAGCTGCTCCCGTGCCCTTTGGAAGTGGAAAATCCATTGAAGATGGAATTTTTCCTGGCAGAAAGGGTCCTTTTGACTTTCCCAGCCCAAATCCCTCAGCCTCATTTGAAAGTAGCCAGGTCAGTGTTGACTCCAAAGTGCAAACAGACACAGGAAAACGTGGAGAGGTTGAGGAGGGGATGGAAAATGATATTTATATTTAACATCTATAAAATATACATCACACTCTTGCAATGAATACAGGGAGGGGTCCTCCCCTCATTCCATAATCTCAGCAAAAACCTTCCAATGTGGCTTGGAAATGACATTTTTTAAAATTCATCCCACTTAAAATATTAATCTCGCATGTTATTAATAACGTGGGGCAGAAATGTATATTTTAAGTGCAGGTTTTTATCATCAGGCTCTCTCTTTAATGCGCAGTTTGTCCTTTTCCTGCAGACATCCATCCTCTGGACATCGCTGGGAGATGAAAACTTAAATCGGAGTCGCTCTTGAATTTTTCATCTGAGCCTGATTCTCTCTTTAATATCCTATTTTTATAAAATAATCATTGTCCAGCTCGCAGGGCTGGTAAAAACAAGCCTGATGTAGATGTGAAGTGCAGTCCTGTCTATTCCCATCTTAATTTGCAGCTTGTTCCAGGTATCCATGGGCCACGAAGCCAGGGAAGTTATTCTGGATGTCCATCACCATCCAGTGACTTGGAGGAGTGCTCAGTCAGTTGTGCCAGATTTGCATGAGATGGGATAAAATTGCCCTGGATTTGAGGGTGTCCATGAGTTTATTTGGGGGTTTTCATGCATTTATTTGGAGCTTTGCATGAATTTTTAGGTGTTTCCAGAGTTATTCTCTGCTTCCAAGGTCCCTTTTGCCAGCCTGTTTTTCCAGGACTTGCTCCCTTTCCATGGTAGACACAGTTGGAATCCCAACCAGCCATGATTTTTGGGATGCTACAGGATAGAGGAATACACCAGCTTGACAATTTTTCAGGGAGCTGCTTCCTGCCAGCATCTCTTGGATAAATCTGGGGCAGGACTGTGCAGCTGGGACGGCCCCAAGCTTTCCCTGCCTTCCTGGGATGCTCAGCACCAATGGGACACCTCACCTTTGGAAATTCAGCCAGAGGATCTGGACAGGGAAAGGTTAAACCAAGGAAATAAAAAATAATACAGCAACTTTTCCCTTGACTTCTCTGCCTTGGCACCAGCCCGGCCCTGCTGCCCGGGAAGCATCTCCCATCTCCCAGAATCCCGGGGGATGCTGCCAGCCTGGGCTGGCATCACTTCTCCTCTTCCCTCTCCCTGATGTGCTCCCACTGTTGCCCCTCTGTGTCCCATCCTCCCTGAGCTGCTGTTCCAGAGACCCCACACCCCACTGAACCCGCTCCCCTGGATCCATCTGGAAGCAGAGGGTGGGACCCTGCCATGCCAAGGAAACAATCATTTTTAATTAAACTCCAGCACCGGGGTTTTAGCACCGGCATCAGGCAGGCAGAGCCTGGCACTCCCAGGCAGACACCGGCTTTGCCAAGCAAATCTTTCTGGGATGTGGGATGCTCATCCACCCAGGGATGATGGTGGGAAAAGGCTTTCCCTGGATATCTACACCCCTCCTTCCCTCTGTCCCCGCTGCCCTTCGGACAGCGCTCAAGGAAAGGGGAATATCTGCAGCCCAGGGAGTGACAGCAGGAGCTGGCACTGCCCCAGTGTGAGGAGCACCGGCTTTAATTAACTCCCAGCAAAATTGGCAGGGCCTTATCTGGAGCCTCCACCAGCACATTGCAGCCCCTGTCCCGCCCCGCAGGAAAACTGGGAAAGGGAAGGGCAGAGGGAGCTGGAGCTGCTGCTGGGGACACAGCTCGTGGCAGCACCGCCTGCCCAGCTGGGCTCACACCACTCAGTGCTCCACGCTCCCAAGCAGGAAGGCTCAGCCTTTATTTCCCCCTCCTTTAAAAAATATAATAAAAGAAATCGCATCCAAGGCTGTTTCTTTTTTCTTTTTTCCCTTTTTTTTTTTTCCAGCTGCCCCAATTATCCCATTTGTTCAAAGCAAAATCTTGCAATTCGAGGCAGTTTATTTATTCTGCCCAAGCCGTGTTTACAGCGGCGCATCGGAGCACTGGGGGTGAGTTAAGTGGTGCTGGGGGTTGGGGAGGGAAAAAGGGGGGGGGAAAGCATCTTTTTGGGCAAAAAAAATTAAAAGAAGGAAATTAGAAAGAGCCATTTTAAAGAGGCAGACATCAAAGGCATCATTTATATTTCAAATCGTGGGGAAATAACTTTCTAATGAGGAATCATAATGGGGAAAGTGAAGATTCCGGCATTATTGCATTGCCAGCTTCAAAACCCTCCCATTGTTCACTTGAGAGAGGAAAAATAAACCCTGAACCAGTCAATTAGAGGGAAGAGGGGAAAAATTGGAATAAACTATTAATTTTTAAAGGAGCAGCTCCATGGTGGGAAGGGCCTCCCTAAAACTTCGGGGTCTTGTGCTCAAAGCCTCCTGCTCCCCTTTCTTTTCCAACCTGGGGGTTGTGTTTAATTTATTTTATTTTAAGCATATCCAATCCATGCTAGTCCCATGGGGTGCTCCAAGCATCTCCCACCACCCCCAAACCCAGACCATCACTTTTTTTTGGGTCAGAAGGACAGGATTGATCCCAAGGATGTTGCCCTGTTCATGACAACTAGGGTGTTAAAAACAGCTCCTGCTTTTCCAGGATTAATGAGTTGCTGTCTGGGAAGGACGATAGAGCTGCCAACCAGTGTCACTATTGTCCCATTCAGAGGAGTCAGCTCTGCTTATGATTAATTATTATTATTATTACAACCACTTGGGGAGCAGCAGGGAAAAAAAGGAAAAAAAATCCGAGGGGTTTGTTTGGAAATTAAATGCCCAGTTTCCCCTGTGGAGTGTTTAGGAAGAAAGGGATTGTGGTATTTGCAATGCCTGAGGAAGCAGCTCTGGGAAGATAAGGGCTGGTTGGGAAGAAGGGGCTGTGGAGATGCCGAGCCCAGGGTGGTTTTATGGAGCTGCTCTTGGCAGGAGCAGCAGGTGACTCTGCTGGCTGCACGTGCCGAGACAATGAACACCCCTGGAGCTGGGAGCTCACATTCCCCCACATCCATGGGAATGTTGGGAATCATGGCCTGTCCTGCTGGTCTGTGGTGCTGCTGAGCTCTGCCTCTCCCGCTGGCCCTTGGCTCAGCACCACGATGGCCACAATGGAGCTGCAGGGGCCCAATCCAGCACTGGGATGGAGCAGAGAATGGACAAAGCTCATTCCATCCCCATCTCCTGCCAAGGCTTAAGGGATTTGGGAACTCAGCCTCGATTTTGTCTAATTCCTCTTGTTCTTTTTAATTGGACTCGTGCATCTAAACCCCCTCGGCAAATCTCTGCTTTAATCTCCCCACGCCCTGGTTCATCATCTGTTCAATTATTAACATCTCTAATTACTATTAACCACAGCTCTCTTCCCAACTTGCCAGCTGGCTGCTCGATCCCAGGATGGCAGAGGGGGATTTCAAAGGTTTTTTGTGGGGCACCCAGGGATTTCTGTATCCTTTGGGAGCGGCCAGACGCCAGGCTGGATCTCAGGGTGGCTTCATCCCATCCAGGGATAAAGTGCTTTAAAGAGGGAGATGAGAAGATTTTAAAAGCTGAAAGGGATGATGAAGCCAAATGGACAATTACCAGGTGGGCAAAAGGGGAGGGATACAGCTCCTGGAATCACCTCCTGGATGCTCATCCTCATGCCTCAGGTTTTAGGTTTTCTATTTTTCAGATTTTCTGCTGCTTTNCACCCAAAGTCACCCTGAGTTTGCTGCGGGCCATTCCCTTCCTGTGCCTCAGTTTTCCCTGCAAGAAGTGGAGCTCTTTGCTCCACCTGCAAACCCAGCCCTGAAATAAAACTCCTTAACTGGAACAAATGGAAGCAAAGCTTTCCTGTGAATCTTCTCCTTCATTTCAGATTTCCCTTCAATTCTGATTCCCCTTCATTTCAGACAGGAGAGAGGGATTTCAAAGAGTCCAGTGTCTTTTTGTAAAGCATCCAGGGGTTGCTGTATCCCTTGGGAGCTGCCATCTTCAGGGATGAGGCTCAGGGCAGCTCCAGCCCATCCAAAGGCAGCTGCTGCCATAGGAAGTGATTTAAAGAGGTGAAAGGGATGATAAAACCCCCAAACTGGGGGGGATGAGCTCTGTGCAGCACCTCCTGGAGGCTTATCCACATCCAGGGCAGGTCAGGCTGGATTTAGGGAAAGGTTCTTCCCCCAGAGGGTGCTGGCACTGCCCAGGCTCCCCAGGGAATGGGCACGGCCCCGAGGCTGCCAGAGCTCCAGGGATGCCCAGGGTGGGGTTGTTGGGGGGTCTGGGCAGGGCCAGGGGCTGGACTGGATGATCCTGGTGGGTCCAGATCAGGATATTTCATCCTGAGCTTGCAATGGAATGTTTCCTGCCCACACCTCAGTTTCCCCCACCAAAATTTGGATATCATGATACTGAACCTGCAAGCCCCACCTGGGCAATAAAGCTCCGTAAGAAAAAGAAATCAAAACAAAACTTTCTTATGGATCTTCCCTTCATTTCAGATTCCTGGTGGTCCTGGTGCCACACCAGCCTTTGCACCTGAGCACTTTGGTTTCTCCATCAGCACCACAAACTCAGGTGGAAATCTTGCTCCTCACCAGCCTCTCCCAGAGAGTCTATCAGGAAGGAGCAGGGAGATGTGTTTCCCCCTGCATCCCAGGAATGTTTGTTATGCAGAGTTGCTCGTGCTGCTCTCCTGGGAACACCATTGGGTCTGGAGATAAATCCTTCCCTCGGCTGCTCCGTGCCAGAGGGGAGCGTTGGGATTCTGCCCCAGCACCGGCTGATTTATGTCACCAAGCAGCACAGCAGGAGCTGCAATTTTTACAATCAAATACACAATTGATGCTGCATTTTCGAGTGCACATTTGAGCAAATATGGAAATTGCCTGTTGGAGTCACCCAGGAGTTTGGGAGAGTTGGTGCTGCCGCTGCTGGAATTGGGAATATTTAAAGTCAATGTGCACCAACGTGAAGCTGCAAGAGGGAAGCTCCTTTCCCTGAGTTTTTCACCCCAAATTCTCTGTCTGCATCTACTTCCCTGCCTTAGTTTCCCCCTTGCATGCCCGATGTCCATTTTTAGAGATGTGCTGGGACAGGAGCCCCTCAACACCACAGAGCTGCTGGCATTTCTGTGGGCTCAGGCTTTTCCCTCAATGGATCAACACTTCCCAGGAACTGCAGCAATGAATTTTTCATAGGAGCAAGGAAATTTGAGCCCTGGTTTGGCTGTTTTATTAAACACACAACAGGGATCCTTCAGGGGAGACATGGTGGGCAGCTCTGGAGCCGTGACTGGCGTGGTGGATAACGTGCCTCTACAGATGTTCATTCCTAATTTGCTGCAGAGCTTTGCCCCAGGGAGACTGTGCTTGGAAAAGAGGAAATTTGTTCTGGTTCAAACCCTCAGGAGAGACCCACCCTGCTGGAAAGGGGAGAAGAGTTGGGATAACTCAATTAAGCATTCTGTGTTTGGAGACAAAGGTGTGGGGAGGTGGAGGGAAAAGGGATCAGTGAACCCACCCATATCCCAGTTTTCTCCCCAAAGGGATGTGCAGCAATTTGGGTTCAAGCACAGGCTGCCATTCCATGGAATTGTTGGTAATTTTTCTAATTTCCCATTGCAGAAACTCCAATTTAATTGAAGGGGAGGATTACAGAGGCAGCAGATGAGAAAGAGCAATCTTGGCCACTAATTGAAATTAAACTTCTCTGGAAAACCTCGGCCTCCACATGAATTCAAATGGTTGCACTGTGATCAGTGCAAATATTCCCAAATATTCCCATTGCTCTGCAGGGAGAGGGGTTGCCATGGCCAAAAAAGGGGGTTTTATCCAAAATGAGGCATAATCTTGTTCACAACATCCAGAAACTGCCAAAAAATCCTCCTCTCCAGAAGAAAATGTGAGGCTGAAACCTGCCCAGAGCCACAGCACTTATGGGAAGGAGGAGGAAATCTGAATTTGGTGCTATGGATATTTTTTGGAGAGAGCTGGAGTTGCAAATGTTGGTGTATGAACATTAAGAGCATCACTGCAGGATGATCCCAAATCCCTGTTTCCCTGAAAAGGTGATGATGGTCAAGGAGGCAGGAGCAGTGAATATCATCCCATGGAAGTGAGGGGATTGAAGGAGACACCCCAAAACCTGCAGCAATGCCAGGGATTTCTGGAGATAGAGCTGAAGTAGTGCTTTTCAGCTGGGAACATATCACAGTCCATATATTCCTCTCTGGCTGCAGGAATGGGCTCCTGGGTGGCTCCCTGTGCATGCAGAGCTCCACTCAGCAGGACTTCCTGGGACTCCAGGATGTGCATAACAACAGTCCATGGCCACTTTCCCTTTTGTTCCCGTGAAAAGTTCAGCCCAGCCTTTCTCAGGGTTCATTTCCAGCTCTCCAGTTTTCCCTGTAATTAACTTCAGGTGAGAAAAGCCCCGAGCTGAGGCACTGCTGGTGCTCAGGGTCAAAGAAATGTGAAAATTGGTGGGGTTTGCCTTAAATCCCTTGATCCAGGAGTCACTCAGGAGTCCTGGCTTTTATTGAAAAGTAGAGTTGGTGGCTTTGGTAGGAATGAGCTTGGAAAGAGGAATTGCAAAGGAGTCAGGGAGGAGGTGGGGAATGAAAACCACCCACCAAAGGAGCTGGAGATATGTACGGGCTTCTTAAAACCATGGATCACTCCTGACACCTCCCAGACAACCTGAGCCACTGTTTGTGCCACCCAAAATAGAAATGTGTAGGGAAGAGCCAGACTGCTCTTGGAATAACTCTGACATGCCCCATTTGTAGGGGGTTCTTAAGTTTAGTGGTTTTTTTCTCCTTCTGGCAGGATTTAGAAGACTTGCAGACCTCCTAGAATATAAATATCCACTGGGAATTGCTTCCTTTCCCAGGCTGCTCCAGGGCTGCCCGTTCCCTACAGAGATCTTTTCTCCCTCAGACGTGCAACATCCATGGGCTGCCTTTCTCCATCCTCATCCCAGGGATGTCAGCTCCACTGACAGCTGTCAGTCTTGGCCAGCTCTGAAGGAACCCTCCTGGAGCATTGACTCTCTGGTATTTATGGAATTTATGGAATTTATGGAATTCATGGAATTCCTGACCGAGGCCTGGGATCACAATTGCCCATTGCCATCATCCATCCTGGGTGTCACACACAATTTGTTTCCCATTATGGATCTGCTGGAGTCTGAAGGAATCAACAGGGACTGTTTTCCATGTGCTGACGTCGCACACTGGGGAGTGATGGGAATATTTTGGGATGTAGTTCTGGAAAATGCTGTCAATTCCATTCCCCATTCCACATCCCAGACAGATTTCTCCACTGGATGTCCCATGCTCAGATCCTGGCTAATGGAAATTATTNATCCCACATGGATTTGGATTTTTTTATTATCCCTGGGTATGTCCTGATCTCTCTGAGCCCATTGGTTGCTTGTGAGGGGTCCTGTGGGATCTGGATGCTGCAGAAGCAAAGCCCCACCATCCTCCTCCCTGACTCTGCATCTTCACCTTGTGCTGTTTGAGCCACAGCAGCTCCTGGGTGTCACCAAACATTGGGAAGAAATTCCCTTTCCATTGCCTCACATACAGGGATACACTTGTCCTCCCAAAGCTGCTGGAAAATGCCCTTTGGTGGGGAAACACCACCTTCATCAGCAGATTTGGGGTCCCAAATTGTCAGCACCCCCCTGGAAATATATGAAGAATAAACATAAATAAAGAAGGGATTTATTTTATTCTTGGAGGCATGGAAAGCTTTGGGGAAAAAAAAAATATGTTGGTGAAGAAAGTGCTGGAAATTCAATTATTGGGTGGGGAATGATCTGTCCAGGGGGACTTGTCTGTGTCTCCTGCAGGAGATGGACACATCACAAGGCAGGTCGAGAATGAGCATTAAATTAAGATGAACAACAAACACCCATATCCAGCCCCGATGGAAGGGCTGATCCCTCACCCTCATATCCTGATGGAGGGCACCATCCCTCCTCCATCCTGTCTCCAGGACTGCCACAATCCCTCCTCCATCCTCTCTCCAGGGCTGCCGCCAGCTCCTGGGTATCTCCCAGTACAACACTGGTGGTGTGGAGCTTTTCTCTCCCCAGGGAGAAAAAAAAAGCCAAAATAAATAAAGATATTTCACACAAAGCTTTAGTGAGTTTCATATGCTCCCTGCTCACAGCCACCTGCTTCCAGATGGCCAGGACACATTTCCATCTGGGATGGGAAGCTGCCTGACTTTTGGGTTTCTTCCTCATCACACAGGCTGGGGATAGGGTGGGATCCCACCCTCTGCTCCAGAGGACAAAGCAAAGTGTTCAAATGCTGTCAGAAGGATTTAATCCCAGGGGAGCAGTCACAGCCCCAAGCCTGACAGAATTCCAGAGATCTGGACAACGTTCCTGGGCATGTGGTGCCTCCTGGGCTGTCCTGTGCAGGGCTGGGAGCGGGGCTCCATCCTGGTGGGTCTCACCCAGCTCGGTATATTCTGTGACTCTGGAATGTCTCCTGTACCCTGAGAAGATGGAAAAAAGGAGATTTTTGGGCTTTGCCTCGAGAGCTGCATCCTCAGTGAGCCTGTCTGTTATCCCTGTGATCCAGAGCGGAGTCTTTAATAACTGGAGAGGACAAAGAGCCGTGCTTGTTGTCGGAGGCGTGCAGAGAAAGGCTCGGGCTGTAGCAATTAAGATAAGAGCCCTGTCTGAGGCAGCTCACAAAACCAAGGAAATGCCTTTAACCTCTCATTTCCTCACTTTGGAGGCTCCCATCCGAGCTGTGGTGTCACCATCTGTGACATTCCCTGGATTGTGGTTCCTAATGAATTACCAGCTTTATTTACTGATTTATTTACCCAGTTTTCCTTCCTGGGAGCTGTGAGGATGTGGGATGAAATCTCTTCTGGAGGCTCCTCCCTCAGCAGGGCTTTCATGGCCCTGTTTGGTGACAGCAAGTGTGGCTTGTCACAAGTGTCCCCTCCCACACCTCGCTTCCCCCCTGTGGGAAATGGATTTGTAAAGAATTCTTAAAACTTGACAGAAAGGGAAAGGGAAAACCCCATTGCAGAGCAGCATCCCCTTGGGATGGAGCTCTGGGATGCAATTTCTTGTGGATTTGGTGATGGAGACTTGCCTGGCTCAGCTGCTCAGGGCCACCGTGGAGTGACACATCCTTGTCCTCCATCTGGGGACAATCCAAGCTGCTGATTGAATTCTGTTTTAATAATAACATCCTGTGTAAAACACAAACTGCCCCTGCCCAGGTGGTTTTGTCCCCAGTCACCCCAGCAGGGCTGGAATCACTGCCATGGGCTCAGCCCTTAAAATCAAGTCCGATATGATGCTCGGTCCCAGTTTAAGCCCCAGAGCCTCCTGACACTGCTGTGGTCTGTGATCAGTGAGGAATGGCATGGTCCATCTGTTAGGAGCTTCTCTGTCCGGGAGTCCTGAGCTCAGAGCACCGCCAGGAATTTCAATTATTCCTGCAGCTCTTGCTGAGGACAAACCAGCTCAGCCATGCAGCGTGTCCGTGCTCCACAGCCTGGGTTTTAATTGGGAAATCCAGGTTTGGGGCTGTTGGGCATGTCTGGGAGCACGCCAGGCTGCTCAGGAGTCCAGTGCCATGACGGCTCCACCCTGGAGCAGGCTTAAGGATTTCAGCTCCTTCGGGCCCAGCACTGCTGTAAGTGTTCCCTGGTATTCAAACCCTGACCCAAAATGAGCTGAGAAAGTTTAATGCATAATTGAAATAAAATTTCTATTTCCTCTTTGGATTATCTTACAAAATTTTAATTTCACAGAAAAGTCATTACTTCATTTGTTTTGCTAATCCTTCAGATCTGCTCCGTACGGAGGATGATCTGGAGCATTATTAGAGTCCCTAATAAGATCTCATTTCCTCCTCAAGGCCACTCGGTAAAGTCTGAACAAACAACGTGGAGCTGCTTCTTCAGCCGTGCTTTGGGTGCACTGGGCTGGAAATGGAGGCATCCCAGATTTTCCTGCAGGTTTGTTGTGCTGCAGCCCTGGGACAGCTGCCGAGTGTTTGGGCAGCCACTGAGCCAGGAGCCCCCAGAATACACCATGAAAACAGCTTTGCCAGGCAGGGAGCTGCTTCCCAAGAGGAGCAGCGATAGGAAAAGGCATTTGGACTGGATGAGGAGAGGAGGACAATGGGGAAACTCAGCAAGGCCATAAAGGAGATGATTCGATGAAGTCTTCCAGAGGTGCTCCTGAAAGCTCCCTCCATGCTGGAAGTGAATAAAATTCTCAGGCTTGGCTGTGTCCTGCATCCTCCTCCGTCTCTCAAACAACCCAGCAGGAGCAGCAAACTTTGTCCTTACTCCAGGGACAGATGGGATTGTGCTCCCAGTTGGTGCCATGGGGTCTCCATCAGGGTGGGAAGGGCAGAGGGGACCTCTCCATCCCCCCAGCATCTTCCTACTCCTCCCTTTCTCCTCCCAGGAGGCCAAACTTTGGATGCAGGCAGAGGCCAGCCAGGAGCAATGGGAAGGATGAAGATCCTGCAAAGGCTGGGGCCCCTTTCCCATGGAGCCAGGCTGAGAGAGCTGGGGGTGCTCACCTGGAGAAGAGAAGCTCCAGGGAGAGCTCAGAGCCCCTTCCAGGGCCTAAAGGGGCTCCAGGAGAGCTGGAGAGGGACTGGGGACAAGGGATGGAGGGACAGGACACAGGGAATGGCTCCCACTGCCAGAGGGCAGGGATGGATGGGATATTGGGAATTGGGAATTGTTCCCTGGGAGGGTGGGCAGGCCCTGGCACAGGGTGCCCAGAGCAGCTGTGGCTGCCCCTGGATCCCTGGCAGTGTCCAAGGCCAGGCTGGACAGGGCTTGGAGTGACCTGGGACAGTGGGAGGTGTCCCTGCCCACGGCAGGGGTGGCACTGGATGGATTTTAAGATCCCTTTTTTAAGAACCCAAACCTTTCTGGTGTTCCCTGATTCCCAGACCAGCAAGGGAGGAGCGAGCCCAGGCGGGGCCGGGGCCGCTCCTGCCCGGGGTCTGTGGGGTTCTGTGGGATCACGGCTCCCACTAGTGGCTTCTTCCAAACGCACTCGCCTGCCGGATACCTGGAATTTTGCATCCTGGAATTTGCGGGACCACCGGCCTGCTTTCCTCTGCCCCGGGGTGCACAGGGATGCTGCACAGAGCAGGAACACAGGAATCCCATTTCACCACACCTGAACTTTGCAAGCTGCTCCCCAAAAAGGCCCTTTTGTGCCACTTTACAGCCCAAGAGATGGCCAAATCTCCCAGGACAAGACCTGACCCCTCTCTTGCTGAGATCTCCCGAGGAAAGAGGGGCTTGCCCACTCAATAACAGGTTACAGGATGTCCTGGGAATGCTGGGCTTGCAGAGCCTCTGGAGTATCAACCCAATGTTTGCTGAGTTACTCTCACAGCTGGTGAAGTGTTAAAATACACAGCATACGCTGTGAGGGAGACCTGGGGAGCTTCGAGTGCTTCTGAAAGGTTAAACTGGCAGCTGGTCTAAGAGAAATCAGTGGAAAATCCGCATTTCATTGATCAGCATCAAAATAGTTGCTCCTACTTTGTACAGTACCCCTCGTATTGCTTAGCCTCCAAAATCCCCCCAAATCCATCACTTTTTAGGCAATTACTGCTCCATTACATCGAGTTTACTGTGATCTACTTGCATTGCTGGAATGAATTATCCCTTATCAGGGAATAAAAATGTGTAAGTTTGGGGGAGCGGGGAGAGAGGGGAATAAAGAGCAGAAAATAAAATCAATTCATGGCTCCATTAACACCCAACCACAAAGTTCCTCACCACAGTCCATTCTTGTACCTACAGCTCCTGGGCAGCCAGCAAAGAGCCTAAAAAACAATTACAGAATAGAATTAAAATCACCTTTTTAAGTGAAAGTTCTTGAGACGCCTCCCTGCATAGATTTAATCAGACGGGTATTGAGTGCCAGTGCGATAATTGATTATTAAATCACTATAAATACACATCTGTACAAGGCTCCAGTCCAATTTCCCCTCTGCAATAAATATTTCTCGAGGTGTTTATTTAATCCACGCCTGCCCGTGTGAATTTTGGTGATGGATCTTCGGCTGCCTGGATGCAAAGCAGAGCCCGGCAACGCCGCCATCCATCAGCCGCTAAGTTGCTGTTAATAACATTCCCCAGGGAGAAATTCCAGGCAAACAGTTATGAATTTAGTGATAGGGAGCCTCAATCTTCTATTTAAGGAGAAAGGGTGAAGAGAAGTGCAAGGAGAAGGCACTGAGCTGGGCAAGGATGGAGGGAAAAATTCTTGATGTGTTTGGGGTTGTGTTTTGGTTTGGAAAGCCAGGTGTCTGCTAAGGAAGGCAGGAGCCCCCCTGAAATGGAAAAATGTAAACCCCCTCCCTCTGAACTGTGATAAATGTGAAATTAAGGGGGGCTCCCAGGCAAAAATATGGGAGCAGGAGTAACAGTTCTTTATTAGGGAAGAAAATAAAAAGATAAAATAAACAATGCAGCAAACCAAAACAACACTGCCAGAGTCAGAATCCAGCCTGACACCCTGTGGGTCAGGGTGTTGGCAGCAGTGCCATTGGAATTGTGGCTGCAGCCCTCCTGCAGTGTCAGGGGTGGTTCTGTTGGAGCAGGGATCCTGGAGAAAGGTGGAGTCTTCCTATGAAGGTCCAGTGGAAGGGG
The DNA here is from genome assembly GCA_013399945.1 of Ploceus nigricollis. Lineage (NCBI taxonomy): Eukaryota > Metazoa > Chordata > Aves > Passeriformes > Ploceidae > Ploceus > Ploceus nigricollis. The sequence goes on from VXBC01012143.1 coordinate 45,569, forward strand.
CAGCTGTTCCCCTGGGAATCCAGTGGAGAAAAGCTGAGCTGGTGTGCCAGAATCTCAGATTATATCCAGGTAGGAATGCTGGGCTCCTCCCTCTGTGCAGAGCAGCTCCCAGTGGGTGCTGTAGCTCTTATCAGCCATGCAGGGACATTCAGTGGCCCAGTATCAGCAGGTGTCTCCCTTGAGAGAGGATTGGCTGTGAAAGAGATAAGGAGAACTGCCCACTGAACAGAAGGCAACTGCCACACAGATGGCAAATAGAATCCATCTTGCCTGGCAATCTGGGACAGGTTGAAATACATCCTGAAATGGTATGTTTTCTCTTTGCCCTTGCTTTTTAGGGTAATCAATCACAAACATGTGGTTCCCCTTGCCTTGGCTCTCCCTGGGGAGAGGATCTGGGGAGAGAGGGGAAGAGCAACTCACGAGCAAAGAGTCTTCAGATAGCTCTAATTGGTTCAGCCAAGCCCCAAGGTGCAAAAATCACAAGGAGAATGAGCACTCATCAGGGGGATGAGGCTGAAAGGGCAACAGGGATAATAAAAAATGTAAATAATCAAAAAATCTCTTTCTCCTTCGAAATCCAGAGTTTTATTCCCAGAGGTGCTGGCCTATGGCTTGGAAATGCTGTTTTCATGGATCTTGGCTACCCAAATGGGTTAAAAATATCATGGTTTTGCCACGAAGCAAGGAGGGAATCTGCACAGCCAGGGGGTTGATGGACAGCAGCTCTGGAGATCTGTCCGTCCTTCCTCCCATCCATCCTTCCATCCTCCCACCCTTCCATCCTTCCATCCTTCCATCCTTTTATCCTCCCACCCTTCCATCCTTCCATCCTTTTATCCTCCCACCCTTCCATCCTTCCATCCTTTTATCCTCCCACCCTTCCATCCTTCCATCCTTCCATTCTTCCATTCTTCCATTCTTCCATCTTTCCATCCTTCCATTCTTCCATCCTTCCACCCTTCCACCCTTCCACCCTTCCATCTTTCCATCTTTCCTCCCACCCTTCCATCCCTGTGCTCCTCTGTAGGGTTTACTGCCATTCTCTTCCTCCTTTAGCTGAGATTAAAATTTAACGAGGACAAAATAAGCCCTGAACGAGGAGATTTTTGAGGCTCTTTGAAGGTCTAATGAGAACAGGGGATGATGCATAATTAAACAGATGGAGAATCCAGATCCCTGGGAAGGGGAGCGAGGTGCTCTGCCCTGGCCAGGCCTGAGGCCCTACCCCACCCCTGCCACACCCCCTATTCACCTGTCCTAAAAATGAGCACATTTTTAAAAGTTTCTTTAAAAATCCCTGAAATCTGCATTTTCCAGGAGGGAAACTGAGGCAAGGGGGTTCCGGGATCATTGCTGTCCATCAGACCCCTGGAAATCCCTGGAGTTGAAGGGAAGAAGGGAAACTTCCCTGTTGTGCTTAGGGTTAAAATGCATCATGAGAAAACATTTTATTTTGATTTTCTGGGTCTTCCAAACTTTTCCAAGGAGTTGCCCAAGCTGGGTCGACCAACAGCTCCAGAAGAACAATCCCTAGCACCAAGGGGGATATTTTGGGATAATTCACCTTCTTTTCTCTTTGTTTATCAATATTTCCTGATAGGGAGCTGCAAACTTTATCATGGAAGATTCCCAGCATCCCGTGATTATGGAGCTCAGAAGGGAATATGGAGCTCAGAAAATTATTAGGATTTTTTTTTCTTTTAAAGGTATTTCTCAGGATTATGCCACCTCCATCCCAACTGCACCCACGCATGGATAAATCACTTCTTCAGTGTCACTTGTTGAAAGGATAAATGTTTCTGCTCCCAGGATATTTATTCCTTTTTCCTCTCATTTGACAGACAAATCACATCATCCCAGGATTTCCCTGGCAAACTTTGGAGCAGCCAACTTGCCCCCAGGGATTTATTTCACTATCAAACTGTCTTCTTTTGGAGGGGGATGTGGAATTTTGGGTCAGCCTGATGGGTTTTGTGAACAAGCTGAGATTCATTACAGGGATTTACATTCCCTGGATTTAATTACATGTTCAACGAAGATGGGAATGTGATGCGGATGGAGCTGGGATGGGAGAGCAGGGATCTCCTGGCTGCCATTTTCCAGGTAAAAATGAAGGTGGGGATGACTTTCCACCTCAGTTGGACACTTTGAAGTCCAACATCACCAATATCTACAACTTCCTCCTGAGGGAATTAGAGGGGCAGCTCTGATCTCTGCTCCCCGTGACAGTGACAGGACCTGAGGAACGGCTGGAGCTGTGCCAGGGGAGGGTTAAGTTGGATTATCAGGGAAAGGTTCTTCCCCCAGAGGGTGCTGGCACTGCCCAGGCTCCCCAGGGAATGGGCACGGCCCTGAGGCTGCCAGAGCTCCAGGAGCCTTTGGACAGCGCTGCCAGGGATGCCCAGGGTGGGATCGTTGGGGTGTCTGTGTAAGGTGAGGAGATCCCTGTTGATCACTTCCAGCTCAGGATATTCCATGATTTCTGACTTCCTAGAAGAGGACCCCACCATATCTGCAGCTGCAAAAGCCCCTTTTCCCCCTGAAAACCCCAAGTTAGGGATTGTCTCATGAAATAGCCTGTGCAAAATGAGGGATTTATAGAATAGTACATAAAATCCTGACATGCCAGGCTGCTTCTCTGTGTCTGGACATCCCTGTTTCCCCCTAAACCCAAAGGAGATTTTGGAGTCTACACCATTTTCTGTAAGAGCAGGGTGGTAGAAAAGCAGAACCCTCTAATGGCACGGAGATGTTTTACAGACCTTAATAACTGCGGGCTCACAACAACTCAGCAAGAAATAGGGAATGTAATTGTCCCCATTTGCAGGAAGAAGAAAAATAGATACACACGAATCAAATGAGGAGCTGAGTAAAGTCTTACCAGGAGCTGGGGGAGCTCTCCATTACCTGATGTCTTAAAATCACCTCTGGATCTCTTTATATCAATCATACTCTGCCTCTGCCAGGAAGAAGAAGTGGCTGGGTGAAAAAAAGCCTCTTTGCCTCTCTCCCTCCTTCCCTTTCTTCAGGAATGTGTTTTTCAACTGAAAAATGAGGAAAATTCACTTTTCTTCAAGCAGCTCCAGCCAGACTTTATGAGATTGGTCCTGATTTTTTCAAGGACATTCCCAAGGAAGAAGAAATGGGCCAGAATTGCAAGCACCAGGCTCCATACCCTCCTGTGTGAGAATCCTGGGATGTTGCAAGCAGCTTTGGCTTGGTGGAAAACAAATCAGATCTTCAGGCACAATTTTTTCTCCAAATGTTTTGAGATGGGGGCAGGTTTGTCCTGATTTCCCCAATGTTCCAATGTTCCCCCTTCCCACACATCCTGAACATCACTAAAGCACTGGCATGACTCCAAAAGATAAGTAGGAAAGGAATTTGGGGATTTAGGGGTGTAAGGGTGTAGGGACACCTTCCACTATCCAGGTGGCTCCAAACCTTGTCCAACCTGGCCTTGAACACTTCCAGGGATGGGGCAGCCACAGCTGCTCTGGCCAACCTCTTCCAGTGCCTGTGAAACATGAGGGAAAGCAGCTGTTCTTTCCCAAATTGTTGAACATGGAGTAGGGAAGCTGAGAGAGATTAGAGCCTGGCACACAAGTCCCAGCATGAATTCCATATCCAGCCAGTGCTGCCAAAGGTTTCTGTTTGCAAATTGTCTGCAAACAGATTGGAGAAGTCCCCACCATATTCCTTGTTTGAAAATTTTTGCAAATTTCTTCACGGTCTGAGGATCAATTGGAGTCCAGAATGTGATTATGGAATCTACAATTCTCAGTTGCACAATTCCCGCTGACTGAGCCGTGGCCTTTTGATGTTTCTGCACCATAAATACACAAGAAAGGAGTCCAAAAGTCAGTTGGAAAGCTGGAAGGGAACAAAATCATCCAGCTGGACTTCCAAAAGCTCTGTTGATTGTTGCTCAAGCTTCCCAAAAAAGCGACTTTTAGGAAAAGTCAGTGCCTGGATTCAGCACCTTGAAGTGAAGACTTCACTGCAATTGGTTTCCTTCTGCAATTGGCTGACCTGAGGTTTAATTCCCCTCCTGTTTAATTTTTCTAATTCCAACTCAGCTCTTGTGACAGCTTTGCTGAAGATCCTTTGGCTCTCTGGAGCTTCTCCCAGTGTGGCTGCTGATGGACAAACAATTTTCCTCTGTTCCAAGTGCTGCACTTGGATTTTCCAAAGCCCAGACCTTTCATTTGCAAATTTGGGTTCCAAATCAAACCAAGCTTGGATTCAAAGCAAGGGAACACCTCTGCTAAAACCCAACTGGCCCACCACAAACTGGGAATTTTGTGATCAAGGAATGGTTTTGAAATATCCCTGGCTGGGAAGATCTGAAGGAAAAGTTTGTTTTCTGGGAAAATTCTTGCTGGCAGAGCTCTGCTGGCTCTGTTCAAGGTGAGTGAGCACAAAAGGGTCAAGCTGCAGCTGTCTTTGGAATTAGAATAAATTATCCTCATTCAGACGCCTCCTTAATGGCTCTGCTCTGCTGGATCCTGGATCCCACTCTGAGGTGAGCTGAGACTGCTCCTAATGATCAGCTCATTACATCCATGAATTATGCACACAGCCAGCTTATGCAAAACAAGCCTGGTATCATTATTAAACTCCTGACACCAGCCCAGCAGCTGGAGGCTCCCAGGCTGTCATCCTTGCCTCCTGGTGAACATGCTGGCCAATATTGCCTCTGTGCACTCTGTGCTCTTCCATCTGTTTGCACATCCCCACTTTTTTTTTGTTTTTTTTTCTGTCTCAGGCACCTTTTGTTACAGGCTTGTTCAGTCTCTCACAGAAGATTGGCATGTCCCATGCTGGGGTCACAAATCAGGGGAAAAATGCATTAAAACTTCACGTAGACTTTGGGTTTAAGGAATTAAAGATATTTGCTAAGCTCAGGGGGGAAAAGTGCTGGGCATGGCACAAACTGGGATATCTGGTCCTTACAGCCTGGATTTCCAGCCCAAACCCTCCTGTGCTCCTGCTACCTTATCTCTTCCAGCCTTTGCACCTTTCTGGGAGAAACTGCTCGTGCTCCAAGCTCGGATCCTGCCTGTGCCGTGCTCTTCCAGCCCTTCCCAGGAGGCCTGGATCCTGCAGGAACTTCTGCTGTTGCCCAAATATTATTAAAGATGAATATTCAAGGAAATTTGTTTTCTACTGTTTTCTTGGCTCTGCTCAGTGCACACTCAGTGTTTAAATGACATTGGAGAGTGTGGATGAGACGGAGAGAAGAAAAGAAGAAGGGAGGGAGGGAGGGAGGGAGGGAGGAAACACATCTGGTGCTTTCAGGAACTTGGTTTGAAGCTCAGAGCTTCTTCCTCTTAACTTCTCACAGGGCTGTGCACGAAGAGCCCATCAAGGAACCTCTGGATTGACCACACAGAGGGGACCTCTGACACTTTGGGAGCCATGTGTTTCATTTATCTGTCACCTTTGTTTACTCTCATTTGTATACTTAACTAATTTGACTTGACACAATAAGGGCATGACCATGAGAAGCAAAAGACATGGCTTAAATATTTCATAAAATGATTTTAGAAAAAAGAGGCGTGAGAGAATAAAGTCCTGGCTCCTTGGTCCTGCTCGTTTTTATTAGAAAGAAAGCAGTTTGGGGGGAAATCACCGTCATTACCTCGGATTCTGCATGAATGCCTAATAAAACTCCTAAGGATATGTGAAATACCCGTGCATCCGCTAATGGGAATTGATTCAGCATTTGATCCATTTTTAAGCAGATTTAATGACGTTTCCTTGTCTGTGTCTCCCCGTGGTTCATTATTCCATTAAGTGCCATTTAGGCTGGGTGATGTGTGTAGAAGGGAACAGCTTGCGATGGCTTTTGTTTAACAAAGCCCTCCCTGCTGCTCCCGTGGGCTCCAAACCAGTGACAGGTCCCATCCCAGCACGGTGGCCGCCACTGCAGTCACATGAAAGATACATGGGATCAGCTGGGAGTCAACTGGTTTTGGCAGCTGTGCTCCTCACTGATGGATTTGGGGCGGGATTAACAATTTAAACCCAGCCCTTGTGTTAACATGTCCCTCTCTCATTAGCAGGGGCACTCCTGGAACAGCTGCAGAAAAATTACCTTGGAATACCGTGGCAATCTGGATTGGAAGATTTCCTGCTGGATTTGGGGCGTTCTCCTGTTTTGCTCCGTGGGGTGCTTTGCAATGGCTCCTGGTCATCTCCCAGGGCTTGGCCTTGACCAAGAACTGTGGGAGGAACCACTGGGATGGGTCTGGCCTCATCCCATTCTCCAACAGATCAAGCTTAGTCTTCCAAGGAGTTCAGCTGGTTCTGAACCAAACTGCTTTGTCTTTTAGGCCCTTTCCTTTGTCTCACAGTCTAAATTTAACTGCTGTTCAATCGTGGCCTTTAACTTCAGCCATTATTTCCTCCCTTTGTTTCTCTTCCTGACATATTTATAGAGAGCAGCCGGGTCCCCTCTGCCCGGGAAGGCTGGAGGAGCCCGGCTCTGATCCTTCCCCTTGCCAGGATTGCTCTCCCTTTTCAAGGACAGTGAGGCTGCTCTTTGCAGCAGCTCTTCCAGGGCCACTCCAGCCTTTTCCAACAGTGGATAATAAAAGTGTCCTGTGGGTGTCAGAGACAATCTCACCTGGGCCTGGCACACCAGCAGGAATCCATCATTATCTCCACTGGAAATTGCTCCTTCCAGATGTTCCTGGAGGAAAATGCTTCAAACAGTGAGGGCAGCAAGTGGATTTTCGTTTCTTTTCCAGCCATACCACACTGCAGGAAGGACATTGAGGGGCTGGAGCGTGTCCAGAGGAGGGAACGGAGCTGGGAAGGGGCTGGAGCACCAGGAGAGGCTGAGGGAGCTGGGAAGGGGCTCAGCCTGGAGAAAAGGAGGCTCAGGGGGGCCCTTGTGGCTCTGCACAGCTCCTGACAGGAGGGGACAGCCGGGGGGGTCGGGCTGTGCTCCCAGGGAACAGGGACAGGACAGGGGGAAACAGCCTCAAGTTGTGCCAGAGGAGGTTTAGTGGGAAAATTTATTTATTAATGAAAATTTCTTTATGGAAAGGGCTGCCCAGCCCTGGCACAGCTGCCTGGGGCAGTGGTGGATTCCCTATCCCTGGAGGGATTTAAAAGCCCTGTGGATGTGGCACTTGGGGACATGGGCTAGTGGTAGACTTGACAATTTTAGGCCAGCCCTTGGACTCAATGATGTTAGAGAGCTTTTCCAGCCAAATGATTCAATGATTCCATGATTTCAGCTGTCCCACAGGGTGCTGACCTCGCAGACAGATCCACACCTTCTCTGGCACTTGGGATGAGCAGATACCAGGCCAGAACTGTCCCTTCATTCCAAGCCAGGCCTAATGTGGCCACTTCACCTCCTTACAAACCTCCCAAGCACAGCCCCTGCCCAAGCCTGCCCAGAAAGCTCCTGGGGCTGCTGGCTCCCAGAGGGCTGGAGTAAAGGAGAAGGGACTGCCGTGCATGTGCTCTGAGTTCAGCAGGATTCAGGCCATTGAAATGCAGAGTTAATTGGAAATATTCAATGACTGGAGCCGGGGGTGTGCTGAAAAGCCTGCCATGGAAATGTTTGAGGTGACTCGACCCCCCAGCAGAGCCACGGCTGTCTTAGGACAGCATTAGTGCCACCATCACCCACGCAGTGCCACTTAAAGGCAATATTTAAATGCCCTGAGGAGATTTCTGACTCGATTTTATGCTACAGCCAGTGACACACATCTTCAGCCTCAGCTCACCCCAACCAGAAAGACACTGACACATCCCCACACAGGCAGGGCTTGCTTTGCGTGATGTGGAATAAGAGAAAAAAAATCAATATCATGCAAAATAAAGGCATTTTCAAAAATAAACCGAGCCATGATTCACTTTATATCAGAGCCTGTGCCCACAGCCCTCGTGTATAACCTGCTGGCAAAGCTGAGCAGAGAGCAGAGCTGGATCCTGGCCAGTAATTACAGTGATCAGGAGAATTGAAATGTTTTGCAAAGCTTGCTTGGCTTTTATAGGTGAGCTGCAGAACAAGACAGCTTGGAAGTCTCCTTGCCTTTAACAAAGATGCCATTTCATTATTCAAATGAGCAGGTACCGTGGAGTGGTGATTACACAGCTGGTATATGCCTTTCCCTGAGACTCCAGCTCTTTAGGGGATTTTGCTGTCTGATTCCGAGGGAAAATGGGAATAGCAGGGCAGATGATTGCTCCTCAGGTGGGCTGTGCTTGGTGCATGTGATATCTCCCCTCGGAATGCTTCCAAATTCCATGCTAGAGGAAGTCAGGCTGCACAGAGAGCTGGGATGGCCCTCCAGAGCTCTCCAAAATGTCTGGCAGAAGGTTGGTAGCACGAAGTAAGTGGGAAACTGAGGCAGGGAGAGATGAATCCTGTTTGGAGCTGACCCAGCCAAGAGATTGGATGAGGGACAGTGAGATAAATCAGTCTGGGCTGGTCAGGTCTGTCTGCAGGGACTAGAGGGATGGTGCCAGACCTGAGACATTCGTGCCCCTGTGCCTGCTCTCGTCTCTATCGAGCAGCATCACAGCAGCAACCAAAAAAAAAGAGAGAAAAAAATGAAAAGGAAACGTTATTTAGGAGAAAAAGCGTTAAAAAAGAATCACTTCTTCTCCTTAAGTAACGGCAGCAGAGTCTGAATCCTGCTCATCATTTCGAAGTGCTGACTCATTTACCACTCGAAATGAATTGAGGGCTGTTAAAGGGTTTATAGAAGATTTCATTAAATATGGATTGAGCCAGCTTAAGATGGAAATTGTTATAAAAGCTGGCACTGGCTCCGAGAGCCAAATGGTTCCGTTTATTATGGAGATATTTTACTGCTGCCTCTGGCCCGAGCCCCGCGGCGGCTGCGGAATGGCAAAACAGCGGCCTGGGAACGGAGCTGCTGGATTCCAGAGTGGGAATGGAGCTGCTGGATTCCAGAGTGGGAATGGAGCTGCTGGATTCCAGAGTGGGAATGGAACTGTATTCCAGAGTGGGAATGGAACTGTATTCCAGAGTGGGAACGGAGCTGCTGGATTCCAGAGTGGGAACGGAGCTGCTGGATTCCAGAGTGGGAATGGAGCTGCTGGATTCCAGAGTGGGAATGGAGCTGCTGGATTCCAGAGTGGGAATGGA
>VXBC01012143.1:59200-97722 GCA_013399945.1 Ploceus nigricollis
TTTCCTCCCCACAGGCAGTGGCTGATGAAAAGGAGCTGGGCTCATTACTGACAGCACCAAACAATTAAGGATTCTCATGGCTGATTTGCTTAGGTTGAGACAGTTATTTTTAAAACCAGAAACAAAATAAGTTGCTTCACCTTTGCTGAACCTAATCTCTTTACAGCAGGGAGAGACAAGCTGAGCTGGCTGAATTTTCTTTTATTGGAGTCTTTTGATTTTCTTGGACATCTACCTGAAACATTAAATGTCCTTTCTCTCCCTATAGTCCAGCTAGTGCAACAAAGTCTGAGAATCCTTCAGCTTCTGTTATAGGTGAAAAACCCCTTCACCTTGTGATAAGAAAGGATGAGATACAAGAATTTACAATAACATGTCCCAAGATCCCAGAAAGGTACAAGAATTTACAAGTAACACGTCCCAAGATCCCCACAACTGCAGCAGCAGCTCCCTGAATGTGCAGAGAAGCAGTTGCTGGGCTTTTGTTGTGGGTGGAAATGCTCAAACATCAGTCCCTTTGGACAAAGAAAAGGAGAATTTGGGCTCCATTTGCTTTCCCCTTTCAGAAAGTAGTGATGAGATGTCTGTTTGCTGTGCTCTCCTCGGTGACCAGAGCCAGGTGACACCCCCAGGTCCCCTCTCTGTGTCTGACCTTCAAGCATGGTCCTGGGTGCAGATGGGGCATCCTTGGATGCTCATCCCACCCCGTGGGTCCCCAGTGGAACATCCCTGCAGCCATCTGCAGTGACAGATGCTGCAAAGGGCCACCAAAGGGCTTTCAAGGCTGCTGAAGGGTGGCAGCAATCCCTGCAGGCTGGGTGGGATCTGCAGCACAAGGACAAGGTCCTTGTCCTAAGACAGCCCTTGTCTTAGTGCTCTGCCATTTATCATGTTATATGACATTAAAACCAGAACCATCAAATGGCATGAGATTTCTTTTAGCACCTCCCTTTGAGGTTCCTCTGTTTCAAACCCAAAATGCTATGGAAAATAAAAAGAAACCCTCTGGTATGATGAACTCAGCAAATTTCCAGCAGCTATCAGTGTTTGGGTTATATGTGTGGTCAAAGGATCATCTATACACTACATTTATATGTATCTGCTGCCAAATCTGCAGCAGCAGCACAGGGCAGGGCTGGAGCCTCTGGAGGGACTTAAAAGCTCTGTGGATGTGGCACTTGGGGACATGGCTCAGTGGTGGCCCTGGCAGTTGTGGGGGAAGGGTTGGGTTGGATAACCTTAAAGGTTTTTTCCAACCTGATTCCATGATATGGGGCAGGAAGAAGGAATGGGAACCACCAATGGAGGCAGGGGAAGGGAAAAGCTGAGAGCCCAAGGGGACAAAGGCCTTGCATGACAGGAAGGGTGAATGTCCCTCATCAAAGTCCCACAGTCACCCCATCTCTGAGCCCGCACTGAGACCTTTCCTTGGAAATCCCTTTAAAATTAAACCCTCAGACCTTTCCTCAGAAATTCCTTTTGAAGCACGTGGGGTCTAATATCAGGTGTCTTCCCCATGACAGGCTTTAGATCTTTCCCAGGCCATTTTGGGAGGAGTGGAAGCTCCATGGCAGCTCCTGGGATCGAACAAAATGTGCCCCAAACCCCACTGGTGTCAGTATCTTCCCATTCCATGTGATTAATGCCCGGGGGCTCTGCCCTGGGTTCGTTACAGCTGCTGAGCCCATCCTGGCTGGGCCATACCCAACCCCTCTGCCCTCTGCAGTGCTCAGCTGGGAACAGACTGCCCCAGAGGGGAACCCTGGCAAGGCCCCAGAGAGGCCATAACATCTCTGACACCTCTCATGCCCTCCTTGAAGCCTCCTCTTTCTTTGTATTTCACACTGAAGCCCAGCAACTCTCCTTGGAAATGGCAAGAAAAGAGACGATTTGGGCAAACCCTGTTTTATCTTTAACTCAGCCTTCATTTCTAGGAAACCAGCCTTGTTTTTTTCTGTATTGTTCTTGTGTCTCTTTAAAGCTGTCCTGTCATTGATGAAGCAGAATAAACCCAGTCATTGTTCCTTTTTCATTTGTCTTAGATCCTGCTCTTTATTTATAGCCAGAGCCTGGAGCAGGAATGAGCAATCTCCAGCTCAGGGCTGTCCCTGCTCCCTTCCCTTAACCTCATCCCACGTGAGGCAGCTCACAAAGCTTCCCTCATGGCACAGCTCTTCTCTGGAGCCCTTCCAGCCTCCAGGGGGACAATTCCCTTTCATTTTGTGGCACAGAAGATTTGGTTTTGCAAAACGGAGCAAACCTGTCCAGTGAGAGCTGAAGGAGAGGGTGAATTCCTCTTGTTTGCTCCAGAGGATTCTCTTAGTCCTGCTGGGCCACTCGAAAATACCCAGGAAAATTCAAGGAGTTTCTATTTTTTTTTGGGTTTCCTTCCTGAATGGCCAAGGGATGCTTGGTCAGGCTCCTTGTTTCTCCCTGGGAAATGCCCCAGTGCTGGCTGACACAAGCACTGAATAGACAATTGCAGGAATGGATTAATTTTCATTCTGAGTATTTAGGAATGAGGTAGAACTTTCCAGCCCTTTTTTTTCTGCAACTTTTAGACCTAAAAATGGATTTCCTCCTTAACAAAAACTGAATTTTTGCCCTAGACAGTGCCTGGGGGGGACAGGGCTTTGCAGAACATCCCAAACCTCCTGGGACCAGCAGAGCTGGATCTGGAGACCCATCTTGTACCCAGCCAGCAGTTCGAGACTGCTCCATAATGAAGATTAAACACGTACAAAGTTTTAGTGATGTCTCAGAATTTCCTCCAGGGCACATTAGGAAGAGAGGACCTGCAGAGCTCGGCTTTGATGTGGGAACAGTCACCTGGGGAGGCTGTTGGCTCCATCCAAGAGTTTGGACAAGCAGCTGTCAGGAATAGTTTAGGTGGATTTGATGGCTTGGGGACAAGAGCTCAGACTACACGACATCCCCAGCCCCTGCCAGCTTGTACAGGTTACCCAGGGGCATCCCAAGAACTGGGCTCTGGGATAAAAAATGCAAATAAAAGCAGCAAAACTCCTTTAAAAACACCCAGTGGACATATAGGTCGAGGATTATTTTGGGGTTCAAGGCCTCAGGGTTTGATTTTGGGGCGTTGGGAAGGATGTGGCAGGATGGTGCCCCCAGGAGTGGTCACATTTACAGGAATCCTGCCTGGGGATGGAAGGCTGCTGGATAAGAAGCAGCAAGTAAATGAAGTGTGTGGGAATTAATCTGAGCAAATCCAGTTTGGGGCTTATTAGGCAATTGGTATGCAAGGAGAGGCTGCTCTTAAAGCACATTTAGCCCTGGGAGGAGATTTTTGATTCATCTCCTTCAAGGTGCCAGAATGCACCACCAAGGAAACTCCGTAAATATTCCCCAATAATTTGCCAGAGTGGCTTGGCCGTGGCCAGAAGTCCCCCGGGGCCAGGGAGAAGCTCCATCCCTCTGGCCCAGCATTCCTGGCAGGCTGCTGAAATGACAGAGACAACAATTAATGTCAATTGCTGCAGTCACTTCCTCGACGGACTCTGATCTGGATTGATCCACTGGCTCAATTTTGTTGTTGGGGATAGAATTTCTCATTTCAAGACATAAATCTCTCCCTCACTTATCAATGCAAAGATTTGTACAGTTAATAGGCGCTGGCAGTATCTGTAATTCCACATGCTGGGCTGGGAGACTATCTCAGGGCTAGGGAATGGCCTCCTCTGGAAGGAAAAAATTATTAGATTAGAAAAGGCAGGAGCACCAATATTTCTGCAGTTTATTGCCAGGATGAATTGAAGTCTTGGCCCTATTAAGCTGATAACAAACCCAGCTTCAGCAGGGCCAGGGTGTGCATGGAAATATCTGCAGGAATAACCAGTGATGGTTTGGGATCTTGATTTTTTATTACGTGGGGAAGCCAAGACCTCTGGGCTGAGCAAATCCAGCCTGTGGGAGAATAAACAGTCTCAGATCCACCAAATTCTCCTTGGTGCAAAGGAGAGGAGGCTTAAAAACTGCTGTGGGAATTTCCCTCCATCCTCTACATTGTTATGGGAGAGGGGTTTATGTCCAGGTCTCCAAGGCACCGCTTCTTCCACCCCTCCAACCCTTTCCCCCCACAGCATCCAGACCCTCCAGTGTGGCTCTACTGATCTTCCCCAAGGCCACTCCCTAAATCCGTGTCCATCACGGCATGGGGAGGGAGCAGCCAACTTCTGTGTTGGTGTTTTTCCTTTTCACTGACAGGACTGCTGGGGTACATTCCTTGAGCTTTATTGCAGCATCAGCCTCACTACATGGCTGAGACAATAGGAAGATGGCAAAAGCTCACGTACACCCAGCAGCAGCCAAAGATTTCTTTGTTACAGAACATTTTAAAAGCTTTGTAGCCAATAGCACATTGCTAAAGCTTACAGACAGTTGTTTTAACCAGTTACTGAAAGTACACCTGTACCTGCTTCACACAATGCTGGCTTGTCTGCTTTCTATTAACAATACACTGTACACCATTATTAAGTTTAAAACCTTTTACTATCTTGCTAAGTATATTTTCCTGCAGTATTAAGATCTATCTTAGCCAAGCCTAAGACTCAAGCTGTCGTTTAATGTCCTTGCTTGCTTTATTATTGTAACTTTTTCTGCTTTCAGACTTTGCAGCTGCAGCTAGCGCTAAATTTTCTGTTCTTGCTGTTTTAAGGCCTGCTTTCCCAGCTTTCTAAAAATCTTCTTACCTTTACTAATTCCCACAAACTTCCAACTCCTTCTGCTTTCAAGAGCACTTGGAAGTGCCTGCAGCTCGGGAGGGGAAGGGAAAGGAGCTCGTCTGGCAGGTGCAGGCAGCCAGCGGAACAACTGCTGCCATCTGCTCCTCTGCTCCGCTGGAATTCCTGGGCGTGTCTGCAGGACACGGGCGATGCTCAGAACCCACCAGCCATGGAGAATGGAAATAAAAACTGTCCTCTCTGTGGTTTCCTGCTCTGCTCCAGCAGGAAGTTCGCAGGGTTTGCCCCCTCGTTCCTGCTCGTGGTGGTTTGCAGGGTGTCCATCTCTGCTGGCTTCCCACCAGACTTGGGAACAGGTTTGGGCAATTTCAAAATCTGGGATGGGCTGGAAGGTCCTTCATGGATTGTGGCAGTTTCCCTGCCTGTGATGCTGCCATGGCGATCCCACACTCACATCAATCACAAAGTCATGGAATGGTCTGGGTGGGAATGGACCTTAAAGCTCATCTTGTTCCACTCCTTGCCATGGGAACCTTCCACTATCCCAGATGCCTCCAAACTGAATCCAGCCTGGCCTTGAACTCTTCCAGGGATGGGACATCCACACCCCCTCTGAGCAGCAGGTTCCAAACACCACCAGGAATCAGAAAACAGGGACATCTTGGTGCTCACTGGAGCCATATCTCCAAATATCTGATCCAAAGTGCTGCATTTCATGGCAAAAAACTGAAAAGAATCAAATCCACTGGGAAAATATCTCAGGCTTGGCTTGCTCAACGCAGCAAAAGAGTGGCTGGTGGAAAAGGTGTCCCAGAAAGAACTGAACAGGTCAGGAATTTTATTAATTCCTAATCCCCTCTCTGGCAAACTGGGGATGATGTGCAGGGTGGTCAGGATGTGTGGATGTCCTGCATTGCCTACAGACGTGACAAAAGCCGCTTGGAGTAGGAATGACCGTGATTTTTTGCACTGGAAGAGGTAAAAGTACACATCCATTAGAAAATGAGTGCTGTGGGCACCTTATCCCTGTGGGAAGAGTGATCAGGTTCCTTGTGGAGAGAGATGAAACACCCCAAATTGACAGAAACTTGTTGTCATAGATGCAAATTTCACAGGTACAGGAATAAATCCCTGACAGCCACAGGAGTGCAAGATTAGATTTGCCTGATAGCGATCTTCAAAACACCCAAACCCAGGATTTCTTCCTCTGGATGATGGAAAAGAGTGGGATTTTGGCAGGGTGATACCCAAATCCTGGCCATCCTGACCAAAACACATGTGGGAGGGACAAGGACACAGGACAATTAATTTCTTCCTTTCCATGTAGGCTCTTGCTTTGACTTGAATTCTGAAAACCCTCTGGAAGGCAGGGAGAAAAGAAAGGCACCGTTTCTGATAAGCCAGGTTCAAAGGGAAGCATGAAATTTGGATGGATGTGAAGCCAGAGCAGCCCAGCCTCAGCTCACAACCAGCAAATGCCTGCAATATAGATTTCATTTAGATTGAAGGATTTGTTTAGTGTGCATATTAGAAAACACTGCCCTTATTAATTCTCTTCCTTTTGGGATCTTTCCCTGTTTGTTTGGGTGTTTTTTGATGCGAACAATTTCAAAGTCAATTGAATCCTGGGGGAAGGTGTTGGCTTGACAGGTTTTAAGCTCAAATTTCTTCATTTACATGCAGAGATAGCACGAGATTGGGAAGGGTAAACTTTCCATCTGCTCTAATAGGCATGGGTTGGGAATACGGGGAAGGAAAAGTGCATCTGTAGGTCTTCAAATTTTAGTAGAGGTGTAAGCCATGGATCAGGCAACACCAAATTCAGTCTATTTGGAGTTTTCCTAAAATAAACAGCACTTGGACTCAGGTGAATGGGAAGAAATCACCTGTCTATGTTTTATTCCCATTTTCTGTGAGTCTTCAAAAAATGGGGTTGAGTTTGCATATAGGGACCCAAAAGGTGTCTGTCGTGCCTGTCCCAGTGGGATTTTCCATCGCTCCGTTTTCCATCTGCACAGTGCTCCTTTCTGCTGGCAGTGGGGCACCGTGCCTGCTCCAGGAGTTGGCTGGAGCCCAGCACATCTCATTTCACCTCATGTAGGTCAGCCCAGCGCCAGCAGATGGCTTGTCATGGAGCTGGACTCTAATTCCATCATCTCTTCGATCCAGACACACCCTGGGAGGGTGGGGATGCTGCAGCTCCAGCAGCCACTGGGGCAAGAGGTGTCAAAAATAAACTCCTTCTTCCATTAATATTTAAAGTTTCCCAGAACTTCGAGGGAGATTCACTGAGGGGGGATCCAAGGTATTGCAAATCAGGACAAAAAAGGGAACTAAAGTGTGACATTTATCCCCACCCATGGCAGGGGCTTGGATCTAGAAGATCTATGAGATCCCTTCCAGCCCAGCTTTCCCATGATTCTGTGATTTTTCAGCTTTTTACCAAAAACTGTGATTTTTAACAGTTAAAAATGTATTTCAGAAGATGCTAAAATGAAATATCTCTAAATAACAACTTTCAGCCTCCTTCCCTCCACTCCCAATAACAAAAGCTGCTGAAAGCAGATGATGTTTGGAGTCTTACTGTGTTTTCTCCTTTATCTCCAGGTTTGAGGGGTCCTTGGAAGTTCTCCCATGTTCCCTACACTGCAAGGAGAGCAAAGGCCCTGCCCTCCTGCTGTAACACACAGTCCAAACCTCAGTGAGGAGTTTGAGAGGCAGAAAATCCCCTTTAAGGGTGATTTTTGCTGAATTTGACCCTGCACTGACGTTCTCCTGGCCTCTTGCACGAACTGAGGTCATTAAGCTCAGAGCTGCATTTGGGTTTTAAGAGAGGAAAGAAAGGCCAAAGACACATTCCTTGCTTCTCCTTCTCTCTCTCCTTCCCACTGATCTCCTCATCCCCTGCAGGTTGCTCTGCAAGAAAGGGCTTTGGATAAAAATAAATACAAACCCCCTCGGGATGCCCATCACTGACAGCTCCAGTGCAGAGAAGCTCCCAAAGTTCAGAGTTTAATGCAAAAGTCTGAAGCGACCGCAATTTATTCCAAATTGCTTCGTTTGATCCGACGACCTCGGGAAATTATCGCTGGAGGAGCCGGGGATCGGTAGCCGGGAGCGGCGGGGAGGCAGCGGGAGCGCGGGTGGGAGACAGCTCTGCCAAAGGAGGGCTCTGCCAGCATCACAGCGGTGGAGCAGCGTTTGGGATTTTAAAGAGCCTTGGAGAGACATTCACCTCTGGAAGAGCTCAGGGATTTGAAGCCCATGTGAGCAATCAACACCAAGCATCCCGCGGGAGGGATCGGCAGGGGTTGGGCTCCTCTGGCCGCGCTTGCCCCTTGGCATTGGCTGGGCAGATGGGTGCCAGGGATGGGGCAATTTGGGTTGAACTCCCTGGGTCCCTGCCCAGGGTGTTTTGGAGCTGAATTCCCTCCTCGCTGCTTCAGGGCACCAGCCCTGGGAATAGCTGTGGGTGTCCAATGGGTTCACAGCATGGTGAGGCCCCTGAGGGAGGTTTTGTGAGCATTGCCTGGGATAAAAACCCAGTAATAACTAAGTGGGCTGGAGTCCTCAGAGGCAGAGCAGTCTGGATTCTGACAGACTCACACTGTGATGTACTGGGGTGGTCCTGTGCCCAGCTGTGCCTCTGATAACCCACAGCCTGATGCTGGGAGGAGGGTCAGGGTTTATTCTCCTGCCTCTTATTTCACTCCTGGTTTTGCTAATTGAGTTCTGGAGGGAGACAAGGTTGTCTTGACCTCAGCTGTGACTCCAGGGACAAATCCTGTGTCTGTCTGGGCTGGGCTCTGTGATCTCAGGGCAGCCTTTTGCTTCTGCTAAATAATCCAAATGGATTTCAAAACCCCAAACCCTTGAAGCAGCAATATTCAGGATTTCAGTGTGTGCTGGGAAATGCTGGAAGTGGCAGCTTCTTTGAGGCTGAATCAATTGACAGAAAAGCACTGATTTCACCGAGCTCCCAAACCCTTCTGGGTCAATACAAGAAAATGAGACACTCAAATGAAGCTGCGAAAGGTTTGTGCAGAGCCTTCAAGTCCTGGCTTCCTGACAGGATTGGAAACAGGAGTCATAGGTTTCCGGGAAACCTGACTCTCATTCCTGGTCATTTCTCATAACAAACCCTTCTTTTTTTCTGCCTTCTCCAATCACATTGATAGGACAATGACAGTCTCTGCCAAGATCTGCACAGGGATGGGGATGGAGCATCACATCCCACTGGTCCCCAGGATGGGCTGGGATCTGACAGGGCCACATCCCAGAAACTTCAACCATATGAAATCAGAGCCTCCAAGGGGCCACATGATTGAAATCCTGGGTATCTCGGATGGGATTTGAGGGGGATAAACCCTTCTCTTGATCTAAAGCCACCAATGTGAGTGACATTCCCAGCTGGCATGAGGGAGCTTTGTTCCCACAGGTCATGGCACTCACAGAAGTCATTATTCAGTCCATTTTGGGGCAGAAAAGGATACAAATAAGTAACTGCAACTCCTCTTGCCTATTAAACCCTCTGCAACCTGTCTGCAGCGATACCCTGGTGCAGGAGAGCACAGGAGTGATGGTCAGGGATCTAGCTGGGAAAGATGATCCAACTCCAGAGAAGCAGGGAAGGGAGGCTGGGGTGGGAGTTGGTGCCCAAGTCCATTGAGCCCTTCCTCTATCTTTGCTATCCTTGGAGGTCCTAAAAAAGGTTGTCTATGCCTAATGTTGGAACAGTGTTCTCAGGCACAGGGTGGGATTTTTGGGATTATTCTGGGCAGAGACAGAAGTTGGACTCGATGATCCTTGTGGTTCCTTTTCAGATCAGGAGGTTCTGTGATTCCATGATTTTAATGTACTCATTTAACTTTTTTTCCAGAGCCAAACAGGAGCATTTTGGGGCCATTGTTTTCCCTACCTAAAAGTCACTTTTTCTCTGTTACCCAGATGAACATCAGCACAGCAAACAAAAAAGGATCATGGAATCATAGAATTGTTTAGGTTGGTAAAGCCCTCAGAGATCATTGAGTCCAACTATTAACCCAGGACTGTTAAGGCCACCACTAAACCATGTCCCCAGCTGCCACATCTGCACATCTTTTAGATCCTTTCAGGGAGAGGGACTCCAACACTTCCCTGGGAAACCTGTGCCAGTGCTTGAAGTCTTTGAAATCCCAATCTTCAGAAAATTCCCCCCTGGCACCGTACCAACTTCTTGCACCTTGAGAAAGCAGCAGGAGGCCTCCAAACCCCTGCCCACACCATCACACCCCTGCTCTGAATCACTCCCCTCCTCCCCTCCCCACATTCTGGCACTGATCAGGATCTCGGATCTTTCCAAGGAGGCAGATGCTGGTGCCATTACCCTGAGCCATATCCTGCTCCACGGGAAGCCCATCATGACTCCAGTGCTATTCCTTATGGCATCCAGTGCTCTCCATCAGCATGGAAATCGCTGCCTGGCTGCATTTAATGCCCAAATAAAGTGGCTCTTTCCCTGCTGGAGCCCAGCGCTTTTCCCGCAGTCAGATTTCCTCAAGCACATGTCCCAGGGTGCTCCAGGGAGTGCCACTGGAGGGAAGGATGTTCTGGAGTCATCAGTGGGCCTCTCACTAATTAGACTTAAATGAAGCTGTTTGATAAGGAAATGCCTTTCCCAGCATTAGGAATATGGATGTGGAGAGCAACACCAGCTGTGGAATAACACCTGTCTCAGCCCAGCAAAGATCAGTGCTGTGGCTAAATTGCATCCTGGGCCAGGAACAGGGGGATTTGTGTCCCAGCACAGCCTTTAGATGAGGGAATCAACAGCAGGAAGTGTCTCTTAATTTGCTAATAACGGGAATGCGAGCGGCGGATCGAGCGCTCCCGGTGACACGGGCGGGATTCGGCAGGATTTGTGCAGCACGGGAAGCGTAGCTGTGGGTAGCAGATGGCACTTCCACGTCTCCCATCAAAATGCAAAGTTCCTTAATGGATTTCTGACACAGAGCAGCACGGCAGGAGCAGCTCGGGCTGAAAACGAGCAGAAGAAACAGGAATGAACGGAACCGGGAGGGACTGAGGGCTGCTCATCCCTGTGCTGAGGCATCCAAAGGCAGGACTGGGATGCAGCAGGGAAGGAGGTGCTGTCAAGGGCAGAGCTGACAGCTGCTCATTCCAAAGGCAATTCCCTTTATTGCCCATTGGCTCAGACAGGGCTCCCTTATCTGGGGCAAGTGGCCGTCTCTGATGGGTGATAACGGGAGCGCTTTAGAACTGAGCAAAGAACAATTCTCCATTTGCCAGCTGACCTGGAGTACCAAGGGAGAGGGGGAAAAAAAGATTATTGATCTAAAATAGCCCTCTTTTGGTCTATTTTATAACAGTTGGAAGGAGAAAAAAAAGTTTCGGAGAGCTCCCAGTTCAATGAATCACAAGGGAGTGGAATTTATTATGCTGGTTCATTCCTTTCTGAATGAGGGCAGGTGTTTTTCAAATGAAACACTTTCCCCAAATGAGCAGAACAAAACGGGATTAAAAACACAAAGGAAGCTGTGGCTTTTCCAGCTGATGGAGATTTGTTTTAGGTATCACTCAGCACTTTGTTTTAGTAGGGAAAACTTCCATGGACCTTTTTCTAAATGTCTCTTATTGGAATTCAGGATTTAAGGAGTTAGTTCCCTTCCCTTAGTCACCTTCACTTTTCAAACTCCAGTTCATTTAATTTAATAGCAGAAAAAGGACGAGAGTGACACATTATTGAGTTTACATGACAGTCCAAAGACATTACAATGATGCGATTATGTGCTTTGGAGTAGCCTTATCATCCAAACTCCCACACGCAGGCAGGAGCAGGAGAAATTCTTCACTCAGTCCTTAGCACTGCTTGTCAGAACGAGGATGGTTAATTAACATGACCTTTTTTTGCTTTAAAGGGAAAACCCAGAAAATTTCATCTCTCTTACATTTGTTTGTAAAGAAATGAAATAAAGCCTAAAATGCACTGGTCACTGAAGGCATCAAAGGATATTCAGGAGCCTTCTTTTTTCTCCCCACTCCACAGGCCAGAGGAAAACAAGTGTGAAAAAAAAGTCTCTGGTAAATAGAGCTGCTCTGCACTAAATAAAATATGAAATATCAAGTGTGGTCTCAAGTCCAACAGCCTCAGTTGTGATCGTTTGGTTTCCACAAGCAAGAAACCTTGAGGGAGATCTTCAGAAAGTGTGAGCCCAGATTTAATGGAGGGCTGGAGAAAGGAGCTGGGAGCAGCTGGATCAATAAACACAGGCTCATCCAGAAACCTCCAAATGTATGCAGAAAAGGCAAAACAAGCAGGAAAAAAATGCCCTGGAGAACAACACACAAGTGTAGCTTATGGACCATCCCTTTGCAACCAAGGGAAAGAAAGGGGAACTTTTCAGCAGCGTTGAGTCATCCCTGAATCCAGGATCTTTCCCAACCATCCCTTCTTCACAGCATCAACCTCTTGATTCCTTGTTTCCAGGGAATAAAGCTACTATTCAAAGCTGCTGGCTCCAGGGTTGGGCTGGAAGAGCAGCAATGCTCAGCCCCTCTCCAGGGAGTCTCTGCACAAATCCCTTCATTAGGCACTGGCCGAGAGCAGGTATCACAGCTCTGAGATGCAGCACTTTGTCTTCTTTTATGTTTAATCTCCTTTTCCCACTCCCATGGGTTGAAAACATTTCCTCCAGGACTCTTCATGCTGCAAAGAAAGTTCCTCAATGTCAAAACTGGAGGAGGTTCAGGTGTTGCTTAATGTGAGGATAAAGTCGGATGAGGCATTGGGAAGAGTCTGGAGAGCAGACAAGGAGCAAGGACACCCTGGGTGCCTCCATCCCTTTTCCACCCAGGGAGCCACGGGGAATGATGGCTGTGGAAAGCCCACGTGTGTGATTCCAGCAGCACTTGGAGCTGCAGCTCCCATCCCAGGTGGCTGAACGCTCTATTTAACTCATTTCTAAATATACCTTGCCCAGCCAGCGTCTGGCGGCGGCTCCGCTCCTGACCACAGGCGAGTTATATAAAATTGTCACCTTGGCTTCTCTCCCTCAGCTCAGCAGAGCCCAGGCAGCCTGTGTTGTCCTCCAGCTCCCATCTCAACTCATAAAAGCCAATAAAAACATTGAGAATGAGGCCTGGGTGTTTTTGCCTTCCAGACAGGAGTAGATTTACTTGGAAATGCCCTCTTGGGTATCCCAAACCCTGACTCATGCTGAATTCCACCTCAGCCTTATGGACAAAAACAGTGCAAGGAAGACATTAACCACCTCAAAGGGACACATTTTTACACCATTAAAATGTGGCTTCTGCCTGTTTGGTTTGCAGCTTTATCACCTCGCTTCAGAATAGATGGAAATGGGAGCAGAGTAAAAAAATTTATAGAAGTTTCACCCTTCCACCTCAGATTTACTGGGAATTCAGGAAGAGACAACTTCTCTTGTTCTGGCCTGAGTTAAACCATTTTTCCATGCTTTTTTTTTCCCCTCCAGAAGAGGAATCCCAGATTCTGAGACCCTCTCACCCTCAGCAGAGTGAGAAGAGGCTGTTGGAAGTGGTCAGGTCCTCTCAGCAGAACAGCTGAGACACTCAGCACGTGGCTGCTGGTGGATCTCACTTGAGCGTTCTGAGCTGCTCCCACCATCCACATGTGTGAGTCTATTAATGGAATAAATCACTTGGATCCTTTCTGATATTGTCAGAAATCACTTCAGCATCCCCATAACAACCACAACCATACAATCAGATATCCAGGGAATGAATCCTGCTGTTCTGGGAAGTATGGACACTTCAGGGGCTGCTAAGCCTTGGCCAAAGCATCTCAAGGGACAGGATGTTCATCCTCTCCCTGAGCAGATTTGCACCAGCACTTCAAACTGATTGTCCAAGCAGGATGTAAGAACCTCACTGGATTTGTCTCTCTGTGTTTTGTCTTCCTTGTTTGGTTTTTTTTTGTTTTGTTTTGTTTTGTTTTGTTTTGTTTTGTTTTCTGGAGAGGATGAAAGCAGCTATAGAAAGTGTTATCCAGAAAAGATGAATTCTAACACTGACTTGCCTAAAGGTGACAGTGCTCAGGTCAAGATCAAGAGCTCATCCCATCTCAAATCCCACTTTTCTTGGCTTCCTTTACATCCCAGTAGGCTTTGGAGGTACATGAACCATTGGAATGCTGTTGGATGTAAGGAAGAAATTCTCCCCTGTGAGGGTGGGGAGGCCCTGGCACAGGGTGCCCAGAGCAGCTGTGGCTGCCCCTGGATGCCTGGAAGTGTCCAAGGCCAGGTTGGATGGGGCTTGGAGCAGCCTGGGACAGTGAAGATGATGGAGGGTGGGACTGGATGGGCTTTAAGGTCCCTTCCAACCCAAGTCCTTCTTCAATTACAGGATTTTGTAAAATATGACTCCAGTATGAAAACATTCTCACCTGATTCTTGAATGCGTAAAACCAGACCAGGTTTTAAAAAGGTGTCCATTCCATTCCATTCCATTCCATTCCATTCCATTCCATTCCATTCCATTCCATTCTCTCAACAAACTCTGCTCGTTGACCTTTCCCCCAAAACTCCAGAGGAGAAGGTCGAGGAGCTGGAGAAGACAGGTTGTTTAGGGCCCATCTGAGACTGCTGGGTGAGTTTTCCACATGTGGGATCTTCTGGGCTGGATGTGAGCAGCCCCTTGGATCAGCTCTGCTCCATCAGCAGCAGTTGGCTTCACTGTGCCAGTCCCTGCCATCGGCTGCACCCAAGTGGATGAGCTGAAGGTTTTCCAGCTCGTGGGACACAAGCTGTAGTCAAAACCTGGTACTAGGGGGACAAGAGGCCATGAAAGGCATTGACTGGTTTATGCAGAATCAGGGGGGAGGGAGGCAAGGAGATGGGGGTGTGGCAATGGTCACCAAGGAGCTGGGAAAGAGGAAAAGTTAGGATTTTAATGCTTCTTGAGAGAGGAATTCAGTACATTGGGGTCAGAAAGCTTCAAATGACAAAGGGTTGGTGGCTGTATCTGAAAGTGCACTCAGAGTCAGGCTTTGCTGGTGTTTCTGAGTCTGGCTGAGCTGGATCTGTGGATTATTCCTCCCTCATCTCCTCAATCCATGACCACACCTTTCATGAACCTGGATCTCCTGTGCTCTCCTGTGCTGTTGAACCCTGCAGGGCATCCTGATGTGAAGAAGTGCTTCCAAGGTTCTTCAGAACCTTCAGAAGAGAACTGGCATAATTAGTCTTAATTTATCCTCAGTAATTGCCTGCGGCATCCGTCAGCAACGAGGGGGTTGGAAATGCAGGAGGAGAGATCCTTTATTTTTCATTATTTATTTTCCTTGACACAGAACAGTTTTCTTTCTGCAGGGAAGCTGCTCGGCCGAACTCGTGCAATAAATAAACAACAAAGTTTCTGGGGAACGTCCTGATTTGATTAATTTTGCCACAAGGAACTTCTAAGTAGAAAAAAAAATCTGCAACCACCAAAGTAATTTTCATTTTTAAGTTGTCATTGTTTGCATTTTTCACAGAGCTCTTCCTACCTTGGGAAGAACAAGGAATGCTCTTGAATGGATCAGCTGTTATTGGACCCCAGAAAATCTCACCTCCACCCACACTCAGCAAAGAACTCATGGATCTTCCTCCTCCCAGATCCTTGCTGCAATTGGAACATGTTAAAAATATGGATGCACCCAGGAAAGCTGGATGGGGACTGGTGGTTGTTAACTGGGAGCAGGGAATAAGATTTCCCCTCCAGTTCCAGAGATGTTCCTCACAGGATTACAGCTCCCTATTTTTTAATTTACAGCTTTACCCTCTTGTAATGCTCATATTTTGGGACATGAAGTCATTGCTTGAAGCCTGAGATTCCTGAGTGAGTTTTTCCCACACGTGGGATCTTCCGAGCTGGATATAAACGGCTCCTCCTTGGAGCAGCTCTGCCCCAAGCAGGGCAGCTTCTTGTGCTGTCCCCAGGCACTATCCAGCTTCCTGCACTGCTCGTTGCCTTTGGATCTCTGGGAATTACTTCACAAAATCTTCCCATCTGCTCCAGCCTCCGGATGCTCTCGGGAGAGCCAGTGATGCCAGCTGGGTGTGTTGGGTGGTGATTGAAGGGCCCTCGGAGCTGGTGCTTCCATGATCTCTGTGAATCTTTCACGCCCCACAGTGAGCTGGGAAACAGAACATGGAGGAGTCCTGCAGAGGAGGAAGGGAATTCTGTGTCTCCACTGAGCTGCTAAATCCAGCAAGGTCTGAAATCCACCAGCGCCAGGGGCTAGGTCTGCCCTAAAACATGTAGGAAAGGCTGTGGGAAAGCATTTAGAAATACTTAAGCTCTGTCTAATCTGGCATTCTGATTTTCTCACAAAGCAGGCAGTGCAGAAGTTTTCCAGGGGAAGAAGTGTTTCAGCTGATCAGGAATTCCTGGGGCCACATCGAGCTGCCTGAGGTGCAGTGGAGCATCAGCCAACGTGGCTCCGGGGGATAAAATCCCATCCCTTGGACACCACCCCAGCCGAGCCTTTGCACTTCACTGCGTTACTGCTGGCAAACCCTGTAAGCTGCACTGCTTCCCATTTAAATCACAGCAGTTTCCAGTTCTATTTCCAGTGGCAGGTGGGAGCAGCAGCCAAAATTTGCTGCTGCCTGAGAGCTCCTGGTGCCAGCGGAGGTGGCACTGCCATCCCAGGGCTTTCTGCAGGGAGTGGTGCCACTGCCACCACAGAGCTGTCCCCACTGCCCACACTCAAACCCAGCCCAGCAGGGGTGACCTGTTCCTGCCCCAGGCCCAGGGGTGGGATTAAAGTGGTGCAAATGCACCAATATTTCACAAAAATTGGCTTTTTTCCCACTTATTCTCTTTTTAACAGCTCCCACACACACAATCAGCAGCCACACGGCCATTGGGAAAAAAGTGCTAGAAATGACAGCAGAGTAACAGAAAAACTAAAACATTTTCACAGCCTTGTCTGCTGGTTTTAAGTGCATTTCACCACAGCTCAAAATTACATTATTTAGTATCAATTATCCTTCGATTGAAGCTTGGAGAGGTGGCAAGGCGAGCATTTTTATCTCATTAGCATGTCTTGCCTGCTAACCATTTGCTGTATTCCCTCCCTTTGATCCTGTCTTTGATTATATTGTGTGACAAAAGCCCGTGTAATCTACCATTATTTCCATTAAGAGCAGAGCTGCCCTCCTCTTTGACAAGGCAATTTATTCTCGTTGCTGCCTTTGTGCAGCCCAGCCAGGTTGCCACCCTCTTCCTGCCCTGGTGGGGTGGGATTGGCAGGTGTTGGACCAGCCTGGGTGGCACTGGGACCTCGGAGTGTCATCAAGCAAGGCTGCAAATATTGACATTTTAATGGCAAGCAGGAGGGAATGAGCCGAGGTGGCACAGTTCAAGTGGTTCTGCTCTCTGCCCCCGGGAGAGGCGGAGGATGAAGATGCAGGAAAAGGTCCTTGAGGAGGTGAGATCCATAAGTGGCCTTTGAACATGAACAACTTGTTTTTGAGCCCTGAACGAGCTGTATCTGCCCCTCAGCACCCATTTTTGGTGCCCTGCTTGGTGTCCAGACCAAAATCTGATTTGTAGCAAGAATCCTGTGATCTCTGTCCATCTTCCCAAAGTCACTTTGAGAAGCCAAGTTATTTATTTAGAAATATCCTCCTTACTGGCGCCTTTTTTCACACGATTTTGCAGCCACAAGCTGGTGCTGAAGCCAGAGTAGATCTGCCCAGCTCAATTTTAACAAAATTAATCAGAATTTATGAAATAATCAGGTACTATGAAACCAGCTTGGATAATTTTGACCATTACTTGACTAATCCTGAGCCGTTCTTTAATCTCAGTTGTAAGAATGATGTGCCCATGGCAAGGACTCGATGGGCATCCTTGTTGGATGCCCACACAAGGCCACAGCCCAGCATTTTTCCAGAGAGATTAAGCAGCCCTATCTGCTTTTCTCCACCTCCTCCAAGTGTAAACACCTATTGCTGCTCTCAAAAGAAATGCACTTAAAATAAATCTCTGGTGTTGTGAAAATATCGACTCCAGCACTCCAAAAGGATAATCACCGTCCTTAACTTGAACATAGTGCACTGAGTGCTTATTATTTTCCCTTGCCCTTCTGGTCTCAAAAAGGCAGTGGGAAATGAATCCTGCTTGGAAAATAAAGAGGGGTTTGGTGGGAATCAGTTATCCATGGATAGAGGAGGAAGCCATTGAGGAGAGGGAGTGGGAATTAACTGGGATTGAAATCTCCTGTTGGAGACACACAAGGTTCAGGCCCAGGTATCAATTGCTGCCTCCCCTCCTCCCTTTTCATTAAAGTTTCTTCCTTTACCTTAAAATTAGAAGCAAATGAGTGGCCCAAGGTACTGAGCTTCCCTTCAAGGCTTGTGGGGCCTGGCATCCCAGTGGAATTCGTCCTGAATTAACCCTGGGTCTTGGTGACCATGGAAAGGGTGTGCAGGTGGGGGTTCCAAGCTGGCTGGATTCTAAGAACCTCCTATGAGATTTTCTGGCCCTAATTTGATGAGGTACCAGGTCTCCTCAGCACCTTTGTGGAGGTCAGGATGCACATAAAGGATCAGGAAAGCATTCCATGCAGAGAGCATCCACCTGTGCCTCATCTCAAACACAAACAGCTCCTTCAGCTGATGGGAGGGAAATATGGCATGGCAAAAAGCCAGAGTCTCCAGCATTAAAACCTGCAGAATATGGATTTTATCCCTTAAAACTCCCTGATTTAAAAAAAATACTCTTTAAAATAAATTGAATATTCCTAATTATTTTCTTGTGAGTTCCACAGACTGATTTGTCTCAGCAAAGTCCAGATCTGATTTAATTTATTAGGTAAACTAAGTGCAAACTCTGCTTATTCGTGGCATTTTCTCATGTTTCAGGGAGATCCTCAACACCATAAAATAATCTTAAAAGAGGGTTATGGATTATCTTTGAGCTGCAAAGTCCAGCTGTATGGAACAAACCCAGGAATAAGACCTTAGTGCAGGGCAAAGCCCTCATGTCCTGCTCCCAAAATGGATGAGACCAAATTCCTTGGAGAATCCTGCTAAGAAAAGGAGGCACCTGCTGCAGGAGATGCTCCAGGCACAGGGAAAACATTCCCCTGCTGCTTTGGAACTCAAGGTGACAGCATTTTTATTGTCTGAACACGGAGGCTTAATGAACATTAGAGAATTTAAAGCACAAAAGCTTTTCTAGACCAAATTGCAGAAGAGTTTTGTAAAGAAAACCAAAAGTTTGCCATTCTCCTCAGTTTTGATTTGGGTAAAAAAAGAAAAATTTAGAAATACAGGGGTGAGAAAACCCAAAAAGAAGGATTTTTGGGCTGAGAAGTGTCCCCATGGGGGTTTCCAGGCCCGTGTGTGTAAAGAAACCCTTTGGAGAACGTTGGGCTGCAGCCCCAGAGCTCCTCAGCTCTGGTGGAGAAATCCCTCCCTGGAACCCAGCACTGGGAGGCAGAAGGTCAGGTTCCATTATCCCCAAATCCCCCTGGATTTCCAAATCTATGCATGTTAACTGCTCCTTTCTCTCTTGCTTTTATTAATTCATAAATAAATGAATGAAGGGGGTTGGTTCTTCTACTTTTTTTTTTTCTTTTTAATCTTTGAAGTGTTTTTGAAGAAAAATAATTGGCAAAGAACCTGTTCCTTTCCCCAGCAGCTTTGTGGATTCATTTAAGTTTTATAAGTGCTATTTCTGTTAGAATAAATCTTTATTAAAAATGACTGTAATGACCCTCATCTGGACAGGAGCACCATAACCCCAAATCCCACTCTTTCTGTTGAGAGCTTCACCCTTTAAAACACACAGATTCATCTCCAGGGAGACTCAAACAGCTCGAAATCAGCCCAAAAAGAAAACACCAAATAACAAACTTTTAGGAATACACTCTGGAAGATCTCTCCATTTCCTCCAGCAGTGGGAAGAAGAAGGAGTTTAAGATGGAAAAACACAGCTCTTCCCTGTCACTCTGCAGCTTCAGCTGAGCTTCCAGCCACCCAGGAAGGGTTTGGATCCTTGCTGCTGTACTGAGGGATTTTTTGGAAGGGAGAAAACCTGGAATGGTGGTGGTTGAGGTTGAGGGCTGGATGATGGAGCCCCATGGGGGTGTTGAGTTCTGTTCTTAGCACATGGATAAATGAAGTAGACCCCCATGAATGGTTAATTCCTGGTTTTCAACCAGAAAAATCAGTTCTGTCTCCTCAGAAAAGTCCCACAGGCAGAGGAGAGCCCAGACATGCCAGTGGCTTCTTCCACCTCCCAGTTTCTCCAAAACTGTTTGGCCTTATCTCATCCCATTAACTGCTTTTCTCCCTTCCCATCCACCCTCGCCGCTTGATCCAAAGCCTGGCTGGAAAATCCTGCGTGTGGGGGAAACCAGAACTCCAGGAAAACCTGAGTTTACACTCCCAGAGGAAGGACTTGCCAATGATTCCATGATCTGTGCATTATTTTGTGCCCAGTTCCAGCTCTCAGGTCCATTATGTGCTGCTCTGAGCAGGCTCTGCACGAGCAGGAGGAAGCTTCAGTGCTCTTCCAGAGAGAATTAAAATGGAGACCCAGGTAACTGAGGGAGTTTTATTATCTCTGGGACAGATTTCCAAGGGGTTTGTGGAAAATGAACTACTCCAGGGCTCCACAGGACCTAATGCCTCCCTCAAAGCTTTGCAAAGCTTTCAAAGTTATTGTGAATAACAAATCAGAACTCATCAATTGACCAATTCCATCTTTTCCTATGTGAAAACAGCATGGATTTGCCCCCCTTTCCAAATCTGAAGTTTCTTCATGCTTTGAGGCAGCTGCATCATGGGATCTATTGGATTGCAGCCATGGTTTTCCCATCTAGGATCCAGCAGCAAGCCCAATTTGTTTTTTCCAAGGTTTTTTCCACTCTTAAACCATTGTCTCTGGCCATTGCAATTCCAGACCAATATTCCCACCACAGTGTGATGAGCAGAGTCCTGTGCAGGGCAGAGTGACCCCAGCAAGAAATCAAAGGGAAAACAAGCACAGAAAAATGAGCAGGCAAAGATTGAAGGCCACTTGTCCTCATTTGGGAAAACCCAAGAGCTTGACCAAAAAATCCTCTTAAAAGGCAGGAAAAAGGTTTCATTTTCTTTGATTTTTTGTTGTGGCTGCTCCCAGACAACTCTTGCAGGTAAGAGGACTTAGAGACAGACCTCTGTGCTTTGAATCATCTCCAGAGCTGACCACCAGCCATGAGGAAAAACATCTTGGAAATCACACCAGGGGGGAGTTATTGGAGTGAATTCCCAGAAAGCAAAGAGTGGGGGGAAATTATTTAGGGCATCCCATTTTAGCCTGGCTGGGAGCAGAGAATCTGATCTCCCCAGAACTGATCAACTCCCCAGAACTGATCAACTACTTTGAGACCAGAGAAGTGGTGAGAGACCTTAAGCAAAAAAAAAAAATCATCAAATTAAGGCAAGCAAAGCTTCAAGCAAAAAAATGGGAAAGAAAACTGGGAAAATAAAATAAAATAAAATGGATGTGTAAGGTAACGGAGACTTCAATCATGAGGCAGCAGGAGCCACGGGAGGCTGTCACGGTGACAGCTCATGACTGAGCTGGCAAAATTTCCTTTGGAGAGCAGGACTGGGGACAGTGGGATGGGCTTGGTGTGCCTGGGGTGGAGGGTGGTTTTGCTCTGGGCTCTGGGCATGGGGTTTTCCTCACCTGCCTCATTGCATCCCCAGGGAAGGAGAGAATTCGATGGTAAACTCAGGGCTGGGGTTTAGGACCTTTAAATCCTGACTGGGGCTGTTTTCTCCCTTTGTGGCAGAGCTTTGGAAGCAGCCAAAGTTTTCCTTCACTTCAGTGGAGTTCAACGGGTTGAGTTATCCCAAGAGGGGATAGGAGGCTCCATGGATCCCTTATGACACTAAAAACCATGGAAAAGCCCTTCTGCCATGACCCATTGAGCTCCTCAGCAGTTCCATTTCCTCTCCCATCTGTCACACTTTTAAAAGCAGAGCTTTTGCATCTCCTCTCGTTCCAGCATTCCCAAGTAACTCCTTCACTTCCCAAACACCATCCCAGGCTTCCAGCCTCTCCTCCCCAACACTAAAAATAGCTGAATTGGTTGTACCAGAGTCATGGACTGACCTGGAGCACCCCTAACAGGAGATCTCCTGTTACATGGAGTAGCAGAAATGCCCTCCAAGCCCAGCTCTCCAGCTCCAAGCCTCTGAAACATAAACTTAAGAAATTTCGAGATTTTAGAAGAGCTAAGATTTNGGAACTCTGTAATCTCCTGAAAGGTGCGGTGTGTATTTGGGGAGCTATCCTGCACGCCGCCCGGCCTCGCAATAAACATACACTGTCTAACTTTAAACTGTCAGAGAGTTTTTGTCCGTCTCAGTTGGATATCGGTACTAGATCAATATCCATATTTCTTTAATAAATCACCTCCCTGTGCATCCCAAGCTGTTTTCTCCCCTGGTTTCCCAGCCTGCAGCTCTCCTGCACAGCTCATTGGCACGACCTTGGCTGGAACTCCTCTTTCCCAGGCCCTGATGGGTGTCTGCTCTGAAGATGAATCAGACTTTTAGGTCCCAATCAGCTCCCCTGGTTTAGGCAAAATGCATCCATCCCTCTTGCAGCCTATTAAGGGCTGGGATGAACCTCCCAGCTAATGCTGGCTGCAAATCCAGCACCACTCGGGAGATGTCAGGCACCCAAATAATTTTTGTTGTTTGCTAATGAAAGAATTCCTTAGGAGGAGAAAGAAGGAGGAGAAGACGGCGCCAGTAAAGACACTGAGCTCCAATTAAATGAGTTTCCCTGTCTGCCTGGATTTGTCACCAGCTCTGAATTGCTCCAGCAAGGTCAGAGCAGGGTGGGAGCTGTGCATCATTCCAAGAGTTCAGCAGAGTCCTCTCTCCAAGGACTGCAGAGACCAGAGGGTGCTGAGGTGCCAAGCCTTGGTTTGGGGAGGAGACCTCCATGTGTGCTGGCCCAGCTCCCTCCTGATGCTTTTGGGATAAAAGCAAAGAGAAGAGCTCAGGTTTCACCCCAAAAGGAAATTTCTGCTGAAAACTCCCCAAAACCTGGAGATAAGGAAGTCCTGGCCCAGTCCTGTGTGTGATTTCACAGCTGGAATGCCACAATCTGAGTCCATAGAAACCCAGAACCCTAGATTAGTTTGGCTTGGAAGGGACCTTAAATCTCATCCATTCCACCACCAGGGACACCTTCCCTATCCCAGGGTGTTCCAAGCCCCATCCACAGGGACACCTTCCCTGTCCCAGGGTGTTCCAAGCCCCATCCAACCTCCCCCACGTGTAATGATTGTGTTGGGTCCCTGCTGCACAGCCCCCCCTGCAAGGAGCTCTGCTGCTCCCTCCCTCAACCAAAACCCTTTTCCATCAGGATAAATCTCTCAGGAGCCTTCCCATGTAATGAGAAGCCTTCCCTGAGATGCAATTGGGAAATGAAAGCCCCCAAATCCTGTGTGTGCTGCAGTGCTGCTCCAGCAGCATCAGAGGGGGGAACAAAACCCTCCCTGTTTTGCTAAGCCCATTTTTTTGTGCTTTCACAGCTTCTCCCAGGAAAAAATAAACACTGGAGCCCTCCCTGGCATTGGGATGAGCTGCTGGTAAGGTCGGGATGGGCTTCTGGTGGCACGGGAGGGATGGCAGCAAGGGCAGGATCCAGCCCTGGATCCACAGAGGTGCACAGGAGCCCCCTTACCTGAATCCCTCTGGCACCAAACACACCTTAGGGCAGTTCAGCCCTTCCTTTTTAGATGCCCAAATCCTTCCTTTTCCTCCTGAGGATGCAGGAATAGCACCTAGGAATGATGCTGGGGAGGGGAGATGCTCAGGCTGAGGATGTGCTGTTTAATTAGCTGTGCCCTTTAGAGGGGCTGGAACCAGGGTGGCCTTTCCCCAGGAGAATAAAAGAGAGATAAATGGATAAAAAGTCGTTGATTCTCTTCCAAGAGAGGAAAAGCTGGAAAAATATCAGCCCCCAAAGCCAATTACAACCCAGTGCCATGCCCGAGGCTGGTTCCATGGAGGGAATTTGCTTCCCTTCCTGCCCAGCTGCAGATGCAACTGCTCTAATAGGCTGTAACTTTCCTTTCCATTTGGAAGTAATGAGATATAATCTGGTTAATTCCAGTCTTTGAGCTCTTTTGGCGGCCTTTTTCTATTCCCTTTTTGGGTTTTTTTCCTTTTTTTTTTCTCTTTAAAGGAAAACTCCATCACGAAGCGAAAGATTTTCTAATCACTGGCTCTAATTACAAAGCAGCGTAAATTGCCATAAACTTTTTGCTTCTTCTTTTTTTTTTTTTTATTTTTAATTTTTTTTTTCAAAATTGCTTTAAATATAAAGAAGAATCACTAAAAATCCAGCGAGCAGCTGCAGATTGGAGTGGCTGGTGGAGGCAAGGCTGGGGAGAGAAGGGAGGTGGGAGCTGAGGCTTGAAAGGATCTTTTGTGGAAAACCACAGAGGTGGAAATATCCTGAGGGACCTGAGATGGAGGTGCCCAGAATCCATGCCCAGAATTCCTGTCCAAGCAGAGCGGGCTTTTCCTGGGGTTAATTGGTCCCTGAGTGGGTATTTGTTGAGGTCCATCAATTTTTCAGGCTGGGAGAGTCCCCAAACCAGGCAGGATTTGCCCCAGTCTTTGCAGGAAGCAACCTGCTGCCAAAAGCTGGAAGAGTTTGGTGGAAATCATCCCGATTTCCATCATCTCAGCAAACACCTTGGGACCTGCAAAGATGCTGGAGAGCCCTGGGCATCCAGAACTGGGGGTGTGCTTGGACCAGAGGGGCTGAGCCTGCACAGGAGCCCTCACTGCAAAGCCAGGGGGGATCCTGCTGGAAAATGTCCCAGGGCATCCACCACGGAGCCTTCCCACTGCAAACCAGTCTGGGAGGGTGGGGAGGCTTCATTGGCAGCAATCAATGGTTTCCATAGCTACAGATGGAAAGCAGGGAATCCATCCCACACTGGTGTGGGGACAGAAATGGGGGAAAAGGGGAAAATCATCACCCGTGTCCAGACATGGCCAAGAACATGGAGGTGGGAGAGGAGATGGGTACAGAAGGGAAAAGGGATGGATTCAGAACATCCAGGCAGGTTTTTTGCCTTATTCCTGATCTCTTTAACTTGTGGGATGTCTCCAGCAGGACTGGAACATTTTGTCAGTCCCCAGGAATCCCCCAGCAGTTGGGTGTGAGGTGCTCTAAGGGGAATGGATAAAATTTAGGCTGCACCTCTTGTTACACAACCTCCACAAACCAACTTTTTAGGAGCAACCT
Organism: Ploceus nigricollis; assembly: GCA_013399945.1. NCBI lineage: Eukaryota > Metazoa > Chordata > Aves > Passeriformes > Ploceidae > Ploceus > Ploceus nigricollis. The sequence goes on from VXBC01012143.1 coordinate 84,202, forward strand.
GGAAAAACAAGTCCTGACTGACCTACCTTTACCTAGAAAAAGGGGAAACTTGAAGGAGCAGCTCCTGCAATTCCTACCCAGGGAATTGGATGCTCTACATTGTTCAAGTGGCTGGAATACAAATCAGCCCAGCTGGGGCCATGTGGGGTTTGTTACACACAGGGAGAGTTTTGGAGGGGTCATAAATCACCTGTTTCAGGTGTCAAGGTTTTCCTCAGAACAAGGCCTTGTGTCCTTGCTGCCCGATTAACTTCCCTCTCCTCTCTTCGTGCTGCTGCAATTCATTGCTTGGTAAAGTCTGAGAGGGAGCTCAGATAAAATTCAGGCTGGGCAGCCCTTCCAACAAACAGGGCCACAAAAAGAGGCTGAATTAATCTACGAGCTTAAACCCCACAGGCTGTGCCTGCAGCAGAGTGAGATGTTCTGCAGGAAATGTCCCCACAGAGGTTAAATGGCTTTAAAAAGGATTTGACAAATCAGTGTGGAGTGAGAAAAACTCAAAAACTCCAGCCCAGAATGTTGGTGTGGCATTCAGCCAGGCTGCTCTTGCCTCAGCAGAGAGCTGGCTGAGACCTCAAATAATTCCTACAGGTGTCTGGAGGCTCTCGCTGCTCCCTCTGGAGAAACCTGGTGAAATATTCAGTGTAGGTGCTGGAATGAATCCCTCCCAAAAATCAGAACCAGGTTGCACATGTCCCTTCAGGCCCCCCCGAATCCAGGTCCCTGACCTCAAGGAAATATGAAAGAATTCCAATTTGAGCAAAACACCTGCTTCAATTTCAGTGAAAGCCAGAGGTTTTCAGCAACTGCTGATGCGTGGAGAGTGGGTGTTTCCTGAAGAAACACGTTTCCAGAGGTTTCTTTGTGCAGCCTCACTGCTGAACACACTTTTCTCCAGGTTTGGCCAAAAGGTCCTACTTATTTCAGGGAAAAATATGATATAATCTAATTTTAACAAGCTCAACCCTTATCAGACACTGGAGAACCCACACTCACCTGTAATGTGACACCACAGGATCCCAACACAAGGGAAACCTTGAAGATAATTCAGATTTTGGGGTCTGGTGATGATTCTGGGGTCTGGTAATGACTTTGGGGACAGCTGCATCAATCCCAACTCCCCCCTCCACTCTCCAACAACATCCTGGAGCTGAAATTCTCTGTGTGCCTAAAAATGTCAGTGTTGGGCTGGAAGAGGATTTATGGCTTTTGCCCCCCCATACCTGGTTACTTTCCCCCCACCCACCTTACCCTGTCCTCTGCCCCCTCCCCTGTCCTGCAAACCTCCCTTGTAGGAATAACACCCCAAAAACCCCCATGAACAGATTCCAGGGCAGAAAAATATCATAACTTCCCCCTCCTGTGTCCTCAGGAAAGCCCAGGGGCAGGGAAAGGTGGGCATGGAGCTGTTTGTGCCGTGTCTTTTCTCCAGGGCTGGAAATCACCTGGAGTTTGCCACTGGTACCTGCCAAGCATCCCTGTGGGCACCACTTTTCTGGGAAAATCCCAGAGCTGGTGCTCAGGGATGCCATGGTCCTGGGGAAATGGAGTATTGCTGTCCATATGATCCATGGTGTTAATGGAAGTTATTTGGAGTACCAGGTTTTTAAGTGGTGGGATCCTCATGGAGGTTTTCCAATACTTGATCACCCATGGAGCCACCTGGAGTGATGCCAAAGGGAATTCTGTGACTCTTTGGATAAATAGGGTTTGGGGAATGGGATTTCCTTCCATTAATAATGTGACAACTTCAGCCTCCTTGTCTGGGGGTTTGGGCTTGGGTTTTATCCCCCTTCTCCTTCTCTTTTCTTCCAAACTTGAGGGAGTTTGGCCTGAGGGAACAGCTGGACCTGTGCTGGGGACGTTTAGGTGGATTTCATGGAAAGATTCTTTCCCCCAGGCACTGCCCAGGCTCCCCAGGGAATGGGCATGGCCCCGAGGCTGCCAGAGCTCCAGGGGCATTCGGACACTGCTCTCAGGCACAGGGTGGGATTGTTGGGGTGTCCAAGAGTTGGACTGGATGATCCTGGTGAGACCTTCCCACTCAGGACATTCCATGATTGTATGGATTCATCAAATTCTGCTTTTCAGTTGCAAGCCCAGCCATGAAAAGGACCGAAACGTCCAAACGATCAAGTTTTTGCTCAAAATTCCCAATACAAATTCCTCTTGATGTGCTCTGGATACACCCCCCTCAGTCAGGGCTTAAATCCCATTTTTCCAGGACTTCAGGAGCACAAATTACAAGTCACAAAAGCAGGCCGGGACTGGTCCCTTTCCTGCTGCAAAAATGATCCCCCCCTGCTCAAAATCATCGAGTCTCAGGTGCCTCGGCAGTGATTGTGACATTCATTTAATCCTGGTGCTATAATTAGATTGATTTTCCAGGGAAGAGCAGCAAATTGCATTGGAGGAAGCTATCACATTATTTTATTACGCTCCTGATTATTATTTTTTTTTGGGTGCAGGTGAGGAAATAAAAATGAAGATGCACTCGGCAAATTTGGTGCAAACTCTTTTTTTAATTGTAGATTAATTAGTGAGAATGACAGACTTACCTGGGCCTGAGGAGAAGAGCAAGTAAACATCCTCCCCCTCCCAACCCCTGCTCCATCTGCATTGCAAACTATTCCTTAAAATCAGCCGTAAACAAGAGTGTCTGAAATTCCAACCTCTCAAATCTGTGCTTTTGCTCCAAATCAGGGTGAGAAACAGAGAAATTGGAGATTTGTGAAACTCCAAAAAGCTCCAATTTAGAAGCAGGCACTTACATGACACTGGGTGTTAAAAATGTGTGTTAATATCAAATGGCATAATTCAATCCTGCACTTAATGGAATATCTGAAGGGTGATAAAATTCCCTCTTTTTTTTTTTTTGATGTCATCAGAGCAGAAGAAGACATTAGAAGTGATTTTTCACTTGTAAAGTGCCCAAATGTCTTCATCACTGCAAATTTGTGTCAAACTCCTCTTAAAGAAGCAAATTTCTACTTTTTGAGGGCTTGAGTCCACAAATCCACACTTGCACTGGGCTTGGCACAACCCAGTGCAAGTGTGGGTTCCTGCCCTGTGGTCAGGACAGAGACCTTGGTCCTAGAGAAAATATCCCACAGAAAGGTGGGAAAAGAATTTGAAATAAGTTGGAGCAGCCCATTCTGGCGCTGGATTGCCTGAGCCTCCCTGATGTGCGTGGAACACCCTCGGGTTGGGATCTTGGATAAACCCTCTGCATTCTGAAAGCCTTTTGCCAAGTTGAGAAGTTTGGGAGGTCAGCAGGGGAAGCGTGCCGTGAAACTCCTCCTAAAAAAACCTTTGGGAAGGTTTTGGTGTCCTGGGGGTTCTCCCGTGGCTCATTCCTGCCATCCTGCATCACTCGGCCGCTCTCCTCCCGCGCATCTCCTGGCGGAGGGTCCGGGATGTCGGGCTAATCCGAGCAGACAGCATGCATAATTCAGCTGGATTTGGGCAGGGAGGGATGGGAAGGGGCAGGAGCGATCCTGTCCCTCCGTGTGGCTGATTCCATCCCGTCTCCCGGCGTGTCCCTAATTGGATGGCGCCCTTCGCTTCGCGTTAGGGATGCACACGGAGCGCCCGGAGAGGGATCCGGCCTCCGTCGTGTCCATGCTCCTCTCCACAGTCAGACAGAAGCAATTTAAGCATTTTAATGTGTTTAGGCTTTTTTTCTGATGGACACATTGGCAGCCTGAGATTTAGACTGGCGTTGGAGGGATGCTCCGTGCCCCAAAATATCCCCAGGGTGGGATTCTCCAGGAATGAGGGCAGTATAAAATTGTCCCTGGTTTTTGCATGGTTTTATTGTGGGTGTTACACGAAGAAAAAAACAGTAACAGAGACAGAAAATATTCCAGGCAGTGGAGAAGCCCATGGGGACATTAAGACACTCTGGGGATTTTTTTTCCCCTTTTCAAGTTAAGTTTTACAGAATAGTCCATAAAGTGGTGACATTTTTAACCATTTTTGCTCATTGCTTTGAACTTCCCAGCCTTGTCTTCGCAGGCACCGAGGCCCAGAAGGGCCAGGAGATGTAGTTTAATGAGACAAGTTTTAAAGGTCACTCTGTGTAATAAATCTGTGCTTTTTAATATTCAAACTTGTAAGGCATTTAAACCTTTAGGCTCCTGGGATTTGCTCCACCAGATCCAACTAGATCCATCAAACTCAGTAAGCCTTTTGCCTCTGGGAATATTGGATTTCTTCTGCTTGAGATGAAGAGGGTCTCTTTATCCAAGTCCATTCATCTGTCATAACTCAGGTACCTTTAAATCCTTTAAATCTCTTGGGATGCTGGATAAGGAGTGGAGGAAACCTTACAAAGTTCAAGCTCATGGAGCTCCATTCCTCTCTTGTTGCAAGTCATGAGGAATAAGAGATGTTGATAAGAGAAAGGTGTTGCCTCCCAAAAATGTGCCCCAAATCCTCTTCCCTGACCTTAGTCAAGCTCCCTGGCTCATGTTTAGAGGGAGATGCTGAGGAGGATCAAGGAAAAAGCAGGACAAGAACTCAGGTCTTTGTTGGAAAAGGGCTGGATTTAGTAAATCTGCCCATTTTTGGCAGCAGCTGAGGAGCACAGGTTGAGATTCACTCTCAGGTCGGGGCATTTTGGAGCTAATTTGCTTAAATGTCCTTAAATTACACCCCAGAATGTCGGAATCTGTGATATTTAAGTGATTCCGAAATTGTAGAATGTCTCTGTCTTTCAGCCCCGTGCCAAAGAAGAAGTCACAATTCATCTGTGCTGTTTTTCAAGGTTGTTTATTCTTGCTCATCTCTAACATGTTCTCTCTGCCCTGCAGCNAAACCTTTGGATGTTCCCAGCTGAGCCCCCCAGCCCTGGCCGAGGGCTCTGCTCTCACACGGTGTCAGGGCTGATGCCGTCAGCACCCGGCTGCTTTCCCATGGCCAGGAATCGGCTGCTCCCGCTGCGAGCGCGCAACGCGGAACGCGCTCGGAATTGCTCCGCTGACTGGCAGATTCCCTCATTGATATTGCACTAGGAATTAGATATTATTAAATTGAATCATTGCCTCCTAATCAGACGGAGGCCAGAGGCACGGTGGATGGTCAGATGGTGAATTTTGGATGGGTTTGCAAATCAGGCTTCCAGGAGCTCTTCATTTTTAAAGGCAGTCTAGAAAGAAAGGCATTTTTGTTTCACCAGATTAAGTGTTCCAGGGGTTCCCTGGTGCTCCAAACCCTCCTGACTCTCACCTGGAATACCCACATGGGAGGAGGGAAGACAGATCCCAAGCCTTAAGGAGAAGAGTCACCAAAAACTACCCAAAAACGGTGTTTCAGAGAAAAGGAAACACAGTGCCTTCCAGAGAGATGGACACAGGATCTGGGGCAGCAATCCTGGCAGGAGAGGGACAAGCTGAAAAGCCCTGAAGGCGCAGAGGGTGGCAGGGAAGACCTTTGCTTTCCATCTTCTAAAAAGCTTCTGTTTATAGAAAGAAATTGGCCCCACTCCTGATTATTCCATCGCAGGCCCATTATCCAAAGGCTCTGGATGCATTACAGAGCTCTGCATTAATGCTCTGGTGATGGATGCGCTGTGCTGTGTGCAGGATCCGCTCCCCAAACTAACAGGAATTCCATTAGGAAGCCAGCTGGGAAATGAGGTTTTTCAAGATTTAAATCCTTAAATACCATTTTTTCAGTTCGGGGCCAGCATTAAGCCATCCATTTGACTTCAGCGCTGAGACCCGGCTGGGCTGCCCGGATAATCTCTGCAGTTATCTGTGTTTGAGGTAGAGCCTTATCACTGCTTGTTCATCTTCTCCTGCTCCTGCCTCCCAACTCGGAATTATTTCCCTGCTTCTGTAATTAAGGCAGCATCTGAGGTCTCTTGGAAACTCTGTGCTAAAATATCCTCCTGCTTACATTGAGGCAACCTTGAAATGCCTCCAGCTGCTGCCCACGGCACCAGTGGCACCGGAATCTGATCCAAGGGGTTCGTCCATCCTGGCCTTCATGCAGGGACCTGGTGGTTGGACTGACTTTGGGGTAGAAATTATCCTATGGGGCCAGGCTGGGAGAGCTGGGGATGTTCACCTGGAGAAGACATGGATCCAGGGAGAGCTCAGAGCCCCTTCAAAGCTCTAAAGGGGCTCCAGGAGAGCTGGAGAGGGACTGGGGACAAGGGATGGAGGGACAGGACAAGAAGGAACGGCTTCCCATTGCCAGAGGGCAGGGATGGATGGGATATTAGGGAGGAATTGTTCCCTGTGAGGGTGGGCAGGCCCTGGCACAGGGTGCCCAGAGCAGCTGTGGCTGCCCCTGGATCCCTGGCAATGTCCAAGACCAGGCTGGACAGGGCTTGGAGCAGCCTGGGACAGTGGAATGCCGCCGCCCATGAGTGTGACTGGATGGGCTTTAAGGTCCCTTCCAACTCAAACCCTTCCGGGATTTTATATCCTTCTGGAATTCTATGCTTAAGGAGAACATCTCAAAAGTTTATTTCAGGAGAAAAAACCCAGTTTTCAGTATTACCCCAATTTTGAGGGAAAAGGGAGAAAACCAAAGATGAGAAGTGGCAGCTCTTCCCTTTGGTGGGGAAAAGCACCTTTAAGGATTCCCTAGGTGGGATGAGCAGCATCTTGCAGTTGATGGATGTTGATCTGGACCTCAGATCGGCTTGAATTACTCCCCACCTGGGCTGGGAGGTGGCAAACCCTGGATAAGGAAGAGAAAAGAAGTGTGAACGTCCCTGAGCATTGCACTTGTGGTTTCCAAAGGCAGGGATTGAGACCCCACAAATCCAAAGGGAATGCAAATAATTGAAAAGTGAAAGAAAGGGAAGGGACCAAACAAAACAAAACCTTTGGATGGGGTGAGGCAGGAAAGCTGGTTCCAATGTAGGGCAGGTGCTTTTCATTCCTTTCTTCGCCCTCCCAGGTTTGTGCTGCTGCAGCAGCCTGAGGAACGCTCAGTCCAGATGTGCCTCGGATGGGAGGGCAGTGAAAGAGGAAATGCTGCCAATCTCCAAAAAGTGAAAGCAAAACAGTCACAGGAATATTTTGAGGATTGTCACCCTCAGCGTATAGAATTGATCTGGAATTTATTTTCAAAATCAACCTAAATGCTGAAGGGAATAAAGTGGGACAACACTCTTAGATGAGGTTTGTTGTTAAGTTCCAGTTTTGAGGTCTTTTGACCCTTCTGTGCCTGGTGGTGGCTATTCTGCTGAGATGGTTTCCTGAGGTGGTTCCCAAGCAGAGGGATGCTGGCTGGGAATGGTGCATTGAAGTGTGCTCCTGTGGAGAGCAGGGGTTGGTCAGTCAGGTCTGGGACTGTCTCAAAGGGATTCTGATGCCTGATGAACTCCTGATATAGAAAGGTGTTCATGTGCTCCAGGGCTTCTTCCAAGCCTTGTTGGCACCAGAAGAGGAGGACAGGAGAATACCCATCCCCTCGAATAAAGGGGCAGAGAGCTGTTTTAGCAAGTCATGCTTTAATTTGATCTCTGTATTTGATCTCTGGAGCAGCAGCAACCCCAAACCTCCTGAATGTGCTGTTGATCTACTGCTCTTCCAGCTCAAATCCTTCTTGGATTACAGCTGGGGGCAACAAGGAATATTTTCTTGTCCACATTGTATTGAATGATCAGTCTGGGCTTGAGCCTAGAGCCAAATAAAATAAAAACTTATGCTGGTCTAGGATGGACAACTAACCCCAGCAGCAAGAGGGGAGAAATCCCTAAAAAAGGGTTTTTTTCCCATGGAAATTCCTGAAATAAGCTGGAGCTGTGCTGCCTTTCAGAACCAGGCACTCAGTTAAATGAAGATGGGCAAGACTAAGCTGCCTAACATCCAAACCCGGCATTAGCCCGATCCCTATTCATGAAGGCTTTATGTTGAATTAATGTTGTTATAGAATTAGGCTCCTAAGAGGCTTGGAGATGTCACCTCCTGGAAGCTGCCATTACTTGTAGCCCTCCTGGAATGGTGAATGCACTCACAAGGACCAGCTCAGCTCATCCCATCGCTGGGTATCCTACAGGAATTGGGAAACCCCATGGGTTGGGTTTTCTTGAACTCTTCTTATTCGAATCTTTGAAAGGCAGGAAAACTCTTCTGCTCCAGAACCACCTGTGCCTTTCATCTTCATTCTACTCCCATTCCACTCTTGGAGGCATTCAAAGGCAATTTCCCAATGGAATCTGCTTTCCTCTCCGTCACTGGGAGTCCTTCCCCACCATGGTGGCAGCCAGGGGATGCTGTGGATTTCATTCCAGCTTAGGATGTTCACCATGGGATCTCCAGGGAGACCCCAGTGTGGAGCATTGACAACCTCAATGGCTGATAACAGCACTTGCAGATAAACAGTGGTGACAGTGGAATTCCAGTTGGGAAAGACCTTCCATGACCATCAGGACTGTCAGGACAAGGATACCACACAGATGGAATCAGTGGGGCAGCTCCCCCCTCTGCTCATCCCTATATTTCCCTGTATTTCCCCAATCCTGGAGCCACAGGGAGGGATTTTCCTGGCCACATCCCTTTGGGAAGGATTTGGGTCAGCTCTCCAGGCTCACCCTGACTCCAGCCTCCCCGTCATGCCTTATTGCCTGACTCATTTAAAGGAAATTAAAAGCTCGAAAAAAAAGACAAACTCAGGACTTAATTGAGTCTTATAATTTTCCAAGTGCAAACGATTTTGACACACGGCTCTCCATCTCTTCCTGGCACGCTGGAATGCTCCTCCTCTGCTTGCTCATCCTGATGGGGATGAATAACCCAACCTTGGGATGCTGGAGAAGAAATTTGGGGCAGTCCAACCTTAATCCTGACACCCTCAGAAAGGTTTGGAAAGCTGGGGGTGACCCGCTCCCATCCAGTGCTAAAGATGCCTCACGTGGGGCTGGAAGAGGTTTAGGTTTCCACATGGAATGGGAAGGGAAAGGAAAAGGATAATTTCCTTTCAACTCAACGTTGCAAGTGATTAGTGCCCAATATACCCCGGGCAGCTTTAGTCTTTAACATGGAGGTGATCGTGAGGATTTATGGGAGCTCCTGGACAATAACAGCTTTCCAGAGAGGCTTTGATTAAACATTATGGATCCACATTATGCAAATTTATTGCGTGGTTAATCTGACTCTAAAAGAACACAGTGGTACTTTAAAAAGCATTTAAAAGGGGGGAAAAAAATCAAAGAAGCCAAAGACCAGGGTGCTTCTCAGTACTCCAGGATGGTTCAGGCTTGAAGGAGAAGTCACAGAGCCATTGATGAGCATGGGGGAAATGGGGAAATATGGAGAAAATCCAGGAGTTTAAACAACAGGCAAATTCCAACCTGGATGTTTCACATTCAGATGGATGCTGGCATTAAATCACTTGCAAACCCCTCTTTTCCAGCAGTTGCTTTTTTGTTTGAATACGGGATAACAGGAATGGTGGGAGATGGAAATGTGATGCCTTTGCCAAATCGGGCTTTTCTCCCAGCAGTGTGGGGAGGGCAGTCACAGTATTTGTTTTCTTCCCTTCAGCATTTTTGGTATCGTTTGTCACCATCCCCATGCAATAATGGGATTTCTGCCAGCAGCTAATTGCGAGGCCTTCATTGACTTCCACAGATTTTCCTGCATTTCAAACTCTGACTATTGTAAAGACCAGATTTATTTTCCTTCCGAAATCAAGGTTAGGGAGAAGACAGATCTCATCCACAGCTTCTTCTCCAGAAAAGAGCAAAAGCACAAAGGTAGCAGAAATCAGAGATGTGATGGCCAACCAACCCTTCATTGCCTGATGCAGCTTCCAGTGGAGGCTTTTTGGTGTAAAACCCCAAGGTTTTGGTCAATGATTATGAACTGGGAGCTTCTGGAGGCAAAGGACTTGGAGTTTTGAGAGGTTTCAGAGCATCACCTATCTCCCGCTCCATGGAGCTTGGAGAAACCTTCCCTGGCATAAATCAAAGCTCCTTTCAGGGAGCAGAGACCTCTCTGCTCCTCCCAGCTCCACCAAGCCTTCCCTGTTAAGCTCTGGATAATGTCAAAGTCATAACACAGATAACAACTGTTGTTTGTGCTCTATCCAACAATGGCTCTGCTCATTTCTCCAGAGGATATTCCCAGAGGAGGCTGCTGGAGAGAGGGAAATGGGCAATGCTTTAAAGTTTTAATAGAAACAGAAATAAGGAGGTGCAAAATAAGGATCCTGTAGAGCACAGGGGAGATGGAGAACCAGCGCAGAGCCAGAATCTTTGGGATTTTTTGGGGAAGTAATGGACAGCTCAGGGCTGCCCCTGTTTGGGACAGAAACCACATTCAGCCCCTAAACTGCTGGGTCACCTCATTTCTGCTTCCCCCTCTCCTGTCTAGGGATGATCCACAGGGTCACTTTGGGGTAATTCTGGAGCTTTTAACTCACTCAGTCAGTTTTACCACAAATTTTCAGGCAGGGGCTAATGAACTGAGTCCCAGCCAAAAACCAGGCCAGGCTTAAAGTGCACAGGCTTAAATAAAACTCAAGGTGCCTTTTCAAAGCTGACTGCAAGCTGCAATGACAGGGGTTAGAGGCACAGGGGGATGGGATGTCCCTGGAACACCTTGGCAGTCCCTCTCCATCCAGAAGCTGTTGGTGGGTGCTGAACGACCCCACAAGCTCCCATGGGAGGGGAAGGTTGGCTCAGTCTCATCCATGAGGGTCTTTGTGAGGGGTGTTTCATGAGATGAACTCACTCAAGGCTGGATGAAATGGATTTGGTGTTTTGCTAATTGTCTGGCGGTGTATTTTCATCCAGGTAGAAATAAAATTAGAGCCTTAAGAGGGAACTATTTGGAGCAGGGCAGTGTTTTTGGGCTGTCAAAGATGGTTTTCCCCAGAAATCATCTCCAGAGAGTGACCAGGGCTGAGTGTGCTGTTTGGAGAAAAAGGTGGGAATTATTTGTTCCCTTCCCTCTGCAGGCTTTGAATATGCAAGAAGGTTTTCTCTCCCTCTTCTTTTTAGGAGCAGAAAAGGGGGAGCAGGAGGCTGGGAACTGCTCATTTTCCAATTTTGTCTCGTTTCACTAAAAAAATGATTAATTTTACTAATGGTTTCAATTTCATCCGAGCTCCAGGGCTGAAGCATGAACCCAGCCCTCATCCTGCAGCCTGTTCCAGCAGGGTCAGGAGCTGGATCCCACACCACTCCCGTGCCTCAGGGCTCATCCCTCCCCATCACCGCCCTTCCCGAGGGATGGGTGACACCTTCCCTGTCCCCATGCATGTGATGATCTGAGGTAGAGGATGACCAAACAAACAATTACACAACAGAAAATTCCACTCCAGGCCAGTGTCAACACCTTACAAGATCTACAACAGCTTCTGAGAGAAGTTAATTAAGTCAAACTGNGATGGAGATTGAATAAAATCTTGCATTTCAACCTGGGACACAAACCTATTTTGAGAATTACGAACGATGAACTTACCCCTCTAAGAAGAGACTACAACATCAAACCTCCTAGAGCTCTAACACCTGAAGCGCAAACAACCCTTAAAAAAATCACAAAAACTTTCAAAAAAACCCAACCCCATGCTTGTACTCAAAAAAAACCTTTCTTCCTTACAGGGAAGAAACAATTCCAGTCCTGCATCCGAACCCTCTGTCCCTGGGGACCTGAACATCCCCTGGGCTGGCAGCACATCCCACCAGGTCCCTGGGATGTGGTGCCAGGGGTTTCCCTTGCAGCACCTTTCACTTCTGCAGCAGCTTTTATCCAGCAATCTCTGAAGCACTTTACAAGTAAGAATTAATTGAGCTTCATAGACTCTTTGTTCAATTCCAGATTATTAATAAATAACCCTTTATTGTTTAGAAATACATGGCACATCATTTTTCTCCTCTCTGTTCCCCTGAGCAGTCACTTAGCCCACATTAGCACAGTTTAATGCCAATTTGGCAATGGTGCTCTTTAACCCTTTCAAGGCTGCTTGGTTTTAGGGAGGGTTGAAGAGGTGTAAGGACAAGAGGGGGATGCTTGTTCTGCCCAGCTCCTTGCTTATGGATTATTCATAATTTCACTGCATATTTTGACCAAAAGGAGTGTTATTAATGCCCTTATCCCCACCGAGCCAGAATTAGGAGCATTATTCCCTCCTTGCCTCCATCCCGTGCTATCCCCTCTCTAATTCTGAGCTCAGGAGCTTGGGCCTGTTTCATTTTCCCTGCTCTAAGATTCCCCAAAGCTGCTTATCCAAACTGAGAGCCCAGAGTCCCCTCCTGCTCCACCCCCAAATCCTCCTGACCTCGGCTCAAAGCACCCAAACCCCCCAGATTTTCCTCCCTGGAAGCAGAGCAGGAATTCATTCCCCAGCCGCTCTCACAGACAGAGTGGAAGCAAAACCAAGTTAAATAAGCCATGGGATGGTTTTTCCAAAGCCCTTTTTGTGGGAGAAAAGCTGGCAAAGGATGTTCTTAATGGCATTGAAAGGGAAGAAGGGAGAGTGAGGCTCATCCAGCTCCTGCAGCAAATAGACAGGGAGGACATTATTGAAGGGCTCTAATCTTTGGAGAGACATGCTGGGAAAAGGGGAGAGGAGGGAAAAGCAGCCTGGAGAAGCTTAGGAGTTGAGCTGACCTCCTACAAGCTGGTTTCATCCTTGTTTTTACTGTTTTTTGGGTGGCATGAGGGGTTAAGGACAGCATTAACTGGCTCATTCCCACTGCTTTCACTGCTTTTGGCTGGTGGTGCTCCCTGTCCCCTGCTGGGATCCTGGCAGGAATCCATGAAAGTAGCCAATAGATCTGAGAAAATCAAGACAAATTAGAAAAATCAAGAAAAAATAAGAAAATCAAATGTGTTCAGATATCTTTTCAGTAGCAATTCATTGGCCTAATGAAAAAATATTAAATAAATCAAACTAAATTAAATGTATTTATTTGATACAGACATTTATTTATATATCATGTGTGTTATTTATTAAATACAATAAGTGTATTCTATTTCTCCAGGTGAAGGAAGAAATGTGCAGGAAGGTTATGAACAAGTCCAGTTCACCCTGATGAATGTCTCCCACCACCCTCCAGAGCACTCCTGCTCTGCCAGGACCATCCCTGCAATGGATGGAGATAGGAAGGGCATCCATCTTCTCCTTGTCCATCCATGAAACCCTAAAATCTCCTTCTGGACACTAACTTGGGCAGCAGAATGAACCCAGAGCTGCTCTGCACCTTCCAAGTAGATCCAGGTAGGGTTAGAACGCAGTTTTGCTTAAAACCTACTCTGATGGGGGTGGGTTTACATAAAACCCTCCCCAACTGAAGGTGCAGAGCATCCTTTCCCAACCTTTGGCATCAGGCAAAGCAAGAGAAATATCCAAGGGGGAGCCACAGCCCCAAATTTTTGCTGTTATTTATGAGCCTGAATGTCTCAGTGACCGTGAGGACTTTGCTCTTCAAGTGTTTGGAGGCAGCTCTAGGCAGGAAAAAGGGATGTGCCAGACCTGTCCAGGCGGGCAGAGGAGCTCTGCTTCTCCTCTTCTCTTCTCTCCTCTCCTCTCCTCTCCTCTCCTCTCCTCTCC
>VXBC01012143.1:116711-131904 GCA_013399945.1 Ploceus nigricollis
GAAGAACAGAAAGAAAAAATAGAAATAGAAAAGAAAGAAAACAGTAAAGGAAAAGGAGAAAAAAGAAGAGGAAAGGGAGAAGTAGAAAGGAAAAATAGAAGGAAAATAGGAATCAAAATGGACAGGAAAAAAAATAGAAAAAATAGGAAAAATAGAAAAAAATAGGAAAAAATAAATAGAAAAGTGGAAAGAAAAATGATAACAGAAGTAGAAAGGAAAAATAGAAGGAAAATAGGAATCAAAATGGACAGGAAAAAAAATAGAAAAAATAGGAAAAATAGAAAAAAATAGGAAAAAATAAATAGAAAAGTGGAAAGAAAAATGATAACAGAAAAAGAAATAAAAATAGAAAAAAAGTAGGAAAATAAGAAAGAAAAGAAAAATAGAAAGAAAAATAGAAAGAAAAAAATTAGAAAAACTAGAAAGGAAAAATAGAAAAAGAAANCCATTTCTCTCTCAACAATGTCTGTCTTTTTCCATAACATTTCTAAGCCAGTATTTCTCATCTCAAAGTTTACAGACAAATACCCACTATGTGAGCCTTCTGTCAAACTTAGAGAATTTTCTATAAATCCATTTCCCACAACTGCCTAACCAGGATCCCACTGAGCCTGGAAAACCCCGCTGGAGCTGCACAGTGGGAATGCCATGTGTTCCTGAGGAGGGAGGGAAGGGATGGAAGGAAGGCTCTTCCTGCTCCTCTCCACCTTGAAAATCCACCTGTTCCCACCAAACCCTGCACTGTGCCATCCCAGCTGGAAAAGGGATGAGATCAGCTCCTCCCCTGCCCTTCTCTTCCCCTTAATTTGGAATTTGGGATGGTGCTGACCAAAGTGGGGAGGAAAATCTTTTGGCCTTTTGTCGTTCCTCTGTTGCCAGAACATGGGCAAATCCCTGCCATGGATAAATCCTTGCCATGGATAATTCCCTGCCATGGATAAATCTTTGCCATGGAGAAATCCTTGCCATGGGTAAATCCCTGCCATGGGTAAATCCTTTCCATGGATAAATCCTTTCCATGGATAAATCCTTTCCATGGACAAATCCCTGCCACGGATAAATCTGTGCCCTGCTTTCCTCAGCCAACAGATCACCATCGATTTTTCCTGGCAGCCTTAGGAAAGACATTAAAGTATTGTTGGGCAATGCCAAAGGGGAGTTTTTTTCCCCAGAAATGCCCCTCTCCTGCCTGGAAAGGGAGCAGGAAGTGGCATTTTGTGTCAGCAGCATCTTCTCTCCAGAGCTGGTTGTCCTCAGATGCTGAATAATTGGTGGGATTGATATCCAAAGAGATTATTCCAGAGTTTTCTCCCCTTCTGTTCTTAACTTCCCCCAGCAAGGAGCAGGAACTACCTTTTAAAGTCACCACAGAGGGCTGAAAATAGTGAAGGAAATGGCCCTTCATGAAAAATCCATGGAAGCTCCTGAGCTGGGGACACAACCCCCTCAGTCCTATTGCCAAGATAAAGCCCTTAGCCTGTGGAATATTGTAATTCTTGGGATTAATTCAGCTTTTACCTCCAAAAGAAAGTGACATTTTAATATTTCCAGGCTCACTTCTGTGTTAGCACTGAATAAATCCCCGGCTCTGCTTTGCCACTGACTCTTCTCTCCTGGGCCACCTTTTCCTGCTGTTTAACAAGGAACTGCTGTCACCTTAAATAGGAAGAGCTTTGGAAATCGGATTTTGCATCTCCCAGGCCCCTTTTAAAGAGCTCCTCACAACATTCTTGGTGATATCTTTTAATTACATTGCAAGACATCTCATCCCCGTGATCCCAGATCAGCCTTTCCTCATGAATATTTAACCAGCATTTTTATGGCACGTGTCGGGAATCTCGGGAAGAAATGGAAGACAAGAGATGAAAGACTGGGGGAAAAAGATGTTTGTGGAGAATGAAAAGGAAAACAACATCAGAAAGGCTCCTGGGGCGCAGGGGCAGCAAGGAAGGAGTAGCACAGTGTTAAATGTGATCATGGAGAGGAATAAAACCCCAGGACTTGGGAGGATTTGGGAATTGCTGGCAGCAGTTCAGGCCCCAGGGAAGGCTGGTGGGGCAGATGTGGGGCCTAAGTGAGCTGCTGGGGTGGGGGGGAAGGGCAAAAATGGCCCAAAAACCGATGTGATTCTCATGGGCCACTCTAGGCACTGGTGGTCCAAGGATCCCACTCTTCCCAAGATGTTCTGGCATTGGACATCATTCCCAAATAATTTTCTCAGTTATTTAAGCCTGGCAAGTAACACTTCAACCTCAGCTGTGCCTGATTCAGAGCAAGGAGGGACTTATTCCTCCCTTATTTCCAAGGCTGAGCTGCTGAGCTTTGCAGGGAAAACAACTTCCCTGCCTCTCCTGGTGAAGCTTTTCTGCATCCAATGAATATTCATTGGACAGAGGAGGAGCGTCGGGGAGAGGGAAAGGTTAGGGCTGCAGCAGGCAAAGAGCTTTGAACCTCTGCTCCATTATCAACTCCTGGTCAAATCAAGATACCAGAGAGGCTGTCTCCTCCCTGTAGCTTGGAGAACCCCTGCTCGAGGCTGTGGAAAAGCTCCATTCCCATGTGGATGAAGGAGGACTCTGCTTTCCCCTGGATCCTCCAAGGCAGCTCGCAGGATCTGGGCTTTGCAATCTCCTCCATCCCTCTCTCCCCACCTCTCTCCTGAGCTTTTGGGATCCTGCCTTCTTCCAAGGTGCTGATCTGCAGGCAGTGCTCCAGGCTGGAAGAGCAGGGATAAAATGCAGCTCCATCATCCGAGGCAGGGAGAAAGTGTCAGGCCTAATGAAGCCCCGCTGATCCCGGCCCAGCCGAAATGTGTTGCAGGTGCTGGGTGAGGAGCAGAGGACAGATAATGAATAAAACATGTGGGGGCTGCAGCCTCCAGTGAGTGTGACAGGCTGGGATCTCCGGGCTGGGGGGAAGCAGATGAAATATGAGTTGGAGCTCATCTGAAGAGCTCGTAACTAATCCAAGATGTTGCTCCGTGCAGCCTCGCTGCTGTGGGGAACGGGGCGAGCCAGGTTTGTGCGGATCCAGGGAAACAGAGTCATCCTGCAGAAGACAGCAGGATGTGACCTCTGGCCAGCGCTGATATAACTCTGTGCACTGAACTGAGGGGTGTCTGCAGCCCTCTGCTCCAAGACTGGTCTGACCCTGTTCTGGCTAAGCCCAAAGGAGAAGCCAAGAGGGAAAAATCCCATCGGAGATGCCAAAGCCGATTCCACGGGAATGCACAGGCTGGAAACCTCCAGAGTCCTGCAGGATTATCTGTGCTCTGAGGTCAGCTCAGGAGGAGCAGCCAGCAAATCAAGAATTGCTTCAGGAGCAGCGATTCTCTGGGATTTATTCCTGCATGGATCCTCCAGCACCCCACTAATGCACCCCAGCCTGGGGCTGATGATTCGTCCCAAGACTGGGCTTTCAGCCCTTTTTGAACAGGATTTTCTACAGGAAGGTGACTTTTGTGCTACCAGTGCTCACTGAAGGGTCTGAGGACAGGAGGTTGAACTGAATCCACATGGAAAAATGACCTGGGAATGGGCCCAGTGCAGTGACATCAGCACTGGAGGTGCACTGGGACCGTCTGCTCCCGGCCCAGCACATCCCATTGAGTTATCCTGGCTTCACTCCAGCCCAAGCAGGAACTAAAATAGCATCAAGCCTGTCCTATGAACACCCTTATTAATGAATTAATTCTTTTCTGATCCATTTTCACTATGCCTGCACTTCCTTTCACATCATTACTCTTAATTAGGGATCCAAATATTCCCCCAAATCCACCTACGTTGGGTCTAAATTAGGCAAAGGAAGGGTGAGCTACGTGCTCCAGGTCAGTGCTGAGCTAAGCTGCTGCAGCTCCTCTGCTCTTCAAGGGGTTTTTTCCTTCCACAATTCCTTTCTCTCACTTTTTTGGACCTCACCCCATCCATTCACGTTGCCTCTGTGAGCAGGAAAAAACAAAAGGGTTGATTTGTGCCATTGCAAAATAAAAATAGCCTGAAGTAAAGGCTGGGGGAAAGTGCTGCCTTTGGAAGCCAGGGCTGTGTCTGCAGCTGGTTCCAGGCAGCTCAGTCATTTACCTTCCAATTAATTCAATTTTTTTTTTTTTTTTGCTATATGCTGTGTTCAGGAGGATTCCTGGGAGCTGCACAGCTGAGATCTCAGAGATCCCAAGGATCCCAGCACCCCTGATCCCACCAAACCAGGAGCTGCTGCTCAGAGGGGCTTCCTGGGCTCAGGCCTTGAGCTCCAGTACAAGATAACAAAAAATCCTCAAAAAACATGGTGTTACCCAATCCCATCTTGTAAAATTCTGCAGGTTTGGTAATCCAAAGTACAACATATTGCTTTAGGAGCATCCTCAAATGAACTCCTGCTTTTTGCTTTTAAGCCGAGCTTTATTCCTGGTGGGATGTTCCCTCACTTCCCAGCTTTCTCCAACCTGTTGATTATCATCTGTTCTTCATGCATGACTGTGAGGTCTCCTGGGAGCTGCAGAATTTCACACTGACCTCAGGTGTTCCTTTACCCCAGCCCAGGTCCCTGCTCTGAACCCTTTCCCTTCATTCCTGTCTGCAGCCCTCTGGATCCCTTATCCCAGATGGCTTCTCCCTGTCAAAAACATTCCCTGTTGTAACTCCAAAGGCAGCTGCTCAAGAGCTCAGGCTTGGACCTGTTCCTCTTTCCATGAGGAAAGAATGAAGGAGAGCACAGGCTTCCAAATCGACCCTGAGTTGCCAAAAATCCTTTCACACCAAACATGTGTTTTGCACAGGAGTTCACTCTCTGCCAGAGAATCATTTTGGCAAGGGTTTTTCATAGAAAAAGAGCTAAAATCCCAGGAGAGCTGTAATTCTTTGTATTCCAGAGCCTGCTGATTCCTATCTGGAGGTCAGATGTGGATTAAAGTGAAGCATGTAAAGTCATAACCTCCCTTTGAAATCCAGAGGAACCTGGAGAACACCGGGGCAGGGAGAGCCGTGCTCAGGGTGCTCCGTGGGGCTGCTCAGTGCAGCAAGGCAGGAATTGCCCTACACAGGTGGATTTTCCACACCAGTGGACCTGTTTAGAGTCTCAGGAGGCAGCTTTGATCCCCAAGCTCATCGGGATCTACCCTTGCTTTCCTGCTGCACCCTCTAGATGGCTCCTGCATCCCTGTCTCCTTTTCCTTGTCTGGGGAGAGGTAAGCTATTTTTGAGGATGGTGATGAGTAGGATCTCTCTTCAGGTGCAGTTCCAGAGTGAGGAATTACACACACAGATGTGATATAGATATATATACACACATATCTATGTATATTAATGAATTCCTGGTGTGCACACACATGGGGGGGCTTACAGTTCTTTTCCCAGCCCAAAGAGGAAACCCTAAGCCCTCAAAACCCCAAACCCAGCAGGTATTTTGGGGATTTGATTCATCCCAGTTTTGAGAGTTCCATAACTTTTCTAAGCAGGCCATGGAGCAGCTGGAGCTTTGCACAGACTGAGGGAGTCACAACTTCCCTTGGGAAGGTGAAACTGCCGAAGGCTCAGCTCCTCATCCCAAAGCCTTTTCCCCACATCCCTCCACAAACTCTGAGAGATCCCAAAGTCTGGTTGGAAGTTCATTTGGTAGCAGATTGGAGAAGCTGAAGAGCCACGAGCCAGCTGCCCTCTCCTTCCCCTCCTTGGGCATCCTCAAGGAAATGCCAACACCTCCAATCCTGCTGAAACGAATCCCATCCTTTAAGTCCCACCAGGGAAGGGACTGTGGCAACAGAGAGTTTCTCCTCTGTTCTTTATTGTTATTTTCTGTAAATTTTATTGATTTGGTTACTTTGCCAAGGCCCCAGGTGAGGCTGAGTGGCTGGAAGAACTGATCCCAAAGTGGACGTCAGTGAGCACCGACTGGATTTCCAGAGGCTCTGCCTGGATTTAGTTATTTTCCTGCCATGAAAGCCAAACTGGAGCACCCTGAGTTCAGAAAAGCATTTCAAAGAGTCATGGGTGAAAGAGCTGGAAAATGCTTTAATTGACTTTTGGAATTGCCATTAAATTGCCATTGAGGGATCCTCCAAGTGTCCTTCCCATCAGCCAAATCCATTAGAAAATTCACCTCTGCACCCCCACCAGCCCCTGCCCCTGCCCTCCTTTTGCTCAGTCCTCATCAAAAATGGAAAAGAAAAATGCAGAAGGCAGGAATGAAGGAAGGGAAACGGGTAAGGAAGAAAAGAAGTCTCCAAAAAGACAGGGGTGACTCAAAATCTGAGGAATGAGTCCATTCCCAAAACCATCTTCAGGATTTCGTGGATCTCTGAGCGCTTGCTGGTGTCTGTTGTTGTAGGACTGTGTTTCCTGGATTCCATGGATGGAAAAGGCACTTCTCCCTATCAGTTGTGGCCCACAGACCTGGACAGGTTTCTTAGGGATAACACTTGGGGGTAAAGTGAGAAGTTTCCCTGTTTCAGCACAGCTTGACAGGTTTATCCCATGGTTTTGCTTTCCAGTTATTTCTCTCCATAGTTTCACATCACTCAGTGAGTTTTGCATCCTTCTCTAATATCTGGCCATCACTGCAGTCCAAGCTCTTCAAGCACCTCCTTTATTTTCAAAAATTTGGAGGGATTCCAATTCTTATTCCTTTCCCAGTGTCTACAGGGAGTCAAGCATCTTCCTCTCCCAAATCCTATAGGGAATCCCCAGAGCCTGCAGAGGGAACATCCCCAGGTGTTCAGGAGAAGTTCACAAGCTCACAAAGTCAATGGCAGCAAGAGATCCAGCTTGGGTGTCTTTTGGGGTCTCTTCACCAGAGGGGCTTTGCTCAGTTTTCCCAGGAAAACAGCTCTGCCCATATCCAGCACTGCCAGGCAGAGCCTTGCTGTGCCAAGACCTTCCTGGCTTCCTACAGCAGCCCGGCCTCAGCTTTCATTGGGTATTTTCCTCCAAAGAAACAAGCAAAACCCCATAAATCTTCATTTTTTGCCAAAATCTCCACGTGGTGGTGTGATGGAGATGACAAGGAGGATAAACATTCTTGGAAACTACTATTATTTCATAATGTTGTGGAACCAAGAGAGAACACACTGTTTAGGGAAAAAATTCCCTTTCTCCCCGACATGCCAGGTCCTAGAGCAGCTGCAGGGGATGCGGGACAAGGTGGTCAAGGGGAGGAATTGGGCAGTGACCCCAAATGAATCCGGAAGGTGCTGAGAGATACCAATAAAGAGGGAGCAGGTTCGGAGTGGGTCAAGGCAGCGGGAATTTCTCCCGGTAACAAATGTGTCTGGCTGCTCCCCCGATGAGCTCATGTAGCTGACAGGATCCTCCGTTAATGCTTTGCAGACCTCAGGTATTGTTATCCTACCCCGAGCCTGAACCCGCCGGGAAAGCCGCACGGAGGAGGGAGGTGGGAAGCACCCGTGCAGCGGTGGGATGCTCCCAGCAGCGGGGTTGGGATGTCTGTGCTGGTGGGATTGAGATGCTCGTGCTGGAGGGGTGGACACATGGCAGGATTGGGATGGCCAAGGCAATGTCAGGAAGATGCCCAAGGCAGTGGGAGGGAGATTTCCAAGGTGGTGGCATAGAGATGACCATTGTGGTGGGATGCAGATGCCAGGGTGGTGGGATGGAAATGCCCATGGAGGTGAGATTGGAATGGTCATGGTGTTGGGATGGAGATGTCCATGGTGATGGGATGGAGACACCCACTGCAGTGGGCTGGAGGTGCCATGGTATTGGGACAGAGATGTCCAAGGCAGTGGGATGGAGATGTCCATGGTGATGGGATGGAGACACCCACTGCAGTGGGCTGGAGATGCCATGGTATTGGGATGGAGATGCCCAAGGCAGTGGGATGGAGACACCCATTGCAGTTGGATGGAAATGTCCAAGGCAGTGGGATGGAGATATTGGGGTGTTGGGATGGACATGTCTATGGCAGTGGGATGGAGATATTGGGGTGTTGGGATGGACATGTCTATGGCAGTGGGATGGAGATGTCCATGGTGATGGGATGGAGATGCCCAAGGCAGTTGGATGGAAATGCCCATGGTGGTGAGATTGGGATGCTCATGGAAGTGAGATGAAGACACCCATGAAAGCTGCATGAAGATTCCCGTGGTGTTGGGATGGAAATGTCCAAGACTGTGAGATGAAGATGTCCATCCCAAGGTGTTGGGGTGTATATGCCCAAGGCAGTGTTATGGAGACGCCAAGGCTGTGTGACGGAGATGCCTAAGGCAGTGGGATGTCCATGCCTGGGGCAGTGAGATGGAGATGCTCATGATGGTGGGATGTCCATGCCCAAGGCAGTGGGATGGAGATGCCCAAGGCAGTTGGATGGAAATGCCCATGGTGGTGAGATTGGGATGCTCATGGAAGTGAGATGAAGACACCCATGAAAGCTGCATGAAGATTCCCGTGGTGTTGGGATGGAAATGTCCAAGACTGTGAGATGAAGATGTCCATCCCAAGGTGTTGGGGTGTATATGCCCAAGGCAGTGTTATGGAGACGCCAAGGCTGTGTGACGGAGATGCCTAAGGCAGTGGGATGGAGGTGCTCATGATGGTGGGATGTCCATGCCCAAGGCAGTGGGATGGAGATGCCCAAGGCAGTGGGATGGATATTCCTAAGGAGGTGGGATGTCCATGCCCAGACAGTGGGATGTCCATGCCAGGGGCGGTGGGATGGAGATGCTGGGGCGGTGGGATGGAGATGGAGATTCCCAAGGCAGTGGGATGTCCATGCCAGGGGCGGTGGGATGTCCATGCCCGGGCGGTGGGATGTCCATGCCCGGGCGGTGGGATGTCCATGTTCAGGCAGTGGGATGTCCGTGCCGGGGCGGTGGGATGTCCGTGCCGGGGCGGTGGATGAGCACAGCCCGCAGCCCGGACCGAGAGGTGGCGCTGGCACACTGCCGCGCTCCGCCGCGTTATCAGCGCCGGCAGTCGCGCACAGACCCACGGCAGGCGCGGGTTTATCTCTTATCTCGGCGCACTCCGCTGGATGACGCTTTCTCAGCCGCTAATCTTGTGTCTGTTCCGAGCCCCTGAGGAGCCAGGGGAGCCGCTAGGCTTGGGAGCACCCGCAGCATGTGGACCTCAACTTCCAGGTCTGAAGGCCACGGTCAAAGGCAGCTCTAATTCAATTAAATGAGAGAAGTGAATTTTCCTGGTAAAGAAAACACGATTGCTTTGTGGAAGGGGAGGCCTGAGGGGCAAGGAGAAGGTGAAAAGTGCTGCCTGTACCCAGCAGAAAATGCAGATTATTTCCTGGCCCATCTTGACCCAGTTTTTTCCTCCTTTGGGATGTGCAGGATGCAGAGGTTTATGGAGGGGCAAAGCTCAGAGTTCTGGGACATCAGGAGTCACTTTTGTCTGGGTGTGTTGCACAGCACCCGGGGCTTTCACAGCCACGTCCGTGGTGAGCTTGCTGAAAACCCACTTTTTTTCAGAGAAAAACCAAAAACTCTACCCTGGCTGCCAGGCCTGTGTGATAAACAGGTGGCTGCAGGTGAAACCCAGCTCTGCACACTCAGGCTCCCTTTCCTCAACACCTTCAGCGTTTCTGACACAGATGAGTCACTGGAAATCCCCTGTCTGGCGACACTTTTGCTCATCTCTGGGGCTCCTCTCTCAAGCACCATTTGATGTCACTTTGAGAGTCACACCACAGAGTCCTTGCTTAGCTTTTCCTGCACCAAAATGCTCAAAAGTGTAGGGAACAAGATGAAGAAAGGTAAAGAGGGCACCTATTTTAGGCAGGGCAGGTTTGCAGAGAGTTCATCTTCCAGAAAACGTCATTCACACCTTCCTGGTTTGGATATGAATTTCCCAAGCTGTGTTTGCAGTTAGGAGTTGCTCATATCTTTCCTCAGGAGCCAGCCTGGGAGAAAGTGATGGATGCATTTTACATGGGCAGCTGGACAGGGTTAAAATCCCTGTGGTTCCCAAAAGTTTGGAAGAGATCAAAAGCTGAGCTGGAAACAGGAGGCTCACAGGGCAACAACAGATGGAGAGGGAAAAGTCTGGGGTCTCCTGGTGGGCATGCCATGGGAAAACACAGCTCCTTGAGAAGGTGCATTTCCAGGAGAAGGTGCATCTCCTCTGCTGTGATCAACAGGGTCCAGCAGTTTAAATCCATCAGTGACAAATCCATTCTAGATTTGAGTCTGAATTCTCACTGTTCATGGATAAAAGTTAAGGTACCAGAGGTGCATTTTGGACAAAGGCATCAGAAAGGGCAAAATTGTGAATCCACATGTCTGTGTTGGAAATAGTTGGAAATGAGTGCTCCTGTGCTTCAAAGGTCTTGGGGGATGTTCAGGTTGGAGGAGATTTGGGGGAAGCAGCAGCACATTCAGGGGGTGTACAGAGCAGAAAACCCAAATGCTGCTGGTGCCACACACAGAGAAGCAGACAACAAGTTAAGAAACCCCCTGAACACCAGGAAAACACAGCCCCCAACATCCAGATAGACCTAGGGAGGAAAATTCCAGTGGCAGAGTCAGGGTATAGCTCTGGGGGGTTGATTTGCCCCCCTTGTGCTTTTTTTTTTTTTTTGACCCAGCAGCATTGGCTTCTGTGAACAGAGACCCAGCTCCAAGAGATTTCTGCTAAAACCCCTGAAGTTCCTGCTGAAGACCCAGGAGGGCTGTCCTGGACCCTGGGGATGAGTCTTGGATGGCAGGGGAGGGCAATTCCCAGCCACAGAGTTTGGATCATCATTTAGGGATGGCAGGCACCTGATAAATTTTTCCACCCCCCTGTGGTGATTGAGGATCCTGGATGGGCACCATTAAAGGACACAGGGGAAGGTGGAGGAATCCTGAGGAGCCCTTGGGGAGGGGAGAAGCAAAGGGGCCACTCTTTGAGAAGAAAAAGAGCCCAAAAGTTTGTCCTGCAGTGATAAACTCAGCTTCAGGACAGACCTTAGAGGGAACTGTGGACTCTCCTTCCCCAGCATCAGCCTAATGGGTACAAATCCGCCAATTAGGGACAAATCTGCCAATTAAGGACCAATTAAGGTTCATCTTTAAATCCATTCTCCCTGCTCAGCAGAGCCCTGGCACGAAGTTAACAATCAGTAATAGGTCAAGGTCCTTGTCCCTTTCATCTGAGGATCTCACAGCCCTTGATGAGGCTCGGCTGCCTTTCACTGTGGTAGGTAAAGGCTGTAATGTTATTTTAATATCATGAGCCTCATTTATAAGGATAAATTACAGTGGGAGATAAAGAGCACATGGACCCATGTGGATAAAAATAAAAGTCCATATTGCCCCATTATCTGGCATTGGTTAAGCTTCTGCTTGTCGAGGTTTTTTTGGCTAATTTCTCTCCTTTATTTTTTTAATGAAAAGCTATTTATTTATAGCTAAACGCCAACTTTGAAGCCCGAGCCAAGCATTTGGGAGCTGCTCCGATAGGGCCCTTGAAAAGGAGAATTATGTGCGTTTCAGATGTTTCCAGAAGTTATTGTTTCAAGGCAGCGAGGACTGTGACATTTCTCCCAAGGAGCTCTCCCTCCCCTCAGCATTCCCAGAGGACAGGGGCAGAGCAGATGTCTCCGAGCTGGGAGAAGGGGTGGTGACAAGTGTGTGTGGGGGAAAGGCACCGGGGAGGGGAGCAGATGAAAGGGGAATTCAGACAGGAAAAGCCCTGAAGGTCCAGGGTTGAGGAAAGTGCTCCGTGATCCCCACACGAGCCTCACCAGGGTAGGGGACATGAATGTGGGACCATCACTGAATCCTGGAATGCTGGGGGATGGAAGGGACTTTAAAGACCTCCCCATTCCAGGAGCAGGGACATCTTCCACCATCCCAGGTTTCTCCAAGCCCCATCCAACCTGGCCTTGGACATTTCCAGGGATGAGGCAGCCACAGCTGTTCTGGGAATGTGGTCAAGGGTCCTTCAACACTGATACCACTGTGGGCTTCCAGCTCAAGAGCTTCCTGCCATGGAGTTTGCACCAGGACAAGGCACAGGAGGGTCCTCAGGCAGCTTCTGGCACCACTGCCTGGCCTGTGTTACATTTCCAGAGGATTTTTTGCTGTATCTGGATGCTTCCCTTTGCAATGGAAACGTTTCCTACACTTCTCCCAGGGGATCACTCAAGGCTTCAAGCAAAACCCTGTTGGCTGCAAGGGGCTGGACTAGAACCAACCCAACCTATTCCATGACTGATAATCCACAACTGATCCCAGCACACCCATTCCAGGGAAACCCAGGGCTTTACTGGGAGCTGTTTCCCACCCCAGTGCATGGGATTGTCCCATCTCAGTGCCCTCTGTGCTGGCAGGCACCAACAGAGAGGCTGTTCCTGGCCACTTCTCCAGCAGGGAGACCCTGGATGGCCATGGGAGATGTTTTGAGGGGAACAGATGGATTTCCACAGACAGACAAGGGGATCGTGGAAACACCGATTTTCCTGTGGCTCCTGCTTTGGTGGCAGAGTGACATCATCCCCTCCCGACTGGCAGCAAGACAGAGGGGCTTTGATGGCCTGGAGGGGATCCTGGCCCAGTGCCCAGGGTGATGGTGAGGGGCACCCTCAGTGCTCACAGTTCCTGCGGGATGATATCACGGACACAGCCCGGGGCTCCGTCCCAGAGAAGAGGGGTTTGTGAGGGAGGGGAGAGGGGAAGAGCAGCAGGATCATCCCCCAGCAATGTGTGTGGAGCAGCGTCCCTGACAAGCAAGAAATTCTCTCCTAAAAAATGGAACACCCCCTTTTAGCCCCTCCTGGAAGCACTTCTGCTCCCCAGTCTTCCTTACAGAGGGAAAGGGCATTTTCTGCCTTATACTGGAGCCCCTCTGCTCTGGAGCCAGGCTGGGAGAGCTGGGGGTGCTCACCTGGAGAGGAGAAGGCTCCAGGGAGAGNGTAGACCCAAACCACCCATTGCCAGCCCCTGCAGAGATGGTGCTCAGCATCCTTCTCATGGGTGCTAGAAATGCTGATGGATACAGGGATACAGGATACAGGGATGCTTTTAGTGTTTGCAACACCACAGGGGTTTTCCCAAAGTTTCCAAAGTGGAGTTGCACTGTTTGTAAACAGCTGAGTCAGCAAAACACAGCAAAATCCCAGCTTTTCATCCCAGAGCCGTGATGCCACCACGGGCAAGGGGAGGAATAGAGGAGCCCAGGCCTGTTTGAAGTGCAGATCCCAGCTCCCCCTTCATTCCAGAGCCACCAGCAATGTGTCCATGAGCCAGAGGTCTCCCGTTGCCCCCTGGAAATCTGAAAGCCATCAGCACGCTCGGGAAAGGGAGGAAAAAGAAAATGTGTTTGCCAGTTGCAGCAGATGTGAGGGCAGTGTCCTGGACAGCTTTTATTATTCTATAAATATCGGGGGCAGGAGGTTGTTATTAACCACCAGTAATTAATACAACGTGCACTGTCCAATCAACGGCGTCCTGCCCTCCTGTGCACGTGGGGAACTCCCAGATGTGGCACAAAGGCAGCAGAAATGGGGATCAGGCAGGAGTATCCCTGAATCCAGTCCCCCTGAGCGGGGAGGATGAGCTGATCAGAAAACAGATGATGGTGAACGCTGCAGACATCAAAGCCTGCACGAGCACATCCCTGCACAGCTTCCAGGGCTCGCAGGGAACGCCGGCTGCCAGCGCTCCACCCGGAGAGCCCCACGGAAAGGTGACAAAGGGAACAAATCCCAGAGCTGCACTGCTCCCTGCATGTTAATGAGCACAGCAGAGAGCTCCAGAACATCTGCACGTCCAAGGACACTGCCTGGCTCCGAGGAAACCCTGCCCTGCACAGCACAAGGTGTGGAAATGTCCAGCTAACTCCTCTGGATGCTGCTGGGAAAGCCTGGAGAGCATTTCGTTAATGGATGCTCTTGCTGCTCTTCCAGAAATATCTGAGGCTGGATGTTTGACACGGTACTCTGGGAAGTCAGGACTGATGGATTTCCAAAGCAAGCCAAGGAGATATTTGGGGTGTGAAGGTGGGTGGGTCATGCTGAGCCCCTGTGAGCTGGGTCACTGCAGGGGGGCAGGCACCTTCTGGTGTCTGAAGGGAAGAAGCTCAAATATACTGTGGTGGAAAAATGGGAGAGTATTTGGTGCTGATGTGGGAAATCAGGAGCTTTCAGAACTGGCTGTGTGGACCAGGATCAATTTTTTCAATGTTGGGTTTGCCCACAAAGCAGCAAGGGTGGCACTTGGCACCCCAGCACAGACCCTGCCTGGTTGTGACTCTGAGCTGCCAGGACCAAAGAAATGATTTCAGGAAAGGTGGGAGTCATTTTCCACTGCAGCCACATAATGCCAGGGCACTAAGCCCTGGGAGCCCTGGCAGCACTGCCAGTGCCCATGAGGAATTTGCTCCTCTGCTCATTGATGGAAGTCCCTAAGAACATCCCCTGAGGTGACCTGTCAGTGGTGACCCTCAGTTTAACTCCTGAGCTGGGTTTGTGAGCCCAAATCCTTCCCTGAGCAGACAGGAGCATCCCTCAGGGACAGCAGAGGCTGCAAGGTGGGAGTGCTCAGAGCAAGGAGCAAACCTGCTCTGGCTGCTGCTTTCCAACCCAATTGCCAATGAATGGGAGCCAACAAATGGCCAATAAATGGCCAATAAATGATCGAACTGACTGTGGGAAGGGACCAGCTCTGCTCCCTCAGTGTCTCTGCTCTGACCCTGCTGGGTGTTCCTGGCTGGAGGGGGGACCCCTGAGCACCAGGAGCACTTGGAAACCTCTCCCCTCATCATCACTGACAAGCCCAGGGTTTGTAACTCTGGAAAGGCTCTTGTTTGTATTCCCAGCAGCAAATTTTGGCCAAGTCCTTTGAGATGGCTCCCTGAGGGATGCTCATGGTGGGAGGGAGAAGCCAGGCCTGGGTATGTGCCTGGTATTATCCTCTTTAGGCTTGGCCTGAAGTGCAAATGCATCCCTGAAGCTGATGACTTGGAATTCAGTCCTGAGGCCGTTATCTGAGCCTCTTTCCTGAGCAACCTCCCACTTACAACTTCACCTTCCCCAGACCCTGTTTGCATGCCCAGCTCAGGCTGATTTAACATCAGTTGAGAGCAAGGGAGGAGCACAGGGGGGTTGATGGGTTTATAAAGCCTCTCCCCTTAGAGGCACAAATCCCACACACAGCCCGGGGCTGAGCTTCCCATGGCCACGGGATTTTGGCAGCAGGCTCCTGGTGCTGAGGTGTGAGGGAGAATGAGCTGCGCCACAAGTACCTCTGGTGATT
>VXBC01012145.1:319-21300 GCA_013399945.1 Ploceus nigricollis
GGATGTGGCAAAGGCTTAAAGCCAATTAACAATTTAAGCATAACTTAGGCATTTACAAACCAAATTAGGAACCAAGCTGCACTTAAAAATAATCATTATTTGCTGCTGCTGGCCACTGCACAATCCATGCATTTCTCCTGTTCTCAGGTAGTGCTAGAAATATTTTTTTTAACACTACAAGAAAACTCAACAGCTTTCCTGCCTTTTTAAGGAAATTTACAAATTAGACACTGTTCTGACAACTACAGACAACTTCTTTCACAGTTTCTAGGCTTTATATTTGCATTCATATATCTTTAGTGGCATGTAGGTTTCTTTTTTTTTGTTTATGGAGTACGCAGCACAAACAAAACCCTACCTGTGGGCCAATTTAATTAGATTGCAGTGTATCTTCTATTATCCTTAAATTCACTCCAAATGACCTTTTTTTTTCTTTTGTGTCACAGTGCAATATTTCTACTAGCAAAGTTAATAATTTTGATTACCAACTACAACTATTGCCAATCTGAAGGCAGCTCATGACATATGCATGTGGTTAACAATTGCACCTTAAATCTGCCTGTTCCAAAAAGGAATTTAAAAAAAAAACAAAAAAACAAAAAAACAAACCCAAAGGTTCTCTTGCAAGTGAAACTGCAATGACAAGATAGAGTCACACTGAAAGACAATCTGCATTTTTCTAGCAGGCCTACAATAGGAATCAGTGGGATCCCAGCACCAGGGTAATTAGCATTCCTGCCAGCTGGCTTGGCAACGAGCATGTTCATTTGCCAGGAGAGGACTGTGTGCTTTTCAAGAAGCAATTCTTATTTTGCTGCCTGGAGATGTTCTTTCTGCCTTTTGTGGTTTTGGCATTGTTTTTATTCCCCCCTCCAGAAGAACAGCAACTGCTCCTAGAACTGACAGCATTGCTTGTTACAAGATGTGTTCATTGAAATTGTTATAAGAGGGATTCATTGGAATAGTTTAAAAACTACATTTTGGCACTCATGAATTCTGCATTACAATGGGGTACATGCTCTTCAGAAAGGAGTAAAAGGATGGGAATAGTCTACAATATACTGCTGAAGTGATATGGTAAATATGAGCTATATTCACTGTACTGGACACAAACTGCATGCAAACGACAGTAATTTAAATCTGGCTACACAGAAACAGCCCTTATGGTCTCTAAGCTGTTTCCATCTTCTTCTATAACCCATCCAACATCTTAATAACTGGAAATTCAGATATCTTCATTTAGATCTTGCTCCCAGAAGCCATTTGGTGTAGATATAACCTTATATTCGTGTAAAGCAGCTTTACAGATCAGGGCTTGAAGCCCTGTTAAAAAGACAGAATTAATTTAAAGGCTGTGTACTTTTATTAGGGTGGGAAAAAAATTCAGAATGTAGATTCAGAAAGTTTCTGGTTTTACATATATATGCAGTAGAAGAATTCTTTTATTAGTATAGCAGTGCAGTAAAATGAGATGTTTTATTTGTGACTCTGTGGTGTATTTTAAGCATAGATATATACATCCAGATTTTCTGAATATCCCCTTATTTTTCCTTATCAACATCTATTTAACCATAAAAAGGGCATTATTCTGAATTGTTTAGAGAAATATCTAACCAAACAAAGCAAACATAAAGAATGCAATTCATGTGACTCAGCTTCAGACATCTGAAAATTCCATATCTACCCCAGTCTAGCTGCTCAGGCTCTGTTTGTCATTTGTGGGAGGAAACAGGCAAGCCTAAAACACAATTTTTATCATTTCATCATCTATTAAGAAAGCATTCAAGATAGATGTAATTAGTTTTTTCTGTGTCTACTGACCAAGAACAAACCTAGACCATTATTTCAACTTAGTGCCTAGGTTTAGAAGGATAAAATTAAGTGAAATTAATGCTATGAATTTTAAAAACACTGAAAAAACATTGCTTTAAAAATATATGTTGATCTATTTTTCTGCAGAGCTATAGGTAACTAGTAAACATACCTGGACTTTACAGAAAGAGGTATTTGAAGAAGGAATGAAGAAGGAAGGAGGAGATGAACATACTAATAAAAAAATAAACAACATCCCAGACTTTGGTTTTCCTCGTGACAAAAATGATCACAAAAAGGTGGATGTGACTTTGGAACTGGAGGGGATGGAGCATCTGACCTGCAAGGAGACACTGAGAGCTGGAAGTGGTCAGCCTGAAAATTTTCACATGAAAAATTAAAATGGGAAATGCCATTTGTACACAAGAAAATGGAGTTGGTTTTACATTTTAGGTGTGTGTGATTTGAGTTTGTTTGGTGGTTGGTTTCTTTTGTTTGTATTGGTTTTTCTGTGGTATTTTTAGTCTTGTGGTTTTGTTGATGTTGTTGGGTGGGTTTTTTTTTGTTTGGGGCATTTTTTTGGGTTTGTTTTTTTTTTTTTTTGTTTTGATGGGTTTTTCTTGGTAGTGTTTGGGGGTTTTTAACATAGGAATGGTCAAACACTGCACCAGGCTGTAAAAGAGGCTGTGGAAATCTGTCTTTGGAGACAATAAAAGTCTGAGTGGACACAGGCCTGGGCAGCTGGCTCAAGCTGTCCTTGCTCAAGGAAGGTGGCTGGAGTAGCTGGTCCTGCCAATCTCATCCTCTCTGAGATGTTCTGGTTCCAAATTGCTGCAGCTCCAGTTCTTTTCAAATCAATGCTGACAGAGAGGAAATTCCTGGCAACAAACCAGCCCAGAGGATTCCTTCCCAAGAAGGAATAATCTGACATTGTTTTCTTGGTTTTGGAACAACATCTTTATTTCTCTTATTTAAAATAGGTGAAGATTTGTCCCTGAAGTACTTGACTTCATCTAGTACTATACAGTTTTACATTAAATAATAACACATAATTTGTTCATTAGCACTTTATCTCCCCTGGGAGCCCATCATAGGCAGAACTATGTAATATGTATACTTACATACATACATACACACATATATATGTGTATATATATATGTAGTACAGTTTCATAATGTGCTTGCAGTTCCAATTTTTAAAAATAAGTTTAGATGTGAAAATATTTTGGTTCCAACCAGTCCCAGCCTTTTAGAATGATAGCTGACAAACAAAAATTGTGTTTCTTTTCCTATACCAAATCAATTTTTTCCTGGTAGCTGTATGGATAATCAGCATATTTTTAAAAAAGTAGAAGTTCTAATTTCAGGAATTACATATTCATTTCCGGGGAAGGTAGAGGACCAAGGAGACTTTTCATTTTACCAGGAGCTGCTGCCTTTACAAGTGTGTGCAGACCATATGTGTGAGCTCACACCACAACAGACTGAAGACGAGCTAAAACCTGAAGTTATTTGAAGCACTGGTTTGGCTTTGTACGTTCAGTTTGATTTCAGTCCTGCTTGCACAGAGCACACACATTGTGTGAAGGACAGTCATCCATCCCAGCTCATTATCCCATTAATTTTTTCATGGCTGGACTGCATTGGTCCAGCAGCACTCATTGCAGTGTACCAGTGCAGCTGGAGGTTACACAGACACAGAAGGTATATTCCTAAATACTCCTTTCCTGAAATGCATTTCCCTCCTTTTTAAATTTTTTTAAAATTTTTTTTTTAGATTTTTAATTTTTTTTTTGCCAGGCACATTCTCAGTGCCATCTTATCTGCTCTCGAGTTCATGACATGTTGTTTTTCCCCCCACGAGCAGCTATTGCTTCTTATGCCTCCTCTCAAAACATCACTTTTAAATACAAGCAAAGCCTAAACCCTCCCACACAAAGGCAGGTTTTCACTTGGAATTAATTCCAGGTTGTGCAAGACCTGTGCATGGAACACTAACTTTTAAAATTTTAAAACTCCGCAGATCTCTAAAATGAATCTAAAATCACCATTGCCCAAAGGAGATTGTATAATACCACAGTCATGTGAGCTATAAACCTGATTTAGCTAATCAGACCATTACTAAAAAACTAAAAATCTCTAGTTTCAGCATTTTGATGCTGCTTTGGGGCTGAGTATTCAGTGTCTTATTTTATGGGCTGGTGTTTGGAGAATCCTCGTGACCACAACATGGCTCATCTCTGCACATTTTAGCCACTGGGTATTTCAATCATTCTGCAGCTGATCAAACTGTTTGCTCAGTCCTGGTAGCTCAAGTGGGGTTTTTTTTTCCACAATTCAATGTTCTGATCTGAGAGATATTGAGCAGCTCTGTTGTAACAACTTGTGTTAATTGTTCTGAGGACTCATCCTACGGGCACGACCAAATCGATGTTTTCATTCCCATTGAAGGAATTTAATCAGCATTTCCACTGGGACAAGGCAA
Organism: Ploceus nigricollis; assembly: GCA_013399945.1. NCBI lineage: Eukaryota > Metazoa > Chordata > Aves > Passeriformes > Ploceidae > Ploceus > Ploceus nigricollis. Next base: position 4,617 of record VXBC01012145.1, read on the forward strand.
CAAGCAGATCATGTGTTCCCCTTTCTAGTCAATCACAGTGCAAATGAAATAGCAAAATATAATTTACAAACACCCTCTTTTTTTTTTTTTTTGCACTTCAGTAGACTTGGAGAACATGCAGTGTCAGTGATTATGTCAGATGTTTTTTGTCTTGATAAAAAAGAAGTCACAGCCTTTGTAACCTCAAGGTGACTCCTAACTACACTATGAAACAGCACATTTTCACATTCCTGGATGTGGCTATTCTATAAAGCTATTCACCTCTGAAATCTGATTAACAGAAGACATTTATGTCCATAAGTTTGCTCCACAGATTTAAAACAAAACAAAATGGATTTCCTTGACCTATTAACATTTTAATTATTATTACTCTGATTCCTGAAGTGTGACTCCCAAGGATGTTAGTAGACAGTGTGGTATTGTAGCACTGAGGTGCAGGGTATGATTAATCTTGTTTTATGCCTTCACATAAAATAATGTTCATCAAAGGCAACATCTTCATCAATTTGCATCAGCAGCAGCTAACGAGCACACAGACACTTTCAGACAAGCAAAACTTTTCACGGGATGCTGTGTTGAGCTTCAGGTCTGCAGGAAGTGACATGAAAATGAGGTGATTAATTATGTTTCATGCAGCAGAAGACAGCTTTTCAGACAGTAATGGGAAGAATTGCCACCTATTTGCTGATATGTCCAAAGAGATTAAACTCTTTTTATGCTGATGTAGCATCTCCTCCAAAAGCAGTGCATTATTCTGTTACCACCATGGCCAGCACAGTCCATGGGTGTAAGCAGTGGCCATCAGAACTAATCAAATAAAAAATTGAATGTTACTTTCTACTTCTCAAGAGTGCCATTATTGCCGAGTGACTGTCGTGTGCTTCCATTATCAAACCCTCTTTCATATTTTTATAATAAGGTCTTAAAATTAACTTTGGGCCTTTATGTGCTCTACAGGCTACATGCTGAGGACTCAGACTGAAAACAAAGGCAACTCTTGGGTAGTCTGAGATTGAAAAAAAAAAAAAAAGAAAAGTAAGCAGAAAGGATTTTAGGCTTCTTTCAGGATTTTTTTTTTACACCACTTTTTTCTAGAGGTGAAGTGATTTCATGGCACAGTGTTTTTAAGAATTGGGCCAAAAAAAGATTTGGGAACTACGGAGGTTTACTGATAGGTAGTTCTATAATTATGATCACAAGGAACCTAAGAAAAGGTGTGAAAAAGAGGCAATATTCCCCCTGTAAATGGCAGTTCTGCTTCACTTGTTGCAGTCCTTTAATAGAGATGATATGCACAGGGATAAAGGAAATACAGTGGAAACAGCCCACTTGGATTTTCAGAAGGCACTTGATGAGGTTCCACATGAAAGGATCTTTCCAGGGAGCAGTGAAATGGCTCTGCTATAGCCAGAAGTCTAATTACAGAACAGAAAATGTCTTTTCAGGACAAAATGTTACCAGTGGCATTCCCCCTGGGTCATTGCTGGAGTCAGTTTTACTCATCAGCGACCTGGAGCAAATTGTGAATGGAGAAATTGGCCAATTTGAAGCTCTCTGGATCAAATGCCACTCAGAGGATGAGCAGCTCCAGAAGGACATGGAAAACTGAGTGACTGGTCAAAAGGGTGACAGATGAACTTCAATGTACTCAAAGGGAAGAGACAAAATCCCTAAAATGTGCCGGCGCTGTACTGAACTTGGAAATGGCCATTACAGCTGCAAAGAGCACAGGATTGTTCAGACTGGAGAATGAGGAGGGATACAACTTCACATAAACATTGGCAAGATGAACACAGTGCTCCTTGTCCCCTTGACATTACTGAAATTAGGGAGCAATCAGTGAAATTCACATGAAATCAGCTTAGCTTGTTTAAAAAGAAAAAAAAGTCATTCTTGGCACCATGGGTTGTGATCTTCTGGAGCCTTCCAGAAGATGCAGCACCCAAGGGCTCAAAAAGGACAAATTCTGGCACTGCAGATCCAAGGATGATACTAAAGAGACTGACCAGGGATGTACTTTTAATATTCCTGCTAAATAATTGTCATTACCACAGCCAGAGACACATCCATTGATGAAGTACCTGCCCTAATATGAAGGACTTTTGTCTTCTTAAGAATTTACCACTAACATGGTAGTGAAATTTAGCTAAGAATCCCTTTTTTTATTAATATAATTAGCATATTTAAAAATAAACTCTCCAAGAAAACACTCTACATACATAATGAATACATCCATTAGAACAGAAACTAAACATTAAAAAGCTACTTTTTCAGAAGCATATCCTTTTAATGCTGTTTATAGGCTCTTGGTGCTCTGTAGCAAATCTAATTATCCAATGATTTAATATTATACAGGAAAAAAAAGTTTGTTAGGGGATTACGAAGAAGAGGGTTGTATTTCTCAGCTGAAAAACTAAGTAATAATAGTCTCTTTACTGAAATAAAAATAAACGTGGTCAGTGAAGCCAGTAGATAACTGTGGTGCTTACATTTCAAGTATTTAGGTAACATCATGTAGTCACCAAAATCCAAATAATTTGGCATTTTTGTTTTAAGAGTAAAACATACATAAACATTTGAATTTATTGTGGAGAAAATCTTCTCATCTAATCTCACAAAAAGCTTTTTGAACACTTTTGGAGAGGCACAGAATGATTTTGTAGCTTTCACTACTATCTATGTAAAAACAACAATTCATAAATGTTACAAGAAAAGGCAAACGTGAAGTTACCTGTCAGAAATACGTAAATAGGTGTAAATACACCAGTTTCCCTTGATTCATTAAACACTGATATCTGAATGTGAGCCAGGAGCCCTTATTGTTATACAATAATAGCTGTATTAGGAAATTTCATATAAAGTTGCACAAGATAAAAATTCAGTGCAATTACCAGGGCCAACCTGTTTGGTTCTTTTGATTCTACAAAATAAGAATAGCACTAAACTAAAGGTATTAGTTATCCATAATGACTTATCAAAAAACTTTAAGTTAAAAAAAAAAAAACCAGTTTAAATTCCCAATATCCTCTTCACTCCATGTCCTCAATGCCAGAGCAAAATTCTCACATGACCCCAGAAACTTCCTAATATTTTTCATGTCTAAGTCTCACTTTGTAAAACTCCTTGTGACTTCCAATCCCTTTGGAGTTTACAGGGATCAAAGCATTACAACACTGGGGGTTGTTTTGCTAATTCAGCTGCAAGAGGAATTGACAGAGCAGAGAAATTTGTTTCCCAAGATGCCTTTTGTGAGAAGACCTAATCTCTGCAAAACTCAGCATCAAGGGAGGGATGTGAGCACTTGGCTGCCGTGTCTCTTCACCATCCCTGTTTGCGTCCAAAACTGTGAATAACAATGAGCTGCAGGGAAATGGGGCAGCTGGAGCTGCAGGTGTATGTCCCTTTCAGGAGTTGTAAAGTTTGAGTGAACAAGCCTAGAGTCTGCTTGCAAGGAATTTCCTTCCCTGTCTGATCAGATCTGGAATAATTTATCCATGCCCCAGCTCCTGGGGTACTGGGAATTCTTGCCTTCTGAAGGTGCTCTAATGTGCATAAAAAAATTCCAATTACATCAGAGCCTGGAATCTGCTTTTCCCTTCTCCAGCCACACAGAAGGATGGTGGCCTCTCAGCTTTCCCAAAGGGAAACACTCCTCTGCAATACATTTCTTACACATGGGCACATTGGACAGGTACAGTTTTTGCTGTTCACAAAAATTACTCTTCTGCCACCTTTCTTTCCCACTAATTTACCAAATTCCCTACCCAGTAATCTTGGTGAATCACTGGGCCTGCTTCTCCTTGTACTTTGCCCCTGTAGTCACTGGACTAGTTGGTGGCTAAAAATTAGGCTTTCCGCCCACCCCACCTTTTTTTTAAAGTGTGGAAAGTCCCTGAAATTAGCACTCTCCATCACTACATACCAATAAAAAACAACCTAAAAAATACTGTTTCAATATTTAAAACAATGTAAAATCAATTCTAGAGAAATGTAACATTTATAAAGAGGGCAGACACGTTGCACTTTATTAAATCCCATTTTGCTTCCAGCAGATGTGTCTTTATGTCTAAGATTAAACACAGCTTTTAAGAGACTTGTGCCCCATTTCACCTGCAGAAAACTCAGTGGAAAACCCACCACACTTTCAGTACAGATGAGGCTGGACTGATTCCACTGTGCACTTTGGGAAAGAAATTTAATTTTTGAGGATTTTCCACCTGACCTTTTTTATCACAAAAAAAATCTTCCTATGTCTAAAAATGAGTGAAACCAAACACTCACTCAAATTCACACCTGATGGAAGGGAAAAAGGCATTGTGAAAGATATTCTGTTGGGACCAGGAAGTAAGAAAAATAAGACGAAGAAGTATCATTAATAACAATAAAATCATGGAAGCTTCCTGTATGGAAGATCCTATCCAGAAGAGCAAGGAAATTTTTCAGAATTACTGAAGAAAAATAATCCTTTTTTGCTGAGACTGGACATGAGGATTCAAATTTGCCTTCAAAGTTGTGAATTCCCCAGCATGATTTGTTTTTTGCTAGCTTTGATGTAATGAATTACAACACTGTTGCTTTTTGTGCTACATCTACAATAAAAGCTCATATCACAGATGGGTAAAATTGAATTTTGTAAAAAAACAGGAAGACTTTAATTACAAGATTAGGTTTCAGCAACAGGAGGATAAATGGGAATTGATATTATTAGAATAACAATAAATATAATATTGCAAACTACACACTGAAACTGATCTTCAGTGAAGGTGTGCAATGTTGCTATCAAATATACAGATTTGCCAATGCAGGGAAATCATGTTTATGGGTGAGGTCTATCAGATTTTGCTGAATCAGCCATGATTATTAATGTGTTTTAAAAGGCAAAAGTTTTACATGATATTTTCTGTAAGGAAAATTTCTATCTGCACCAAATGAGATGGCCAAATTACATTCAGCATTGATAGAGGAAAACAGTCACTGGTATGAAGAAAAATTGAAATAAGAGTTAATTGTCTGCTCTTCTTGGAAGGCACTCTATCACACTTGTAAATATTTAAAGTTTTCACTCTACTTCATTTCAAAAACTCACTTGCACCCTTCTGAGCCCCTCTTTACCATCACCACGACCAAAAGAAAACAAAATTTTTCTCTCTCCCTATTGCGCTGCCACCAAATCTTTCACATCAGCTCATCCCCTTGCAAGCCCTGGGATCATTTGATGGAATGAACAAATGGAAGTGGTGGCAGCTGGGGACTGGAGCAGCTGCCAGCCCCCAGCCTCCCCTGCCAGGTCCCTGACACGTGGCTGCACCAGTGCCCGGCACCGCGGCCGTGCCGGACTGTCCATCTGTCCGGAGCAGCAGGAGCTGCAAACCTTCCCTCAGTGGGAAGCTGACCACTCGACATTTCTCATTTCCTTCTCCTCCTGAAAGCTGCAGGTGGGAGAGCTGTACTGAGTGTGGAGATTTTAGCTCATTTCGGGCTCGTGTAACTGCGTTCTGGTTTTTATTTATTTTTTTCCCCTGTAGTTCATATGGATTTTCATGTTTCACAGCTTGGTTTGAGCTCCAAGACTAAATGAAACTCCCAAATGTGAGTCAGCTTTCCAACCTCCAAGTTTTGCAAGGTTTATGCCATGCTCACTTGTAAGTCTACTCTGTGCCTGGCTTGTTAACTACTGCAGAGCTGGAGACACTTTCATTTTGAGGAATTTGTACAGCCCTGGAGATGATTTTACCCAAATTGATGATTCCTGTGTCCACCAAAGGGTAGCAGTAAACAAGACCAGGCTAATTCTTATGGCAAGCCACCCTCCACAATCAATCTATTTGGAAATAAATACCCAATATCTTATATAATAAGCCTTGAAATAAGGTATTTCAAAATGTTCCTGAGACTTGCCTATTGGGAACTTTTTTAAACCGACAGCAGCTGTAAATTTTTTATATTTAATATACCCTTATATGTTTATATTTAATATATACCCCTTTTCATACGTTTATAATCATTAGTGGTTTTTCATTCCATACTTTTAGGAGGCTTTTTTTGGTCATAATAACCTGTGATTTGTTTTGAGCTTCCTTCTACAGTCTACAGTCCAGCTTTTATTTCTTTTATAGTACCAATTTCTTACCTGCAAATTATTTTTCATTTCTGTGAGGACATAAAAAAAGAATGTACATTATTGACCAGACCAGGAACTTAAGAGCTATAGGGGCTACTTTGAGAATAATGGAGTGCTGTAATTTTTCTTTTAAGACTTAGAAATACTGAAATATTCATTGTCATAGGCTTTGCCACACATAAAAACGCACATAAAAGTTCTTCCAACAAAGGAACAGTGGATCATGTTTATAAGATGAGAATTTTTTTTTCTCCTCTACTCTTTGTGAGTGTCTAGGATTCTGTGAAAAGCTAAATTCACAGTGTTCCCTCAGTAGGAAAAGAGGTAGAAGGAATCCCTGACTCCATCCTCTTTTTACTGAGGGTGACTGAGTCAAGAATGACACAAACCCTTCAGAAAAGCAGATCCACAGGTTAAAGTAGGAAAACATGGCAAGAAAGTTGCCACAACAAGGTGGTTCAATCTAAAGTCAACAATATAGGGTTGAATGCAGGGTTGAGTTAATATTGTGGGTTTTGACACCGCACAAAAGCTATTATTGCACTTGATGACTCATGGAATAAGGAAAAAATTACACATTTAAAATATTCCTACTGGGCCTTCAGGGCTTGCCTAAGTATTTTATATTGAGTTTCTGCCAGGCAAAGATTGAATCCTCCCCCGCCTAATCAAAACAAGATATCGAGAAATTAGTTTTCAAAGGGAGATGCTTCTGCACGGTGCCAGTGCAGCAAGATGAAAATGTACCCAAAGGCACAGGGCTGAGGACTTTGTTTCAACATCAAACACGGAGAGATCAGTCTCATTTCTCTTTTGTGCTGAATGGGAGAACTGCAATTTTGATCTGCTGAGCCCAGTTCTGCAAACACCTCTGTGCCCTGCACGGGATGCCTGGACAGAGAAAGTCCCCAGTGGAAGGGCCAAGGTGTAGCTTTGTTTGAAGGTTTTAGAAATGTTGGAGTTTGATTAATATTTCTCACTAGGTCATTGAAATGCCTGGGAGAACATTTCAATGTTAACAACGTGTTCTGTCGTTTCTATAACATTTTCTGCCTCTTTGCACTTTCATACCAAATGAAAGCAGAAATGCCTGCCAGACAAGATTCACAGAGTTTTGCAGATTCAGCAAAAATCATTATTTTCAGCAAGAGGCCCAAGAGGGGTTTTGTCCAATGCAAATATAGAAATTGTATTCCATTCAAGATTAGGTGAAATAGTTAAAGATGTGCATAAAGCAGAATTCTTATTACTGATGTTAGCTTCTCTTTCAAGGACCAATTCAACTTTTGAAATAATTTTTGTTTCTGTTCTTCTGGCATGTTCAGTAAAGGACAAATTACTGAGGTTGAGTTGAATTACATGGCCTAAAGTCACATTTGACATGTAAAAATTCTCCCTCCTGCACTTTCAAAGCATCTGTATTTCTGCTCCAAGATATTTCTGCAATCCAGGGAGCTCACAATACTACTATTAACTTGATATTAAATGGATAGAATTCTTTTAGGCACAATTTTTTTTTTCATTATTTCTTTTGTATGAGATTAACTCCACATAATCCCATAAATCCACAGTGATATCATGTGAATGATAAATTAACTACCCTGAGGACATTGCAAAATTAATTCTCTATGATTAGTAATTTTGTATACATACATCTACACATGCACACACATATATGCGTATCTATAAAACTTAATTTTTCCATGGAAGTCCTGAACTTGTCATCTAAATAATGACTAGCAAGAATGTTCATATTTATGTTCCTATTTACCAAATTTTTCTGCAGTCTATCCTCTGCTGACAATAAGCTGACAACTCTGACTTTTAAATTTTATGATCTCTGAAGTGAAACAAAGCAAGAAAAATATTAAAATTTAAATAAACTCTTCTCTTAGCCTTAAAAATTAATTAAAGAAAGTTTCTACTTTCTTGATTAGACCACAGCTTGATTAACATTTTTTAACTGGTGTTAAGCTTTGATTTCATGCCCAGTCTCTTTCCCCTGCCATTCCTTTGTACCAGCCCAATACCTGTGTGGCTGTGAAGTTCATTGGATCAAAGAACTGATCTGCTTTATTAATTAACTTCTTTTTTTTTCCCCTTGCCACTCCTTCCTTAGTATATTTGTCCAGCTTTGTATTCCAATGATTTCTGACTTTATGTTTAACACCAGTATTTGAGATCATGAAACAGGCACACATTCAAAACAATCAAGAATAACCTTAAACTCAAACTTCATAATTCATTAATCACAGAATTATTCAAACTGATATTTTGAGCTGTGGGGAAGAGTATGCCCTCCTAAATGTCATTGACAGACATTTTTATGATAATCAGTAATTTAGGGAACTCGAGCCTGTGTTGATTCCTGGCAGGTGAAGGGTTCCACAGTGGCTCACTGCAAGCCCAAGGTATTTACTTGTCTTAGGTTGGAAATGGGGGTGTGTGCTCTATCACCATCTGTCAGAGGTGGGGCAGGTATCTGCTGTTCCTTGGGCAGTTTTCTTTATCTCTCCCACACCCCATCCTCCCTCCAGGAGATCTCTGCTGTCCATGGGCCATTAATTATTAATTATCCTCTGTCCATGGCCACTGAGTGTCCCTGCATGGCTGAGAAANCACCCAGACATTACTGCAGGTGACCAAAGAATCTCAGGCCTTGAAACCAAGGTTCCCCAGCAGGTAATCTGGAAATAAGCCGTATATGCAATGGGATCTCCTTTACCATCCAGTTCCTAGGAGCTTAATTTTAACAGGTCAATTCCATGAGCTGAGTTCACCAGAAAGCCCCTAACCACGTTCATCGATTTCAGAAAGTTGTAAAATTCTGATTCCTATCCATATTTTGAAAACACAGATTTCCTGGAAGGCAAAATTTTACTCAGCAATAAGCCTTCCCCCAGAAAGCACAGCTTTTTAATGTTTCATAAATTGTTTCATTTTGTTTGTGTATTTTTTATGCCCTTATGTCTGTTTAGAGTAGGGTTTTTCTGAACCTAAGCATGGAGGCTTTATCAGCCCTGGACCCTGCTGGGCCAGTGCTGGTCAGAGCTTGATCTGTAAGACAGAGATATCCAAAATTCACCCAAGACTGTGAGCATCAAGCAGAGGAGTTCAAAGGACAAGAACCTGAAGCCAAAAAGACTCAACACTCTGCCTTGAGGACGCACAAGTGGAATACAGATGGCATGAAAAGGAATAAGGGTCTAATAGAAAAGATACTGTAAAACAAATTATTTATTATCCCATACTACAAATCATGTGAGCTGCAGGGTCATGCCCTGGGAATTATTTTGAGAGAAGGAAAATTCTAAAATCATAATGCATTAGTGTGCTTTGGATGAAACCATCTAGTCTGGGAGTATAAGGCTGCATGTAAAGCAGGAGTCTTGAACATCTCTTTATGCCTAGATCTGTCAGATCTTCAGACAAATTTTAAGTTAAAAAGACATTGAAAGAGCAGGCATTTTTCATGTGAATGGAAAGAAAATGCCACTTTGATTTCCACAGAGGGGAAGGCAGGAGGCAACCAAGAGCAATAGAAACACAACAGTGTACTAAAACATAAAAGCAGAGGATATCAATGAAAACAAGGTGGAGGTACATTGCTTAGCAGGATTTCTGACATGCTAGATAAATAAATTGCTGCACTTGCTTTGAATGCAGTTCTCCTACATATGGGCATGTTGAATCCACAGAAAAGGAGGTGAAGCAGCCATGGTATATGTAAAAAAAATATTTATAGTGACTATTTTGATCTAGATATTTACAGAAAAAAGTACGAGAAAATTTGCCATATGCTTCAATGGCAGCAACTCTTGGCATTTAGCAAAACAGAGCTCCAAGATGCACAGTGGTGGAATTGTAAGTTGTCCACTGTCTGGTACCATCTGCTTGATTAAAAACATTAAAATGGAAGGGAAAGTGATCAAAAAGTCACCTGTGGAACTGCTCACATATTACTGCAATTCTCCACCCACACTGATCATGGGAGATTTTAACAATACAGAGTTGCACTGAATAATGCAAACAGCCTGACTCTGGTGAAAGTGCCTGCAAGAGAATGTTGTGATCCACAAAGTTGGAAAAAAAACCCATAAAAACCCTCCAACCACTGGAGAAACTCTCTTGGAAGTAGTACTTTATTTATGGACACTCCAAGACTAAGGAATGCTGTAATGGACGTGATCATAATTGATAATTTGAATTCAGCACAGGAGCAAGAAATTGGTGCAGAGAGTGGGAGAGCAGAAGGAGATGCAGCTGCATCAAAGAAATTCTGAGGCCTTGGAAATCTGGGAAGTAATATGGAATTAATACAGCTTAAATTTTACATTCAGAAGATGGGGAAAGGTGCTTTCTTCCCATTCTGTGTTTGCTAAACATCTGCAGGCAGATTCTGTAAATACCAGATGTTTCTTGAAGTGTCTCTTAACAGGCTGATAAGCTCATTCCAGAATGGCTGAATATGTTTTGAGGCCATCAGTGCTCTCACACTCCACTTTACCCTGATTTTGCCTCATCCTGTGCTTTCCAGAAATGAGAAGCAGCTGGTTTAAATACCATTTATGCCTGAATTGCTAAAACCAGCTATAGCTAATAAGAGAGAGAGAGAGGGAGAAGAAAGAAAGAAAGAAAGAAAGAAAGAAAGAAAGAAAGAAAGAAAGAAAGAAAGAAAGAAAGAAAGAAAGAAAGAAAGAAAGAAAGAAAGAAAGAAAGAAAGAGAAAGAAAGAAAAGAAAGAACCTGAATATAAATAACTCTGAATCTCATCCATGCCAGAAAAAGACTCAGAGGATGGTCAAGGTGGTCCAAATATGCTTAAAATCTTATTTTATTGTAATTTTTGTACTCAGTTTAAACCCTTTCCTTCTCAGGCCAGCTGAGACTAGTTCTTTCAGAGGCTTTTGGGACTACTCAGAAGGATTTGGGTTGGGTGTCACACAAGGCTCCCAGGATTTGGTTGTGTCACAACAATTGTCTCACACCTGAAAAGTGCTACACATGAGATAAAATGGAAAAGAATTATTTAGGAGATTACCTAAGAGGAATTAATTGTGGTGAAATCAAATGGTGGAATTAAAAAAGAGGGAAAATGTAGGTGGTGGTGTAGGAAAAACAGTCTGACACAAAGTACAGGAGGCTGATGAGTAACATGACAAATCCTTGTTGCAAAGCAGTGATATTTGGGCTATAACAAACTAGATAAATTATTAGAAATGCATCCTGGAAAAGTGGCTTGTATAATGCCCTTTTGCAGGTTTTTTCATTCTACATCTAGGATATTTTACATATTCTGTGATGTGACTCAGGAGTCTTTGAGCGTTGTGAGGTAATTCTGAGACAGCAGTCAGTAATTTACGTAATTAGCATAACATATTTAATTATGTGATTACTGTAAATATGTGTAAAACTTTGATGGTGTAATTAGAATGTGTAATAACTACTTGTAATTACGTAATTAAGTGTGATGACATAACCAAACTTCTAATGGGGAAAAAAAAAAGTATTTTCAAGCCCAGCTATAGAAAATGGTGCCATGGAAGTTACAGAGATGGTAAACTATATCTATTTATATTTGCAGCATTATGAATCCTTCAAAATAAGACCCAGAAAGACAGAGTGTGGAGAACATATTTTGCAATAGAACAGCAGAGTTCTTTTACTATTTCAATAAACTGGAAAATTTCAATTTTTTTGTACATAAATATGCTTTCTCTTATATGCTCTCAAAACCAGAAATGTGTGTTTGTGCTTATCTATACACATACATAAAACTTAATTCAGTTTAATATATGAGATATGCAACTTCACACACAAAGTTATTTTTGTATATCACTACATATACATCCATTAAAAAAAAGGAATATAAAATAAGAGATGATAGTTCAGGAAATGCAATGATCACTTAAGTAATAGCTCTGACTACCCCATTTCCAGCAAAACAGGAGATTGAGTTTATGTGATCTATTATCTGAGCAGTGCTCATGATGCAGCCAAAATACAGAAGGGATAAACTCTGAAGAGATGGATGAGATTCCTGGTAGAATTCCAAAAGGCAATTCAATTGCCCCTAATAAGGAAATGCATGAATTGCTTCACCAGCAAATTCTGAAAAACACTTTAATAGACAGGTTTTTTTAATATAAATTCTTTCAGGTAGCCATAGAGACCTGTGACTTTCTCAAAGCAAATCTTCATGTTTTATTCCTCTCTAGAACTAATACACATTATGTTGGGTGCCTCAAATCTTTTTTCTGCTGTGTATAAATCTGGGAATTCACTGAAGCCACTTCAAATAAACATTTGTTGTTATTGCTCAATACTGCTTCCCTCTCTATTCTCCCCCATACATCCACAATGTGAATGCAGGAAAAAGAATAATATTTTTCAGCTTTGTTATGGTTTCATTTATTTATGATTCAACTTGTAACACTTTTTCTCTTATTTTTGCTACATGGAGTAGGATTTTCCTTGCACTAGAAGCTCCCAGTATTAGCCCAGTATTTCAGGTATTTCGAATGTAAAACCCAACACTACTAAAGCCAACTGTTAAATACTTTCCTGTTTCTTTTTATGGTAATATACATTGGATCTATATTAGCTTTATCCACAGTACCATAATTTTAACATCATTTGTTTGACTAAAACACACAGGCTTTCATCTTTACAGTATTTAAAACCCATCAACCTCTAATACCTAAATGTTAAGGTATGTTGCATTTTGTGCCAAAGCAGTTTATTCTGTTTTTGTTATTTTTGGTCTTCAGGATTACCTAGTCTATGATACATGAAGAACTTTAGGAATCAGACCTTCATGGTGCATCCACAGTCAATGTTACTGACAAAATCTTATGAGATTGTTCCCAGGACAGATCCATTAATGACTATTAATTCTATTAATGACTTTCCCACAAAGCAGTGGTCCAAATTTCAGAGGCTAGAGACATGTCAGAGCAAATAACAGATATTTTTGCCCTGTTCCTACACTTGTTGATTTCTGCTAATAACATTGCTGAAGACAGGATACTTGATGAGATGAAACCCCAGCCTGAATTTTTTTTTTATTTTTCTACATTACACTATTTTACTTCTTGTTTAAGTATAGATATTTATTACACATTTTGCAAATGTTTCCATCATATCAGATGCTTTACTTGAATGTGTGACAGATTTGGTCTCTGAAATTCCCTCCGTTTAGAAGGGAATAAGATGGCTATTTTGAGGTTTCTTTATGTGTAAATTATTTCCACAGTACATTAAAGCATTGTGGTTTTTTGTTGTGTTTTTTTTTNCATTCCTGCAGGGTTCAGCTTCACATTCATTCACATCTGCAGGAAGCACACAGAAGGATGCCAGGATTAGCAGAGAAATGGTAAAAGCAATAAGCACATGTTTAAAAGAACTGAAAAAAAGAAAAAGAAGTGAGAGAAGTTTTATTATGTCCTGTAGTACAATATAATTCAAAGTTTTGCTCAATGATTTCCACTGTAACTTCCAGATGATATTAGGGCCAAATGTTTGGCCTGAAAAAAACCCCAAAAAAACAAAACCCCAAATTGTAGTAGTTCTAATGGAGTAATCAGTAGAGATTCTTGCAACTTCAAGGAATGTAGCTACTTCTTTATCAACAGATGCCAGTTAAGGATGTGTCTCAGTTCATCTTAATTCATTAAACATCTAATTGACAAGGCTGTTTAACCATCTAAAAAATTCCCTTTCTCTGAATGAGTTAGTGGGCAAATTGAAACTAATAACTCAATTTAGAAGCCAGCAAATTTCATTAAATTCAAAAGACACAAAAGGTGGGTAATCTCACTTGAGTTCCTCTTTTTCAGTACACTTTGTCAAACTCTGCAAGAATAAAACTCCCCTGTGTTTTTCAATGTAGCAACCTTAAGTGTAATATCAGATTCCTTTCCTCAAATATGACACAGAATTTTTCAGTCAACATTAAATAGGCAGAGGGATTATATTGATGCATCATAATTAAATTTCTCAGTCTCCACATTTATATTTATTCTGCATGGAGTAGAAATGTTGTATAGAAATGTTGTATATGTCATTGTGCAAAAAGACTGCACATCTGCAGTTAAATATTTTAAAAAGAGTAGAAGATGTGATAAATATGGCCGATGACATGGCAGATAATATGGGAAATCACTGGGAATTGAAGTAATGCTCCTTGCTGTTGTATTGAAATGTTACAAAAATGTCTAAATCTTGTGCAACATGGCTTTGCTCAGGAGAAGCAAAATTCAGTTCTGTCAACAAAGTTGCTTGATATTTGGTAGTTTGAGTATGTGACTTCTGTACTTTCAACTTGATTTTTTTTCATTTTCCAGGAGTCTGTATTCAAAAAATCAGTGTTTTATACAGTGAATAGGATAATCTTCCCATTGCTGTGAACAGAAATGCAGAGACAGGTCTTCAGTAAAACATGAAGGCTAGTTTCAATTGTTTGAACCAGAAAGTTTTCAGATCTTTATGCTAAAATTAATGATGGCAATGGATCCCTTGGCTTCTTTTTAACCCCTCATGTTTTTCTATTTCTTGCTTATAAAGATATTACATACTGGCATAATAAAACTTTAGAGTTAGCTGAATATTTTCTATTAAAGATGAACACGAGGAGTAACAGCTTAGAGTTCAAGAAATAAAACCTGCCAAGGGAAATGACCAAAGAGCAGACCTGCTCAGTTCTAAATTAAATTCTTTATATGTATTTATAAAATTTAACAAGATTCCTCAGCTCCCTATTTGCCTTTTTAAGCAAAGCCCATTAACCTTACATTTTTATCAGGTTATTCATCATTTTAATACAGGCTAACACATTTGTGGGGGAAAAAAACCCAAGGTCACTGTGAACTAAAAAACATTAAGTGAACATATGAACTATCTCCCACTATCTCCCACTATGCAGGTGGTAATTTATCCTCCTAAAAGCTTTTCTGTGTAAAGACAATATCTTCTCAAGATTTTTTTTTTTATTTCCTACTTTGCCATTCCTGTTGAAATATGTAGAAGAAAATGTACAGCTTTCCAGAATATTCCATATTGTCTGTGTGGTGATGAAGAAAAATAAACTGAGCTTGGGGCACCACATCCTTTTAAAGCAATCCCCATATTCCATCCCCATGAAGAACTCAGCAATGATCAGAACAGAAAGATGGAAGTTGTTACTTATTATTTTTGTTACTTAGCTTCTACAATGATTTTTCCCAGTAATTTCAGAACCTTGAGTCCCATCAGCTCAAACAAATATGTCATATTTGATGAATGAATGAGGAAAGATTGGTCATTGCATCATGTCTGACATGTTTAGTTGAAAAGAGAATCAACTAAACTGTGCTGAAGAATGAAGAACATTCTTGAACATGGGTTAAGTAATAATTTCTACAGAATTATATATTTTCCTGTTATT
Source organism: Ploceus nigricollis (assembly GCA_013399945.1). Taxonomy (NCBI): domain Eukaryota; kingdom Metazoa; phylum Chordata; class Aves; order Passeriformes; family Ploceidae; genus Ploceus; species Ploceus nigricollis. The sequence goes on from VXBC01012145.1 coordinate 20,161, forward strand.
ATTTCATTTGACTGAACATGCAGGTGAAGAATATTTAATTAAGGGTGGTTCCTATGAATTGTGGTGAAATTATGTTCACATTCCCAGATGTGCAAATTCTGATACCACACTTTACACCAGCTGGTGTGTTCCCTCCTCCTGAAAAACATAAACTTTGTTATATTATCATGACAAGAAGTAAATTTCACTAGCAATTTTAAAATATCAGAGTTTCTTGAGTAGTTGCTCCTACAGGCAATAAAGACTTGTACAGAAAACTCTCTTTCTGTTATCAGATTCTAATTCTTCACCAACCACATAACCTACCTACATAAGAAGGATAAAGGTTTTTTTTTGATGTAAATTAATAATGCACAGTAAAAGCACTGCAGGATGCTCACGATTTTTCAGGTAAGGTTAGCTCTTAGCTTCAAGGCAGATCGTTTTGTTTTGCAAAAAATAAAATTCAGAGACCTGGGTGCTGCCAGAGAAATCTGAGTTCCTCACAGAGGGAGGTGGTAGAACTGATAAACACTGAGTGAAAAGGACTCATCAAAAGGCAGAGGGAAAGTCTGGATCTCTAGATAGTGTCCATTTAGATAAAAAAAGCAACAAACAAACAAGCAACAATAAAGAAAATGAAAGAAAACCAAGAGGAACTGCAATACCCAACAAACAAAAGAAATTGAAGAAGAACAAAAATATCCCCAACCCAAACCAAACAAAATGAAAAACCCAAACAAAACCACCCCAAAACCCCCAGCCTCAAAAAACCCTAATGCCCAAGCTCTCATGATTTCTCTACTGAAGAGGGATTCTGAAATTCAGGGTGATGCAGGAACAGGGAAACTGAAATTTTCTGAAAACAGATTGTTCCTTGAAAGAAATAGCTTAAAGGGCTGAGAGAATTGATTAGGAACTAAAGGCTATGTTAAGGTTTCTTTTTATGCTGCAGATGGTTAAATTTAAATTTCCTCTCTCCTAATATCAATCCATAATCACAAAGTTATTAAGCATACTTCTGTTTGAAGCACAGTTGTGGTGCACCCTGGAACAAAACTACGTTGTCAGAAACTAGGAAAGTAATAGAGAACTTGGCTGTGTCACACAGTGACTTGGAAAACCATCAAGGGGCAGATTTCTGTGCTTTTCTCTTCCTTT
>VXBC01012145.1:38555-49554 GCA_013399945.1 Ploceus nigricollis
AGGATCCCTGATGCAATTTCTGCAGATTTAAGTGTCTTGAAGGATCTTGAAGGATCTTGAAGGATCCTGCCATCATTCCACTGAAGCACCAAAAATGTAATGTGTAAGATCTGGGCACAGATGGCACATGAGGGGAGGTCCCAGCCAACTTCTGTAGTTATGTCTAGGCTTTTAAACAACATGGTACTAAATTCTGGATAATTAATTCTGTGACAGCCTGATTAATATGGTCTGTCACTCAGATCTATAGCAGCAAGTCCACAAATATAATTTTTTTACCAAAAAAAACCCCCAAAACCAAAAACACAAACCAAAAAACCCCAACAAACTAACAAAAAAACCAACAAAAAAACCGAAACAAACCAACAAAATAACAAACTGAATATGTCAACTAATTTTCAAAAACAGTGGACTTCAGGGATTGACTGGGTTTTTTTTAAATCAATAGTGGTGTAATACTTTTACAGGTAATCTTTAAGTGGCTTCCAACACAAAGAGAACAACAACATTTGATCAATATTAATGAGCAGAGGAATTCAATGGTGTGGTTTCCAGGCATTTTTATCCATGTTCATATAAAATAATGTCAGCAAGATTAATTGTGCACTCAAAGTAATAGATCTGTTCACTTTGCTGCTCTTTTGAGTCCTTCTTTGTTCAGTTCCAGGGGTATCAGCCAACATAATAAGTATAGTCCAAAATACATCATCCTGTTATTCAATTGAAATCCCATGGTGTTTTTGAAAAAATATTGGAAGTTAACTTAAAGCATAGCAGGTTTTAAATTTTAGATGTTCTTACTAAAACCTCTGAGACTTCATAGATATATGAATCAAATAAATACATCCTCAGCAGAGCTGCAAAGGGGCTCAAGGCAGAACCATGTTATCTGTTTTCTCCTTTGACAAGCAGGGTCAACGAAAAATTCATAATAAAATCTTGTATCATGCCATACTGCAGTGGGAACTGCATATTTGAGAGAAATCATGAGTTTGTCTAGAGAAGATAAAGCCAGGAAAGCAAGGAAACCAGTTTAGTAATAGCCATCTGCCTCTGAAAAAACAGCATAAGCATTTGTTTTTGCCAAATATAAAATCTGCTGATGCTTTGGTGGGAAAGACATTAAAAAATTACGGGGGATGTCATTAAACATGAAATCAACATCAGGCCATCTTCATCACACAGTTGGATTCCCCTAATTCAAAAGTGTGCTAAAAGAGGTGATCAAAAATCAAAGTCCACTTTTTCTTAGTAAGTCAAGCTTAAGTGACAAATATAAAAAATATAAGGAGAAAAAAGAGAAAAAGTATGTACTCCAATGGAATGAAACACATAAAATAACTACATTTTTTACAAGTAAAATTAAGTAAAATGAAATAAAAAATGTTACCACTTTTGATGGTATCAATCCATTTTCTCTTCATGTAGAAATGATATGACTTTAATGAAAAACACTAAATTAGATATTGACCTTAATAAACATCAAGGTAAAGATACAAAGCTAATTGCTTCATTTATTTTGTGGAGTGCTACTGAAGCAGGATTAATAGATAATGTTATTCTGATGATATAATAAGCTGCAAATCCCATCAAATCAAATATTGCAAGCTATCATCAAACTAATAAAATGTATCAAATAATTTTATTTTCCATTTTAAAGAAAAGTACTCTTCTGCTGCGTGCCTTTGTGGCATCAGCTTTTCTTAAGTTCTTCTTGGCTTTACATGCATGTCAAATAGGGCTTTTCCCCATCTGATAAATTGAGATCTTCACCAGAGATCTCTCACACAGTTTTAACATCAGTAGCTGGAAGTTTTCCTGTGTTTGGGTAATACATGACACTTCAGGTGCTTCCTCTGCCAAAGCAAAACCTTCAAAATAAGCAGTGACAAAGCTCACTTAGCAGGAGCTCCTGTATTTTGGAATTAGTGTGTGCAAAGGCAGCCAATGTCGCAAACAACTCATTTCAACTTTATGGGAAGGCAAGAATCAGCCTCCTTGCTGCAGGAGCCAGCAGAATGGCACAAGCTGCCCATGGTGGGGGAGTTTAGGATTTTCACACTGAATTAGGCTCAGTGTCCAGGTCATCCAACCCTGCACTGCCTCTGCTCAGCAGTTCCTGCAACCTGAGCACAAAGATGAACCATCCCGCCATGGAAATAAGCAAAAATCTGCATTAGATATTTTACAGATATTTGTGATGAGGTAGTCTTTATATTTGACATAATTTTCTAAGTGACATATATGTTTTCTTCACATGGTTAAAAATTTTACCACCATTATGCACACAGATGATAGACCTCCTTTTTTTCAGAAGTACATTGACCTTTTTCTTTCCTCGTCACCCTTTTAAAAACTCAAAATGGCTTTTTGAAAGGTCTGCCCCTTCAAATGTGAGATTGCAGAATTCACACTCCAGCAGACACAAATCCAAAGTACAACCTAATCCTCTTCAAAAGGGACCATTTTCCACAGAGACAGGCAGACAAGCATTCAAATTCATCAGGAATGCCCCTACAGGTTCTGGCAGAAAACTGCCTTATTGCACAAAAATGTCAGGAATGTAACAAAAGCTTCTGAGGGTCTCTGATCTTCCTCACATTTGCTGCTTTGGTTGTTAATTCAATATTATTGTGAAGACTTTACCTAGCACAGAGGCTGGTTTTGAATGGCCCCAGGTTCCTGCCTTGCAGTACAGTTTGGGGACATTTGAGGAGCATGTTCCCAGCAGATGTGCTATCGACCTTCTGAAGGCACTGCAATCATGAAAATGTCTTCTAGACAACATGCTCATTCTGCCACTAAAGTATTAAAAGTATTAAAGTATTAAAGTATTAAGCATCAGCAGTAATGAACTAATACTTTGTAGTCCAGTATTTGCTCCTTCTCACTCGAAAATTCTTTTTTTTTAAAATTTATTTAAAAGTAATTCTGTGTTAAAAATATACATAAACATCTAAACATATTAGGGCCCAACTCCAGTTATACTGGTGCACCATGACAAACTGATAATAAAGATGCATTTTGAACTAACTCATCCTTCAAAGCTTCTGAAATGTAACAAGAAATTCTTCCTTGCCCAGCACACTCAAATATTTGTAAAGTAAAGAGAAAAGGAATTAAACCAAACCACGACAGCTCCTTCCTACCCTTCAAAAAATTCCTTTTGGAATTTGCTACTGTTGCTTCTATTTCACTGCTGGGAGGCACATGTACTTTGCATCAACAAATATGGATTGACCTACACCTTGCTTTTTGTTTGGTTATTTCAACCTGAAAAGAATAGGCACATCATTCACAGTTTATGTGGAATATTGATAACAATAACTGATTACTGCATGTTATTCCTGTTAATGCATGAAAGCAGGGAAAGTAATTAGATGACACACACTGTCATCTCATGAACATTCCCAAAATACCAGCTTTGGGGGAAAAAAAATTTAAAAAAATCTGCTTAGCCTGGCTTGTAAGTGAATTAGTAGTGTATTAGATTCTATCTGCCTATATATTCATTATAAACTAATGGCAGAGATCCAGACTTAATTGCACTGTGATTAAATATTTATCTTGTTTTTAATGCAGCAAATGGAGCGTGCTGATTATAATGATCAAGGTGTCTCCATCTGGATGCAGCAAAAGATAAAGTTCACCCCCTGAGTGCAAAATGGCTTTTGGGTCATTTCTGCACATTTCCCTCCAATTCTATTCCATTCAATTCCTCTACAGGGAAGAAATTTAACCTGATCCTCCAGCCAGCTCCCAACATTTTTTGAGCTGAATAGCTAGAATATTTTCTGAAAAGAAGCAATTTATACTTGATGGATATACAATGCCTTTCCTTAAGAGTCTTAAACTTCACACCCAAGCCTTTGATGGCAAATTATACCTAAATTTGAGGCATGGTGAGTGTAGCAGGCACTGTAGTGATTTTACAGAAAGTGAGACATGAAAATACTTTAAAATCTTGGGAAAGTGTTCAATGCACTACAAGACATTTTCCCCAAATCCTCTTCCATTATTTCTCTTCATAATCCTCAGCTTTCAAGGCTAAGAACTTTCTTTGCCAATTTTCAATGCTGTTTTTCACCTTTTTGTACCCTTTGCCACCTAAATATGTGTTTTTGAATAATGCCCACAGTATTCTTCCCCCACCAGCTCTCCCATAAACCTCCTTAGCAAGTGTTAATGTGAGACCTGTTCTGGATCTCTGCGTCACCTTTCACAGGAGGATTTTACCTTCTCAGGGAACACCTGATCAGTTTACAGAAAATACATTTCCAAGGCCTCTTCCTCCTCCTTTACCTTTCCACTCAGGCAGCATCATTGCTATTTTTCTCATAGATGATCCTTTTTCTGTCACTGACTTCTCCCAGTCTTTCTGACCCAGCTGTGGCATCTTGTTTACTACACTCCTTTTGTGATTTACTTTGTCTCATAAAAACTAGATTAATTTTCCAACATACAATAGAAATGTTTTCCAAATTTATTTTTCAGTTGATTCTGGTTTACATCAAACAGAAAAAAAAAATCCCAAAAAAAACACCCTCTGCAAACAGAGAGAATAATTTTGTAAAAACTTTGCTGAAGGACTGCAGACTTGAATCTTTAATGCTAAAATATTCAAAGAAATATTAGATTAGATTTCAGTTGGGATGTCTGGAAGATTTAGTTCAAAAGTGCAGTCCTGAAAAGGCTAATGTCGACAGATTCTGCATTAAAATAAACTCTTCAAATCCATTTTCTACATGATTGGAACAAATCCATGTCTCTGTTTACTGCACTGGCAATGGCTTAAGTAAAACAGACCCAGCAATAAAGAAACTATATATTGTTTGGTACCTAATGCAGAACCTCACTTGCAATTGGGATTTCTGTGCAACAGTGTTATTTTTATCATCATAATTCTTGTCATCATATATGAAGACGTCATTTTTTATTGTTTGACTGCACTTTAAACTGCCAATGATGAGGACTTCCCATCCTTTTTCGCCTCTATAACTGGAAAATGGAAAAAAAAACCTGCAAAGATTATGTGAACCTTAATTATAACAGCAAATAGAATAAATCCAGTTAGTCCTCTTGCTGAGGATTCCAGTGGGAACTAAAAAATGCCACAGCCTAAACTTAGGCTGTTCATATTTGTATGAGTCAGATCCTAATTACTAGTGTTGCATTAATGACACAGAAAGAGCAGAAGGGAACCTCAGAGGGTGGTTATCCTCAGGACATGAAATATTATTAAAAAGTGATGAAAGAGAATCACTAAATGTGAAATATATATAGTCCAAACAGGCATAAAGTTGTCCACAGCAGAAACCAAGGGAAATAGACAAGAGTTACACACCAGTCACTTATTTCCCTGAGGATGTAGGACAGAGGAAATATATCCTTTCCTCTTCCACTTTTTTTCCCAAACTGCCATCAAACCCTGCTATTTCCATGTAAAAAAATCCAACCCTAAATCCTATTGAATCCCAGATCCTGTCACTATTCTCCAGCTCTTTATCCTTTCCTAGCCAGTCCATCTAGCTAGGAAACCATTTCTCTTTTTCCTCCTCATCTCCCACTCCTGCTCCACATTGTTTTTTTGTCAACTCAGAAACCTACACTGATTGAAAATCCCAGCTTAAAATCACAACCCATGTTTGCAGTCACGAGCCTTCAATTTGGATGATACACAGCAGGATCACTTGAGATCTGCTTCCTTTGCACCAGCCACTTCCACAGCACAAATTCAAATTAATTGCTTGTGATTCATGTGGTTGACATGAAGTCAGTTGCACGTGGATGGAAGTACTGACTTATTTTGGTGGTTAATGGCAATGCACAGCAATACTACAGGTTGGTGTTTTCTGATTAGCTTTAATGCTTTAACTTCAAATTCCTGCTTGTGCCATTACACACACTGTAATAGTTTGCAATAAGGAGTTCAAGCACGGCTCTCAGCACAGGTGAATTTTGCCTTCCAGGGCTGGGGCTTGAGCTGCAGCACTCCTCAGGGAAGTAATTTATTCCTTTAGGGAATGGCATGGCAGACTTCCACTGGAGATCTTGCCTGATAGCCCCTAAAAGAGCCAAACAAGATTAAAGTGATAAAAAGATGTTACTGTTTATTGAAGGTCCTCCAGGTGCACTTATGGCCAAAAGCACATGTGTTACAGGGCTTTGCCACTTTTATCAGTTTATTAACTTAGCATAATTTATGAGAATCTCCAATTATGTTTAATATGGTAAAACCTCCCCTTGTTTTGGTCTCCTACTGAATAAATGTAGAATTATACAATAATACTTTACAGAGCTACAAATAGATGAAAAAATATATAAAAAGCAAAAATCTTTTGGCATCAGAGCCATAGAGCCTTTCCTGGTGTCCACCCTCAGCTGTGTCATGGATAGCTTGCCAGACACATCCAACTGCATGACTTAAAACAGTTTGAGGCAAAAAACTTATTTTGAATTTCTTAGGACATTATATTGTATAGCCTGTATTGTTCTACAAAAATTTGAGATGGAAACAAGACCTGATGAGAGACACATTGGTTTACACCTTCTCTCCCAGCCCCTGCTCATAGGAGGTTAGAGCAGAACACACAGCTGGCAGGATGCTTGATTTGTGTTTTGTTTAAAAAAAAGAAAAGCCCAGCATTACTGTTTTGCAGGGGAAAAAAAATAGTAGACACATTTTGTCATTTAGGAGGTTGGATTAAAAAAATAAAATTGAGACATTTTTGGTCAACATGGAGAGATATTGAAATACTCTCACTCTTTCCCTTAGTGCATATTAATAAATAAACTGTTCTGCAGTTTGAACAGGATGAAATTCTGTCGAAAAGTAGAAACTAATGAAATTCATGAATAACTGTAACACTGACTTGTAATATTACTGTAGAGTGTTAATTCATGCTTTGTTAAAACACAGTGCTGCAGGCAAATTGAATACATAAATCTCTACCCAGACCTTTTTGTTCTTGGTCTGTGCCTTCTTCCTTGTAGCTATTGCAGCCATTCCAATAAAACTTCAGGAATTCCAAGGCATTTCTCAGGTTATTTGACACAAATAACTTTCAAAGTATATAAAGGTAGGTTTCATGTTAACATATTTTTAGTAATAGACAACTGGACATTCATGGGAGCATGTTACAATTGAAATTACAACTGTGTTCATAACTGGAGCATATTACAACTTCATAATTGTTATTTTTATCCCAACAGTTGCCACACAGCCACAACTCCCATGGCAGCCAGCAGAAGTTGTGTCTTGAATAAGAACTGGGCTGGGAAATCTTTTGGCCTTTTACTTATCTTTAGTCACTCTGACAATTTTCATTTAGCATTTTTTGCCTTACAGTACTGTGGATCATGTGTAAATGGTTTTGCCACGATTTTGTTTTGAAGTCAAGTGGCATTTATTTGTAAGGAAGACTACTGCAGATAACAGAAAAAAAAAAAAAAAGAGAAGAGAAAAAAAAGACAAAAATAATTTTTTCCAAAATATTTTTTTTAACTACTACAAATGTATGTATATAATTACTCAATGCACAGGCAGCTGAATGCCACATATCATTCTTTTGTCAAGCCTAATAAAGGACATTCTTGCTCTCAGGTAAAGCACAGTTTATCTAAAAGATTTCCAATAGAAAAAAGCAAAGAGCATTTTAATTGCATTAGCAAAACTTAAAAATAATATACAATAGAAAAAGAATCTATTCCATTTCTAAGACAAAAGAAAACAGGAAGGTCTGGGCTCTTGCAAACAGTGATTACCATATGGAAAGTCAATATATGAGTAAAAATTATGTGAATGAAATGGTACATATTTGTTACTGCAAGAAATCATCTAAGAAGTTCCTGTATATGTGCAGAAATCCCCATGGTCCTGTCTGAGTGAACCCATTCAAGCCTTTGCTTGAGATTTCCATGCCCCTAAAGCAATTTGTATTCTCTTTGTGATAAGAAATACATCTGAATTTTACCTGTAATGTTGTTTTAGTGATACAATTTAAAGAGGGCTGTTTAGTCTTGCCCAATATTAGTGACAAGCAGCATTTCACTGTTTCTTAAAATAATAAGGCCAAATCTTACTTCAATAATTTTTTTTCTGTTCAAGATATGACAGACTTAAAGATCTCAAAATACAAGATCTTGATTATACAATCAGCCTCAAAGGAGTCTGAATTTAACAGAAGTACCAAATTCTCTCAGTTCAGCCATGCTCTCTCTACTTTGCCACCTGCCAGGGAGCTTTCCTTGGCACTTCCTCCATGCTTTCTTTAGCAGCCATCTAGCCTGCTTCAGCGCAGATTTTTTAACACTCTGATGTAATAAAATATTAATTATTGAAAAGGTGTGGTTGTAAGAATTAATAATTTAAAATTAGATTTATATTTATTTTAATTAATAATTTTGTTCGTTTGAACAGGAGCAGCTTTTCAACTAATGGGTATTCAATATGTTTTTTGCTTCCTGAATTGATGTGCAATACAAAGCCTTGGCAACTAAAAATCACTTAAATTTGCACTGTAAAGGAGTGAAATTACTTCCTCAGTATTCTTTATGCTTCCACAGTCAATCCAGTGCTTTAAAGATGGTCAGAAGACTGTTTAAACCCAAAATAAGCATAATAACTCAAAGTAAGCATCCTTGTGATGATATTTTTTGATTAGAGCCCTTTTCATCAGCTACTATATAGCAGTAGCTACTAAATCCACAACCAACCACTAATTCTGCTTGGTTTGGTTTCATTAGTATTTGCTTCTTTTTATTTGACTTTCCATGTATCTAATGACAGGATGGGAATATTTAGTGAAATGTAATCCCAATATTTCACCAGAGGAGGAAATTTCTTTATCTTCACTCCAACTTTCAATGCACATTCCCACCAAATTCCCCTTCCTATTGGCAGCATGGCATGGCAGGAGAGATCAGGGAGCTGAACCAAGTGAACACTGACTCCATCAGGAAAACTGCATTATGGATGAGGCTCTTTCAGCTGGAGCAGCCTCCTGATGTAGCTGCACACACAGAGCTGTGCAGTGCCAGCACAGGCACAAAGGAGAGCAGGAGAGCACGGGTGTGCCGGAGCAGGCAGTCAGAAATGTGTGAAGGAAACAACCCTTGCAACAGCAGCCAACCCCAGGCAGATCATCCCACTCTGCCTTTCTCTCTCTGCATCCCTGCCTTCAGACTCACGCCCTCTGTGCCCATGCTTAACTCATTAATCCCATTTTTTTTTGCCTGTCAGCTTCCTTCCCCAGTAATTTCTCCTCTCGGTTTTCAGCACTTCTCAGATGAAAATCCTTTCTAGCAGCAGAGGGTTTTGTCAACCCTTCTCTGTCATGCTTAGCCTTTTCACAGAATCCCAGAATCAGTGGGGTTGGAAAAAACCTCCAGGAGCAGGAGTCCAACCTGTGACCAACCCCAATTTGTCAAACCAACCAGAGCACTCAATCCCTAATCCAATGAAGTGGTTCACTTCCAAAACATTGTGTCTCCCCCAAAAAAGGTGTTCTTTTTGTACAATTCTCCTGTGTTTCAACTCTACTTCTCCAGAGTACAGAGGACTCAAGGAGCAACAGACTCTACTGAGATCCCTGCAGCAACCAGAACAGCAGCTCGTTCATCTTTTCATTCCCTCTCCATCTTCAGAGGATGAAGAAATAAATACCAAATAATAATCTTTGGATTTTTTTATTCACTTCTCTTAGCTGCCCAGAGCTAGAGCTAGTCCTGCTCTTTTTATCTGTCCTGGCAAGGACTAGGCACCTGCAAAATCTCTTTTTGGGGAACACTCCTTCCCAGATGGGAACAGCTGCACCTGTGTAAAACTACCCTGTTGATACAAACCTCATAGAATCATAGAATTTTGGTTGGGACTTTAAATATCACCCAGTGCCACCCCCTGCCGTGGGCAGGGACACTTCCCACTAAACCAGGTTTCTCAGACCTCCATCCAGCCTAGGCTTGACCAGTCTGAGGCAGATGCCTGGCATGAAAAGCTTCATCTAGGAAAACTTCTGCCTCAAAATTCGGGTAAAAAAGGGAAAAGCAGACAGAAGGAAAAGTTCATGACAGAAATCAGTACCTGGTTTAGGGGATACCATATGATCTCCCACTTTATTTGTACACTGGGATGAATATTGTACAACCTCCACAATTACCACTCTCTGAAACTGTGCAGATTGTTGGAAAATGCCCATGCCTGGGTTTCTCAGCAGCTGCCAGCACTGCAGGCTGATCTGAAACTCCTAGCTCACTTTTTTGTCAGTCTTGAAAAGAAGAGTGATTTTGAAAAGAGCGATTTTGCCAAATTGTGTTATTTTTATGGTATGTGGATGGACAGTCACTAAGGGATAGGCTAAAAATACTAATTAATTTTCATTCCTGACCTAAGCAAGATTTCTAGCTTTTAAATGCGACAGGCTGCTCCAATAGCCTTCAGTGCCACCTGGCATCTAGGACTATTTTTACTGCATAAGCCTCATTTCCATCAGAATGGGGTTCAATATGACCTTTACATAATTTTCTGATTTAGTCTATATTTTGCTTGGAATAGATGGAAAAGTAATTAGCAAGCTAGCTCCAGGCACTGGAGAAAATAAAATATGCAGTTGGAGAAGAAAAAAGGAAAAGGAATTGCTACAAATGCGTAAACCAAGTTCAGCAAGACAGTAAATCTGTGGTATAGTCCCTGGGGGAATGGCAAATCCTTTCCCTTAGAATAATTCTGGAAGATGATTTCCCTCTTTGAAATGTGTGAAATGGAAGAGCTTTGCACACCACAGCAAAATCACTGTGGCCCCAAAGACAGCCTGGGAGCTGTCACAAAACCACAACTCCAGATCCTGCTGTGCAGTGGGCAGGAAACTGAAGTCCTTGAGACTTGACCAGACATATCCTTGATGCTTTGAGGGTGACACAGAAAACAGATTAAACATGTCATGTTTTTATTTTTAAAGTTTCGTTTCAATAACTTAAAAAAAAAAAAAAAAAAAAAAAGAAA